>CM032449.1:173316000-173381000 GCA_019049505.1 Pachyrhynchus sulphureomaculatus | reverse complement strand
ATATATATATATATATATATGTATATATGTATATGTGTATATGTATATATGTATATATGTATATATGTATATATGTATATATGTATATATGTATATATGTATGTATGTATATACGTATATATGTATATATATATATATATATATATATATATATATATATATATATATATATATATATATATATATATATATATATATGTATATATATATGTATATATGTATATATATGTATATATATACATATATACTCGTATCTATATATATATATATATATATATATATATATATATATATATATATATATATATGTATATATATATTAATATATATATATATATATATATATATATATATATATATATATATATATATATACATATATATATATATATATATATATATATATATATATATATATATATGTATGTATGTATGTATATATATACACGGTTACAGGGAAAGTCGTCCTAGATAATTAAGGACGTTATAGTTTAGGTCGTTTCTGACCGATTTGACTCTATGACATGATATCCTAAACTTAACCGTTTTCGAGATATTGAAGTTTAAAGATTTTGTAAAAAAAAAACATTTTTTTTTTTGCTTTTATATCGATTTTTTTTTATTAGAGGTTCCTGAGTGCGATTTTTTGGTTATTTTTAGTTAGTCTGTATGTCAAGTATCAAAAATCATCAAAAAAATTTGAACTAGTTACTAACAGTTTCAAATGGTGGCTTGTTAATGTTTCTAAATTACGAATTTTTACCAAGTGTTTCCTACTTTAAATCAATAAAGAGAAAAAAAAATGTATGGAAGTTATTCTGCAAATTATTTTAAAAACTTTTACATCTTTTTAGCTATCAAAAAAGGTATAATACTAGGAGTTTAATAGGAAAACTGTACACAGAATGACACCTAAAGCGGGCTTGGGTAGCAAAAGGTAAATTTTTAGTCTAGGTGAAAATACGAAAAATACACAAATAAAACAAAAAACCTTGCAATTTAATATTTTTTATTAATTATAATTCATGTTCTATATGGTCGCCCCTATTTCTAACACAAATTCTCATTCTTTTTCTTAAATTACTTTTCACAACGCTGGTTGTGAGGTGCCGCCTCATTTCGTCAGCCGCATCATTTATTTTTTGTCTTAGGACATCCACGTTTTCGATAGGAGTCATCTGGTCGTATACGAGACTTTTCATGTGACCCCACACATAAAAATCCATCGGTGTTAGGTCTGAGCTTCTCGCCGATCAAGGTATAGGTCCGCCTCTTCCAATCCATTTGTTGGGATAATTGTCATTGAGCCATGCACGAACACTTCCTCTGTAGTGAGCTGGGCAGCCATCGTGTTGAAAGTACATGTTTTGTCTCAAACCAATAGGTAGGTCTTCCATCAAATTAGGTAAATCTTTTCGCAAAAAATTGTCGTATTCCTCGCCCTTCAAATTATCTGGCAGGAAGAATGGCCCAACCAAATAATTTGAAATTATACCCATCCACACATTTAAGCTGAATCTTGTTTGTGATCCTTTTGTTCTTTTTTTGTTTGGGTTGCCTTCCTCTTTAGAAGCCCAATAGTGGGCATTGTGATAGTTTGTAAGACCGTCTTTGTCGAATTTCGACTCGTCAGTCCATAGTATTTTCTTAAAAAAAGATGCATCTTCGACATCGTATTGAGCATAAATCTGCAGAATTCTAATCATCGCAACGGATCCCCTTCTTCAATGACTTACACGGGCGTATAGTGGTAAGGGTGTTGCCCAACAACATGCATTACAAACCATACCTTCCACTGCGAAATACCAAGCTGTTGTGCGACAACATTTGTAGATGTGGTTGGGTCCACCTCAAAGAGACGTCGTATTTCGTTTTTCTTCGTCTTCGTCAAAGATACGTAGTCGTCCCATGTCAGTCCGCCGTCTTTGTATGGGACCAGTTTCTCGTAGTCTTCGATAAGTTCCATCAAATACGCTATCAGGTACACGACGAATAGGATATCGCAGTATGTATTCATCACGTGCACGCGACGACACTCCTTCGCAAAATCCGTAGCACATTAGGATGTCAGCATATTCCTCGTTGGTATACGTTGCCATATTCACAAGCAGAGATCAAAATCCAGTTACGAGCCAATTCACACAGTCAGAAGATGAAACACAGATATTTTTGAAAATCACGGTATAGCACATCTACCACGGACGAATCGCATGAGCAGACTAAAAATCATTCAATAATGTTTAGTGAACAGAAAATGTCACTCGCACAGAGAGTACCCCGACCGGAAAAGATGCTTACCCAACCCTTTTTATTGTTTGAAGGTGCAGGTAGTAAACCGGTAATTGGTAGTATCTAAATTCTATTATTATGTTACTCTACATTTGGGCCTATTGAAATCTCATTTTCTTAGAATTTTCAATAGATCCAGTAGATATTATGCCGTTTTAGATAGCTAAAAAGACGTAAAAGTTTTTAAAATAATTTGCAGAATAACTTCCATACATTTTTTTTTTCTCTTTATTGATTTAAAGTCGGAAACACTTGGTAAAAATTCGTAATTTAGAAACATTAACAAGTCGCCGTTTGAAACTGTTAGTAACTAGTTCAAATTTTTTTGATGATTTTTGATAGTTGACATACAGACTAACTGAAAATAACCAATAAATCGCACTCGAGAACCTCTAATAAAAAAAAAATCGATATAAAAGCAAAAAAAAAACATGTTTTTTTTTAGAAAATCTTTAAACTTCAATATCTCGAAAACGGTTAAGTTTAGAACATCAAGTCATAGAGTCAAATCGGTCAGAAATGACCTAAACTATAACGTCCTTAATTATCTAGGACGACTTTCCCTGTAACCCTGTAATATATATATATATATATATATATATATATATATATATATATATATATATATATATATATATATATATATATATATATATATATATATATATATATATATATATATATATATATATAATATAAATTCTATCACAGTTTCATATAATATTATCTTTTAGCACTATACTCGGTTATAAGTCTAATACGCAAATACGTAGAAATTAATGTGTACATTATTTTATCTAAATTTATTTATTTTATTCTCGAGTATGGTGACACCTAAATTCTGTTTATTTTAACAATTTTTATAGGAGCTAGCATTTCCTATTTCCATGCTATGCAAACACAGTTGCTGGTTAAAAATAGCTGGTGTCCAAAATAAATAAAAAAAAGGCATATTTAATAGTATCTTTAAAGCTTAAAGCCCATTCTCTACGACATAAGAGCAACCATTTCCCACGGGTAAATTTCTCTAAAAAGAAGCTTCCACAATTTATTGAATTTTTATTTTTAATTATTTCTACTATTACTTGGTACCTACTTACTTACTTACCCACTTACGCATTACGTGGAATCCGTAAGGCTATTTAAAAAAATAGGTAAGTTCATTATAAAAACACCATAGTGGTGAGCGCACATAAATTTCCAGATATTTTAAACAAGTGGTTTTGAAGAAACCTTAGCGTAACAAACTGAAAAAGCGGCTTCCTAAATTTTAGACAATTTCTAGGACATGTCGTTAGAAAGTCATAATGTCAACAAATAGAGAAACACACCGACAAGAATTGAAGACTATGTCACAGTAAACATAAAACACAGTAGCGACGGCCCGACTCGGCACCTTTGATCTCAAGGGGTTCGAGTTTGTGATGATCACATGACCTGTCGCCATATTGCTAGTATGATGCTCGCGAGTTTTTGAAATATTCAAATTCCTTCTTTCAAGAAAAATCCTATTCTGTAGAATAAAAATGAATATTGCTGATTGAAAGGAAGAAAAAAACGAAAAAAGTATTTTTTTTAAACATTTTTTTATCAAATTCTTATTAAAACAGATATACAAAAAAAAAACAGGAAAGAGGCCAAAAATACAAAGAAAAAATACATTTGACTTCAATGCTTTTTGCACGCTATTTACTTAAATATCTTATTGTTGAATTTATATTTCTCAGCTGTTAGAGATATTGTCCGGGGTGGGGAGAGAATGTTCATTTTGAGAATACATCTCTGCACACCTTCAGCTTCGCGCATATAATGTCAACAATCATGCTCCTTATATTTCAGCGAATCCCAGTAATCTGGAGAGATTGAAAATAACTATCATTATCATTTTAAGATGAGATCGTCTTTCTTCTGAACTTAAAAATGAAGTTAATACCCTTTTTGCTCCATTTTATCATTAGTTAAATCTAATATAATAATTTTCATACAACTGATGACCTTTCGTGTCTATACTACTTATATAAAAAAAACTAAACCCATGCACTGATTTATTCAAGCTGGCGCTGAAGAATTACTACTTTTGCATGCCCAGATTGAGTTTTGAAAGTTTAGTTAGCGAATTTTAACAGATAATATAACTTAACTCTAGCAAACAGTTTTAAAATAAAAGACTTCGGAAAGTTAGGACAAAGATGCGTGAATTCTACTTCGACTAAATGAGTCAATTTGTTAGCAATTACATATCGTGATAATATTCTTCTTTTTTTTTTTCTTCTTTCTTATATGGTGTGTCATATAAGTAGACATACTGCCTGTTTTTATCCCCATTAGCCCGTCCCAAAATATAGCACCTTTGATCTCAAGGGGTTCGAGTTTGTGATGATCACATTACTGTCGCCATATTGCTAGTATGATGCTCGTGAGTTTTTTAAATATTCAAATTCCTTCTTTCAAGAAAAATCCTATTCCGTAGAGTAAAAATGAATATTGCTGATTGAAAGGAAGAAAAAAAACGAAAAAAGTATTTTTTTTTTAAACATTTTTTTATCAAATTCTTATTAAAACAGATATACAAAAAAAAAAACAGGAAAGAGGCCAAAAATACAAAGAAAAAAGTGGAATAACATAAACCAATACTTAACAATAATAAAACATCAACTGTTTTACAAATAAAATGTATCTCTAATATGAAAAGACAATTATCGTATAGCCCTTCTCAAAATATAGGATCCTGATTTTTGCCGTTTTAAGTAGGCAATATAAAAATTCTGACCTTTTGTTTATGATAGATTGCAGAAATGGATGAATAAGAAGTACAAATATATAGTTTGAATGACTGGGGACATATTGTATAAATTAAAATATATTTTAACTTAAGCCTAATTCGGTTTCACTATCACTGTCATCAGCCGAGGTAATTATCAGTGGTTTTATGTTATTTACATAAATATACAAATATATAGTTTGAATGACTGGGGACATATTGTATAAATTAAAATATATTTTAACTTAAGCCTAATTCGGTTTCACTATCACTGTCATCAGCCGAGGTAATTATCAGTGGTTTTATGTTATTTACATAAATATATGAATCTTCAACTTTAACAAGGTGCTGAATGGAATTTTTCCAGCTTTCACAAGGTATATCATTTACACCTTTTTTTACTAATGACTACACTGACACGCTTAAAGTAGGAGAAACATTTTGTGCCCTTATTTTTGATTTAACTTGATGCCAAATATGTTCAATTGGAATAAACACATAATAATACGGAGGAAGCCGCAAAACAGTGTGTCCCATTTTCTCAGCCATACTATTACAAACATATTTCTTTTTCAATTTGTAGCCTTTCAAAACTTCCAAAAGACCACTTTTTTTATAACTAAAGTCAAAATAAATGTCATTTTCTAACATATATTCCCGTATTTCCGATTTGGTATTGGCTGCATTAGGAACCTTACTTAGTAGGCGACTATGGTAACTTGCATTGTCCATAACTATTATACTCTGTTCGGAAACATTTGGCAAAAGGGAATTTTGAAACCAATTTTCAAAAAGTTCTGCGGTCGTGTCTTCGTGATAGTATAAACTAGAATCTTTTATGTTTTTTGCAGATAATAGTAGACAATTTGAAACCCAGCCCTTTTCAGATCCAGCATGCAAAATGGTTATTCGTTTACCTTTATTTAAAGGTGCGTTAGTCTGACATTTTGTACTACTGTCAACCCACCCTTTTTGAACAGTGTCATGGGTATCGAACCATGTTTCGTCAAGGTAAATTATTAGCCAATTCTCTGATCGATACTTTTTAATTTCTTGTAAGTATGTCGTAAGATTCGTAATCTTTGTGACTCCATCACTACTTGCCTTTTGTTGATTTTTCGGAACGTAAATCCCATTCTTAAGAGAATTGTGTGAAGGGTTGATCGGCCACAATGTATATTGGTCCCGTTCTGCACCAGTCTTAATTTTATTTTGTCTAGTGTCGTCACCAACTGTACATAGAAAATATTTTTCTCCTGATGACGTCTTTTTCACAATCGTCTACATGATGCAGTTGAAAATATTTCCGTTTTTTTTTTTTCTTCCCTGTTGCTGAGTGATGGTTTTCCTACAATACCCTTAATCGTAGAAATTGGGGTTTTTGTTAGTTCACTGGTTCTTGCAAAGCACTTTGTTTATTCAAATTTCTTTTTAGCAAACTGTCGTAAACATTTTTTACTATTTGTTTAGCGTCAAGTGATAAATGTTTTCTCTTGCGATAGCCACTATTGCAATTTTCCCACGGACGCCACATAATTAAAATAGAACCGTTACGTTGTAAGTTGTAAGTAAAACTAAAAATAAAAATAATAAAAAGTATCTTTCGAATATTAATGGGGACCTGTGGTCATTAGGCTTTTATTATCAAATACTTAAAGGGCTCCAAACCGGGTTGCCAGGAAGTAAATATATAGGTAAAAATAGATCCAATACGATTGCAGGTGCAAGTGAGGGCAGTATACAAAGCAGGTAAAATAAAAATACGTTTATCGTAATACCTGGCAACTATGCACAAAACGTTAATAGGGTCGTTTATTTGTCCCACTGAAAAAGCAAGAAGGCAGGAGCTTATATCTTGAGATTTACCATAACCTTTATATAAAATATTTACATAATAAAAATAAAGACTAAATTACGTTTTAGGATCTTTAGGAAACTAACTCCTTTGGAGAAGCCACATATATTTTTACAAGCACTAGCCGCGCAACAAAAATTTCCTCTTGACATCTTTATTATAATTATTTTCAATTATAACGTCAAACGAGTCATTTACTTATTGAAAAATTATTAATAATAAATTTCGGAGCACGTTATAAAAAGATTTCCCTTGAAATTCAGATGTAAACACAACCTGCGACCACGCTGGTAGCCATGTTGCTGGTATGATATAGGACGTATGCGTAATAAAAAATAAGACCTAAAAGTTTTCTTGAGCGTCGCTACTGTGTTTTATGTTCTTGGATCCCTAAAATGTTACCTTTTTCTATATAAGGAATAAAAAGTGATAATGAATATTTTTCAGAATTATCAATCTTTGCATTAATTGGTATTTAGTGAGCTATAAATTGACATAAGCGAGTACGGCAAAAGTTTCATAGAAACAATTAGAGAGAGGATAAGACGGTAGACCCGTCCTCCAAGATGCTTTGTATAGAAAGTCTCATTTGTCAATCGACTTTGGTCGCAAATGTGTCAAGTGACTAGTCCCTTACTAATATTTTCAATTTTTTCATGTATTTAACAGCCCCACCAAGCGATATTTTATTTTTTTCTGATGGATACCCAGAAGCTCGGCTTCATAACATGATGTTTACGCTGTATTTACGATGAAATATGTCCTTTTACGGCTAAGGTTGATCGACAAATGAGGCTTTCTATACAAAATATTAAAGAGGACGGTCTCACTACCTGTTCGCGCTCGATTTTCTCTCTAATAGTTTCCAGAAAAGTAATTTCCCGAACACGTTCTTGTCAAACAGACTGTATATTTTCTTTTCTTTTTGAAATAAAATAACTTTTGCAGACTGACATAATACACTGGTGAGCAAGAAAATCGACTCAAGAGATTTTGCTTCATTTAACACCAATCCTTGAATTTAATTTTCAAACAATGATATTATTAGAATGCTGATTTTTCTACTCTTTTCAATAATACCAAAAACATTTGGATTTCCAAAAAATTTTACTGATTAAAAAAACGGTTTTACTTAATAGAACCGTTTTTGCTCGGTCATCAACGTACTCGTTGCGCGCTATTCATTCCTATAAAAACACATGCAACTGCATTTTCCTATCATTCCTTTATCGGAACTTGAACCGTCAACATGTCTGCTATACCTGCTCACTAATTACGCCATCGAAAAATGGATACCACCCCGAAAGAAACGGCACGAGTCATTGCTCTATTGCAAGAAGGGCATAGCCAGCGTGTAGTCGCTGAGCAACTGCACTTGAGTCAGTCAGCTGTCTCCAGAGTCTATAGACGTTACCAAGAGATTGGCGCCTTTACACGAAGGTGTACCTCGGAACGAGCTGACCGCTTGATGGTCAACGCAACTCTAAGAAATCGTCACTTGACCGGCGTTGAGGTTCAGCGGGAGCTCCAACAAATTCTCGTTGGGCTGTCAGTCATTGGATAGTCAGATGAAGACTTAAAGAAGCTAACCTAACTCCGAAGAGACCAGCTAACTAACCCAAATTGACAGCATCCCTTCGACAACCGCAATTCAGATTTACCGTAGAACATGTCGCCTGGACCTTAGAGCAATAGCGCTCCGTTTTATTCTCCGACGAGTCCCGAATGTACCGAATGATGGAGGAAGACGAGTCTATAGGAGGGCTAGGGAGCGCTATATTACTGTCATGGTGTGGGGGGGTATCTCACTGGATGCGAAAACCAGTTTGTATTTTTGCAGGAACACAAAAGAAGGGTTCGAGCCAGAAATCCTGCCGCTGCATCATTCAGGGACTTAAAGGTTACGATGGCGTAAGAGTGGGGAAAAATTTCACCGGTAGTGGTAAAGAAGCTGATCCACTTTCAAACTTAAAATTTGTTTAATTTTTCCTTTCTCTTACCCCTATCAAGTTCCTTTCCTTGTTCTCCTTTCGATCACTTTTATCAGTAAAAAGCATGAGGTATGCTATGGAAATTGGTATCATTAGAAAGAGAATAGAATGGGCTTTCAAATGATACTAAAATCTAGAATCGGTGTTAAATGAAGCCTAATAGTTTGAGTCGATTTTTTTTGCTCACCATTGTAGTTTTCTCTCAAACAGCTAACACACCCAAGTTTTATCAAAAATATTCATTATTTTTCTTTTAATTATCCTTGTCTTTTAATAAAAAATATTATCATGTGATCGCGTGATGTAAAAATAATGACGTAATGATAATTAAATTCCTTTTAAAATTACAGGTATACGGTGAGCTCTTGAATAGCTGGGGTACTTGACATAAAGAATTAAAAATATTGCAGAGCGTAATACATGTATTTAATTCCAGTTATATTTTTGAATATATGTTATTTATACTATCCTAACAGTAAGTCTTTTAATGACTGTTAAGATATCAACAAATATTTAATTAAGTGTATCAGGCTATTTTAGAAATTCGCCGAAATTGGCCAAATTGCAGTGGAAAAATAGATATTATTGGAGATTGATTAAAAAATATCAAAACAGCACCTAAAAATAGCCAAAAAATAACTGAATTGGCCTAAATTGGCCCGCTTCTCAACCAATTATGGTCAATTAAAGTGAGTTTTAAATAATGAGCAATTTTTATTACAATGTACAGTCGTATAAAGCTGCTAATATTGAAGCTTGATCGAAAAATGTCGAAAAAAAAAAAAAAAAACGCCTAAAAATGGTTTAAATTGGCCAAAGTTAGACATTTTTCAGCTAACTATAGTCAGATAAAGTGGATGTTAAGTAATGAGCGATATAAAATATAGTTTTAGTCAGAGAAAGCTGTTGCAGAGAGAAATTGTTTTAAAATTATGAAAAAATTGCTAAAAAACGGCTAAAAATGGCCAAAATTGACCAATTTCTCTCAACCATGCAACCCCTGGTCTCTTTTATCATCACTATTGTTATCAACAACATCAAAAACTTAAAAAACCAGTGGAAAATATATAAAATAAAGCAAAATAATCGAAATAATGGCCAAAAAGAACGTTTATTTTACAGCAACATTTCCAATCTAGCCGCTACTTTGAATCCGCCATTTTGATTCATGCAAAATATCATACAACATCAAAAAATAGACATTTCAATGAAAATTTTTGAGCCCTCTAAAAAAAATTTATCTCAAACAAAAAAACGTGCACCCGGAATTGCCTTTTTGACAGAGAATCACCCATCACACATACACATATATATATATATATATATATATATATATATATATATATATATATATATTAATCTTGCGACATAGCCGGCCCACAACCATTTCAGTGGGGCTATTCTTCTACTGACGTCGCATACTAGGGTTTATAGTCGGATCCATGCATTTGTTTTCTGTGTTTTTTTAGGAGATATCGAGAATTTTTCTTTCTATTGCCCTTTGTGTGATTTTTTCAGTTTTTCTGTATTGGCTTTCGTAAATATCCGTTTCAGCTTCGTATATAGAACTGTCAATATTCACTAATTGTACAGCTCTGCCTTTACCTTTAGAGATATATCCATTGCCATAACGTTCCTAAGCTTTCCTTAAGCCCCCCACGTCAACCTAATATGTAATGTACTATGAGGCTATTTTTATATTTGTAATCATGTTTTTAAATTCATCCTTGGATTTAGCAGAAACTACCACGTTATCGGCAAATCTTAGATGTTGTAGTAGTTTCCCAGAGATATTAATGCATTAATATATATATATATATAATATATATATATATATATATATATATATATATATATATATATATATATATATATATATAAATATATATAAATATATATATATATATATATATATATATATATATATATATATATATATATATATAACACATGGGCTGAAAAGTCCCGGGCCTAACAAAGAAAACACGGTTTTTTTGGTTCAAAATTAGCTTTATTCATCAACGTAATCTCCATCAAGAGCAACGCAATCATTCCAGCGCCGCTCTAACATTTCAATACCACTTTTGTAGAACGATTTATCTTTTTTGCCTCAAAATAGGCCTCAGTTTCAGCGATAACCTCTTCATTCGTGCGAAATTTTCTTACCGGGGAGCATTTTTTTTCAGGTCTGCGAACAGCCAGTAGTCGCTGGGAGCCAAATCTGGCGAATACGGTGGATGTGGGAGCAATTCAAAGTTCAATTCATGTAGTTTTGCCATTGTTTTGATTGACTTGTGACACGGTGCGTTGTCTTGATGAAACAAAATTTTTTTCTTTGCCATATGCGGTCGTTTCTTTGCAATTTCGGCCTTCAAACGCTCCAATAACGCTATATAATATTCACTGTTGATGGTATTTCCTTTCTCAAGATAGTCGATGAATATTACACCACGCACATCCCAAAATACCGAGGCCATAACCTTTCCAGCCGATTGTTGTGCTTTCGGGCGCTTTGGACGAGGTTCACCAGTTGCTGTCCACTCAGATGACGATCGTTTTGATTCCGGAGTGAAGTGATGGATCCATGTTTCATCCATTGTCACATATCGACGCAAAAATTCCGGTTTGTTACGTTTAAACATGGCCAAACACTGCTCAGAATCATCAACACGTTCTTGTTTTTGATCAACAGTGAGCAAACGCGGCACCCACTTTGAACAGAGCTTTCTCATAGTCAAATGCTCATGCAATATAAAGCCAATACGTTCTTTTGATATCTTTACGATGTCAGCTAACTCACGCAACTTCACTTTTCGATCATTCAAAACGATTTTATGAATTTTTTTGATGTTTTCTGGTGTTACCGCCGCATTTGGACGTCCACTGCGTTCTGCATCATCGGTGTCTCTACGACCACGTTTGAAGTCAGCAAACCAACGTTTTATTGTTGTTTTCTGATGGAGCGGAGTCCCCATAACACTTTTCAAGCCATTGCTTCGCTTGAACGGTATTTTTTCCCATCAAGAAGCAGTGTAAAATTAAAACACGAAATTGTTTTTGATCCATTGTTTTGAAAATAACAAAAGTAGCGTCACTCTTAGCACAATAACTCACAAACTAATGAATAGAATATCATGAAATTTTAACAGCTGTCTTTTGAAGGTTAGTATTAACTGAAAAAAAGGTGACTGCAATAAAACTAGCGCCATCTATGTGTTAGGCCCGGGACTTTTCAGCCCATGTGTTATATATATATATATATATATATATATATATATATATATATATATATATATATATATAAAGTGTGTGTGTGTGTATGTATGTGTATATGTACAGAGTTCTATGAAATATCGCTTAATATATTAAAATTATCTCTGTAGCAAAAGCAATTGAAGAAAAATATTGACATAACGCCCCTCGATAATAACACGTAAAACTAACTTAAAGAAGTTATAAACCTTTAATCCAAAAATACCGCGGCCCCTGCCTGTCTGACGCTAAAGTGAAAACTCTTTACCGTTACCTATCTTATCATTTCAATTAGTCAACTATTTCAATATTTGCATGCTTCAAAATAATCCCTTATTATCTTTTTAACATGCTTTAAAAATGCTCTCTCTCTCTCTCTCTCTTTCTTTCTTTTCTCTCTTTTATTCAGACTTTCCAATGTTCATTGCAGCTGTACCATTAGCTGCGCATTACTATAGTTTTTAAAATTATGTAATTCAGCCTAATAACTAAGCGTAATCTACAACCACTAGCCGTAAATTGCTATCTCGAAAACAGAGAAATATCATTATACTTTGATAAAAGCGAGTAGGAAATTGTATGCATTAATATGTTGTAACATTTTAGTTTTGCTTTCACTTTGAGGCATCTTTTTTTGTACCCTGTGAGAAGTTGTTTGTCCCACGCTTGAGCGCAATTTTGTACCGTTTGAAAATTGGACGCCCCAAAGCTTGAGCGCAATTTTCTTGCAGCCCCGCTTTAATTTCTGATAATGAATTGAGTGAATCCTGATTTTAAAAGAACTAAAGAAATTAAACACACACTAGCTCAGTTTTCTTTGGTAGAGAGATATGGGTAAGAGATAATTTTTGTACGTCTTTTTGGAATTATTTTCTATTTTGAAAGAAACCTCAGCTGTACGACTTTTTGGGCACCATTCATTTTAAAATAGAAAGGATCTAACTTCAGCTAAAAAAAATGAAAAAAAATACTGAAAGGGTGTACTGTTCGTAAATAAAAAAATCAGTTTGGTACAGCCGTTCTTATCCTGAAAAGTAAGATAGGTATTCAGTGAGACACTAGCTTTAATCAACAAAAAGAAAATTTATTCATGTTTTTTAAAAATAGAAAGTTCTAACCTTTGCAGTTTTACAGGATTACAAAAAATTTTAGCCTAACAGGTAGTTATGACATTTAAATTCTAAACTCTGACTACCCCTGAAGACGAAAAATAGTGCTTTTCACTTCACTTTTTAGTCCGTTCAAATTGCTGTTAAGGCACTACTCAGGGATAAGTCTATGGAAGGATGTTTTGGTAACTTACTGTTTTTATTTCGGCTTCGATGGAACACGACCGATTTCACACTTTTTCTAGTAAACACTTAGAGAGCCCACTACGGCTTTTCGTTAAAAAACTTGTGCTTTATTTAGCTCTCATGATTGTTGTTATGAGCCTTTACTGCAGCTCAGTCGAAGGAAGCCTACCTGGCGGCTCCGATGAAAATTAGCCTGGCTGCGGCTTGATGGTACTCAGCCTCGATTCCGGTCCTACGGACCCTTAAATAAGCCGTGGGCATTCTCCTCGGTAATATCGCGACGCCGGAACCAAAAATCCGGATACACATTTTCAACCAATCTCGGCGTACCGATAGGTTCGGTCAGAAACCCGCACAGCACACTAATATACCGACCGGCTTGGAATCTCTTATTAATATACCGTTCGATACAAAAATGAAAATAAGTACAATTTGAAGTGAAAAATCAGTAACATTACATGGTCTTAAAATCTAGTAAAAAATGAATGTTACAATGTCAATATTTACTTGTAAATAATTCATCATCATTTAGTAGTTAACAAGTTGATTCATCTTCTGTAGATTTAATAATAATATGTTTGACTGTACATTTTAATATCCCACACCAAAAGAAACAATACCTTTGCAAAAGGACGGTGTTTATAAAATTCCCTATTCGTTTGGTACCTTGTATTTAAGAGGGACACATTTAAAGTTTTTACAAACGACCACTAGATGGCGCTATTGACATGTGACATTACCGTTGTTATAAAATTTGACATCTATTACTGTTAAAACAGTGGCAGCTCAGAAATTGGCCGAGTAGTTTGTTTACAGTGAGCATAAAAAAAAACAGTTTTGTGAACAAATGGATATTTCACATAAAGGTTTTCGTTGGATGATTTTTTACGACTTAACTCAACAACAATGCCTCGAATCACTTCGTTCAACTTTTGATAATGAATCACCATCAAAAAAGACTGTTTACAATTGGTTTGCAGAATTTTGTCATGATCGTGTTTCCGTCAGCGAAGAATTCCCTAAAGGTCGACCAAAATCGATTGTTGTTCCAAAAAAACATCAATACTGTGCGCAACATGATTGAAGAGGATCAGCATGTGACTTACCGTGAGATAGAGACGTCCTTAGGCATATCGAAGACTGCAATATATTCGATTTTGCAGGAACATTTAGCTGTGAAGCAGATCTGTTCCCGATGGATTCCGCATAATTTGACCGAAACTCAAAAACAGGTTCGTGTCAACTGGTGTAAAGAAATGCTCATAAATTCAACCGAGGCCATGTAAAATCCATATACAACAATAGACGAAACTTGGATATATTCGTACGAGCCGGAAACTAAGCAACAATCAACTGTTTGGGTGTTCCGAGATGAACCGAATTCAAAAAAAGAAAATGATCGCTTGTTTCTTTGGTTATACTGGACATGTTCCAACCATTGCTTTAGAGGACCGAAGAACAGTTAATGCTGAATGGTATACCACAATTTGTTTGCCAGAAGTCGACAATGAAATTAAGAAAAACAACCGAAAACGTCGCATCGTCGTCGTCATCATGACAATGCCAGCTCTCACACTGCACGTCAAACAATTGATTATTTGACGGAGAAAGATATCGACTTAATGTCTCACTGTCCGTATTCGCCTCATTTATCGCCTAACGACTTTTTTTGTTCCCGAACGTCAAAAAAAAAATGTGTGGACAACGATTTTCATCACCTCAACATGCTGTTGAATCGTCTCAAAACCATGTTTTTGAGGCACCAACTTCAGAGTGGAAAAATGTTTCGAGAATTGGTTCGAACGCATGTAAAAATCTTAAAGGCGCATTTTTTGAGAAACAATAAAATGATTTGTACCAAAAATTATTTATTTCGTTGTTTTTGTAAAAACTTAAAAGGTAGCCCGCATATATATAACAGGTAGGATGAAAAGTTTTTGGTCTAGCTACTTACAACACATTTTTTTTACAAAATTCGACTTTATTCATCAACATAGTGTCCTTCAAGAGCAATACAATCAGTCCAACGCTTTTCTAACATTTCTGTACCTTCCTTGTAGAAAGATTTGTCTTTGCCTTCAAAATAGACCTCAGTTTCGGCAATAATTTCTTCATTGGAGCCAAATCTCTTCCCCTTCCCCCAAATTCGGATAATATGGTAGATGAGGAAGCAATTCGAACTTCAATTTATGCAATTTTGCCATCATAACCATTGACTTGTGACAGGGTGCATTGTCTTGATGAAAGAGCACGTTGTGCTTATTCATTTGGCGCCATTTCTTTGCGATGTCTGCCTTCAAACGCACCAGTAACTTTACATAATATTCACTATTGATGGTTTTTCCCTTCTCAGCATAGTCGATAAAAATTATGGTATTCCATGCGCATCTGAAAATACAGAAGCCAAAGCCTTCCCAGCAGACTATTGTGTCTTTGGTCGCTTTAGGCGGCTTTTACCGGCTGCTGTTCACTAAGATGACTACCGATTTGATTCCAGTGTGTAGTGGTGGATCCATGTTTCGTTCATTGTCACATATCGAATGAAAAAATCCTTTGTATTGCGCTTAAACAGGTCCAAATAGCGCTCAGAATAATCAACACGTTGTTGTTTTTGGTCCACTGTGAGCAAACGCGGTACCCATTTCGAACAGAGCTTTCTCATACCCAAATGTTCATGGAAAATAGGACCAACACGTTCTTTTGATATCTTCAGGGTGTCAACTATCTCACGCAATTTCACTTTACGGTCATCCAAAACAATTTTGTGGATTTTTTTGTTGTTTTGGGCTTCCAGAGCATTCAGCATTATTTTCGTCTGTACGACCGCGTTTAAATTCAACATACCAGTAAATGATGAGTGATTTTCCAAGAGCAGAGTACCCGTAACACTTATCAAGCCATTGTTTTGCTTGAATGATATTTTTTTTTCCATCAAAAAACAGTGTTTAATCAACACACGAAATTCGATTTTTTTTCCATTTTTATGACAATATCAAAAGTAGCGTCACTAAAAACCATTTTAAATTGTAAACTAATCTTGAAAATGTCATGAAATTTGTACACGTATCGTTTGAAGTTTGGCTCTTTTGAAAAGGGCGACATCCATTAGTCAGACCAAATATATATATATATATATATATATATATATATATATATATATATATATATATATATATACGTATATATATATATATATATATATATATATATATATATATATATATATATATACGTACGTATATATATATATATATATATATATATATATATATATATATATATATATACATATGTGTATATGGGTGTGTGTATATGTGTACAGAGTTTTATGAAATGTAGCAAAAGCAATTGAGGAAAAATATTGATAAATAGCGCCCCTCGATAATAACGCGTAAAACTAATCTAAAAAAGTTATAAATCTTTAATCCAAAAACATCGCCGTCTGATGCTAACACCTGAATTAATCTAAAGAAGTTATAAACCTTTAATTTAAAAATATCGCCGCCCCTGCCTGTCTGACGCTAAAGTGAAAACTCTTTACCATTACCTATCTTACCATTTCAATTATGGTATAATAGTCGATTATTTCATTATTTCCATGGTTAGAAACAAGGATAAATGTAGAGATTTTAAAAATCCAAGACATACGAAATGAGTTAAAAACAGAAATAAACAAAAATCTGAAAATACTCGAAAACAAGGAAGAATATCAAAACTGTAGAGAGGTAAATGAAAAATGGTACGGCATCAAATCAGCCCTGTTGGAACCCTCAATAGCCATTTTAAAAAAAGAAACATCCACAGGAAAGAAAGAATGGATAACTACCGAAATTCTAAACTTGATGGATAAGAGAAGAAGCTTGAAAGGAAAAAATGAACAACAATATAAAGAAACACAACGAATACTTCGCACAAAGATCAGAAAACCAAAGGAAGATTATTACAAGCAGAAATGTGAAGAAATTGAGGAGTTACAAGCAAACACGACAGTTTCAACATACACAAAAAAGTCAAGAACTTGCCAGCACCAGTACACATAAACAACTAAATATATTATACGATAACAACGGGCAAATAGTCATAGAAATAGAGCAAAAACTGGAAATATGGAAGAACTACATTGCACAACTCTTTGAAGATGAGAGATGACAAACAAATCTTGAAAATATAGAAGGAGAGTTGGTCCCAGACATAATTAGGGATGAAGTGATATATGCACCGAACACACAAAAGAACAGAAAAGCTTCAGGACCAGATCAACTGCCAGCGGAAATCCTTAAACTGATAGAAGAGGACCAGATTCATATTCTGGTAGAATTAATTAATACTATATAGAACTGGAATAATTCCAAATGAGTGGTTACTATCAACTTTCATAACGCTTCCAAAAAAAGAAATTATTGCTCAGACCACCGTACAATAAGTCTGATAGCTCACACAGTGAAAATCTTGTTGAAGGTGATCCATAATAGAATATTCAGAAAACTAGATGCAGACATAAGTAATACTCAATTTGGATTCCGTAAAGGCTTGGGAACAAGGGAAGCATTGTTTGCACTCAATGTCCTGTAGCAAAGGTGCCTAGACATGAATCAGGACCTACACGCGTGCTTTATAGACTATAATAAGGCCTTTGATAAAGTTAGACATGACCAACTCATAGAAACGTTAATAAAGAAAAGAATAGACATCAGAGACATAAGAATAATTTCTAATCTCTATTATGGCCAAAAAGCAGCAATACGAGTGGAAGACATAACATCTAAAGAAATAGAAATCCAAAGAGGTGTTCGCCAAGGGTGTATACTCTCGCCAATCCTCTTTAATATGTACTCGGAGGACATAATAAGTAAAGCACTGGATCATCAAGACATAGGCATTAAAATAAACGGCACGGCAATAAATAATCTGAGGTACGCTGATGATACAGTTCTCTTAGCTGAAACACATGAAGACCTACAGACGTTAATTAATAAAATTGTCACAGCGAGTGAAAAGTATGGACTATCACTGAACATAAGCAAAACAAAATATATGCTAATAACAAAAACAACTCAGGAAGATCATAGGATATATGTAAATAATCAACCTATCGAAAGAGTAAAAGAATACAAATATCTAGGCACAACCATCAATGAAAACAACGATAGTTATAAAGAAATAAAAATCAGAATTGAACAGGCCAGAAGTACATTTATAAGAATGAAGAGGCTTTTCTGTTGCCGCGATCTAAACCTTGAATTAAAAATACGAATAATGAGATGTTATGTAATGTCTGTACTATATTATGGGTTGGAAGCCTGGACGATGAAGGCGATTGATGTGAGGAGACTGGAGGCATTTGAGCTATGGATATACCGGAGAACACAAAAAGATTTCATGGGTGGAGAAAGTGACCAACGTGGAAGTGATGAGACGTATGCAAAAAGAAAGGGAAGTAATTCTAACGATTAAGAAGGAAAACTGTTATATATGGGTCACATCTTGAGAGGGGAGAAGTATCGGTTGCTCCAGACCAGAGGTTCTCAAACTTTTTTTCTCGTAGACCACTTTCAAAATTTTACTGGTTTCGGTGGACCCCCCTGCTGCTACATTTCTACCATATTCCCAAAACTCGTCAAAAAATGTGAAGATTAGATCTAACGATGGAAATTTGCGTCGTGGTTGAATTCCAACCCTAAATTCGGAGTGGTAAAAATAAAATGGAAAAATAATATATTTTCTTGTGTTCTATTTATTAAAATAATATGATTACAGACTTAATAGAATTAAAATTACACATTAATAACGTACCGTAACTTCAACAATGCAAATCAACAATTAAAAAAAATAGTCATAATTTTATTTGGCTTCAGTTTTGTAAGGAATAACCACAAATCTTCCCGTTCTGTGATCTTCAATCTGCTCCTTTTTTTGTTAATAGGTTTGTAACGACACTAAAACTTTTTTCGACAAGGTATGACGAGGGAAACGCTATCAAAAGTTTTCTCGCAATTTCCCACAGCCCAGGATATTTTTCGGGTATTTCTGCCTGCAGCTAAAATGTTTGATAGCCTTTTTTAAATTTCACCTTCTGCTCCTCATTGGTGCTAAGCTCGAGTAGCTCCTCTTGTAATACCACATTCGCCACATCCGTTTCATCAAATGGATTTATGATCCATGGTGGTATTTCCATCGTCAAAATATCTTTTCTATCTATCTAATCTATTTTTGAAGTCATCATGCAGGGCATTTAAATGTTGAACGTATGTCTGAATATCCTCATCAAGACATTCTGCCTGTGACAAGTTTGGAAACTGGGAGAATTCGCGCCGACTAATATTTTGCTTCATAAATTTCAATTTTCCAAGAAAAGCCAAAATTACACCCTTTGTTTTTATTAAATTTAGGCTGTCCCCTTGTAAGTGCAAGTTAATGTCATTAAATTTTTTGAACAAATCTATCAAATACGCGATGTCTGCTTTCAATTTAATCAGGTTTTCTTTTAAATCTGGATCTTTACTTTCCAGAAACTCTAAAACTGATTCAAAAAGTGAGTAAAATCTTGTTAAACATGCACCTTTCGACAACCAGCGTACTTCAGTATATAAGAGCAATCGTTGGAAGTCTTCATCATTTTCGTCGCACAATTGTGCAAATAAACGAGTATTCAACACATTGCTTCTTATTTTGTTAACTACCTTAATCACAAATTGAAGCGATTGGTGCAATCTATCACTCAAATTTTTCGCTACCAGGTGTTGTTGGTGGATGACACAGTGAATTGCAGTTACTCCTGGTATAATTCTTTTAAGATGGCTTATAAACCCACGATATCGCCCGAAGATGGCAGGAGCTCCATCTGCTGCCACCGAAATAATGTTTGTAAATGGAATCGATTTTTCCTTAAAAAAATCACTCAGGACATTAAATATTGATTCGCCTTTAGTATCCGTCTCCAAAGTTTTCGCGAATAGCAGCTCTTCATGGATTTCTTCGTCCATAACAAATCGAACGTATGCCAATAATA
The DNA here is from genome assembly GCA_019049505.1 of Pachyrhynchus sulphureomaculatus. NCBI lineage: Eukaryota > Metazoa > Arthropoda > Insecta > Coleoptera > Curculionidae > Pachyrhynchus > Pachyrhynchus sulphureomaculatus. The sequence goes on along the minus strand of CM032449.1, from coordinate 173,360,548 downwards.
ATACTTCATTACCAGGTAAAGTTGACTAGTCCAGTTGAATAGAAAAATGAGTTGTTTGCAGATAATTACACAAGAAGCTTTCAATATCAGAGCTCATTTCATCAATACGTCTTTGTACAGTGTTGTTACTCAAAGGAATTCTTTTGAGTACGTCAAATGGAGGTTCGTGCAGAACAGTTTTTAAAACCTCTTCAACAGCGGGTAAAATTAACTGTTCTCCGATGGTGTGCGGTTTTCCAAATTTCGCTATAAGCAATGAGATATTGTAAGATATTGTAAGATGCCCGCAAGCCATCATCGTTACTTTGAGACGTTGAAGCGAACATACTGTGCACGGTGGGGCTCTTTTCATATTTTTCCTTCAATGTTTGAAAATATTTTAAATCTTTACCTATTTTATCAGGATGACACCTTCTTAAATGATCTTCGAGCTCCGATGGTTTCATAGAGTCATTGCTCAAAACTTTGTTGCATAAAAGGCATATGGGCAATCGTTTGTCTGCCTTTGATGGAAGAAAACCAAATTCCAAATAATCAACACTGTACTGTCGACATTTCTTCTTAGATTCAGCCATGTTTAGTATCAGTTACCTACCTGTAAAGAAAAACATGTTTGTTCTAGTAATCATAAGGCGACTTTAACAGGATATGGCTATTTTAACAGAATAAAATAGAAATAATTAACTATTGCAATGAAAAAACCAAAGTGCCGGCGGCAAAACTGATTTTAATAATTAAAAGCAATAAACTGCTAAGACCCTTATAGAGGTTTTCACACAAAACGGCTGAACCTATTTTAATGCAATATAAAATATTTTTTGATTAATTATATTTTGATACATTTCTGTAAATTCGAGAGAAAATACTTTTAAAGAATATTTTGACATCAAAACTCCGCGATTTTAATGAATTATTTATTACTTTGATGTACGTTACATTTTATTACGCACCTACTACACGCAAACATAACAAATATAATATTATTACAATATAAAATAAAAGTATAATTAACAAATACGCAGGTACTTACTTTTTCCGGCTCTCTCAAACACTGACATCGATTCACTCTTCTTTTCAAAATTCCGGAAACAAATGAGTAACGTTTGTCCTTGGCATTCGTATTTATATTGTTGAAGAATCAAACAAGTTCATGCAAGATTGCAAGCACAGCACAAGTCGTATTTCGTCCCTTTGTACGTCTGAACGGGTTGCGTTGCGGGCGGCGCTTTGCAAGTCTCGACGCGCGTTGTACTGAATATCGAATATGCAAGTTTTTACAAGTAACAGTCGCTGACCTTCTTAAAATACACTACTCAAAAAAATTAAGGGAGGTTTTAAAACAAGGAAATTAATGCTAAATAAACAGGCTATCTGATCCATATGTTGGCCTAGCTGAAAAAAATTTCTTTCAAGCCCGTGAACCAAAAAAAAAGCAAAATATCTGCAATATTATTTTTTCGCGCTATTTGTTAGGATTGCATGAGAACCGTAGCTCCTAAAAAAAATTTTAGCGAAAAAATCTGAAAATTAGGATCTTAAAGCTGCAAAATGCTTTTCTTTAAAGTCTCGATACGACCATTTTTCACCGAAATACAGCCTGTCAAAAATCACCGAAAATTTGGAATTTTTTTTGCTCCTTTAATTTTTTTGAGTAGTATATTATCTGCCTAGATTGATAGGTAAAGCCAAGCCAACATTTTTGTTCTTTACTGTCGAAATCAGATAAATTTTCTTACAACTTGTGAACCCCCATTTTTTTTTCACGCCAACGTAGACCCCCGTCGAGTTTCCCGTGGACCCCTGGGGGTCCACCTGAACCACTTTGGGAATCACTGCTCCAGACTATCATGCAGGGAAAGATCGTAGGAAGAATATCCATAGGAAGGAGACGGAACTCGTGGCTGAAGAACTTTCGAGAGTGGTTCGGCTGTAGCAGCCGCGAACTATTTAGATCTGCCTTCTCCAAGATAAAAATCGCTATGATGATTGCCAAACTTCGCAGCGGAGACGGCAGTTAAAGAAGAAGATGCTTATCTTTTTAACGCACTTTAAAAACTCTCTCTCTCTTTCTCTCTCTCTCTCTCTCTTTTATTTAGACATTCCAATGTTCATCGTAGTTGTACCAATGGTTGCCCATTACTATAGTTTTTAAAATTATATAATCCAGCCTATTATCTAAACGTAATCTACAACTACTAGCCGTATATTGCTATCTCGAAAACAAAAAAAAAATTAGTTATACTTTGATAAAAGCGAATGAGAAATTGTAGGCATTAATATGTCAATATTTACTTGTAAATAATTCATCATCATTTGGTAGTAAACAAGCTGATTCATCTTCGGTAGATTTAATAATAATATGTCTGACTGTACATTTTAATATTCTACGCCAAAACGAACAATACTTGCAAAATGAGGGTGTTTATAAAATACCCGATTCGTATGGTACGGTGTATATATCAGACACTGAAGGATCAAAATCCAATAGTATTAAGGAACATGAAAGATTGCACATCCAGCTGTAGCTAAAAGAAACATCAATGTAGAAATAACTAAAATGTTTGCTTCAATTTCCTGTTTCTCTAAAAAAGACATTAAGGCATCAATTGATATTTACCCACCTTCTAACAACATTACCAAAGATATAGGTTACAGGGTGCATCACAAGTAGAAACCAATTATTTCATTTGATCACGGTTTTGTAAACATCAGTCGAGTAAAACTACTTGGTTTTGGACTTTCCGGGCTCATTCAGTGTTGTATCTCGAAGACTAAACATTCCTGAAGATGTCACCTGCAATTATCGGCGAGAAAATGGCTAGACACAGTCTGTCAAATAAGAGCGTGTCTGCTATAATTTATTTTTGGTAGATACGTTCTAGCGATTCAACAAAAAATCGGTAGAGAGAACCTTTGTCTACGACACATTTCGATAAAAGTATCAGTGGATTTCCAACTTTCGTCGGAATCACGTAAAATCGAAAATGAGTCTATTTGCACATCGGCTCGAAGCAGTCTTTCTTTGTTCCCATCCAAAGGGGCTTAAAATGGCACATTCCACGGCCTCTAAATATATTAAAAAGTCGGTGTCGTTTGTGAGGAAGTGGGGAAATCGTTTTAACGAGACGAATAAATATCGAAGACTTGCCAAAACGTGGGTCGGTAGGCAAAGTCACTCCGAATATCGAAAAACGAATCGTGTCTTTATTTTCACGGGATATGAAATTGATGCTGCATCAAGGAGCGGCAAAAGTAAAAAAAAAAAAACATGTCAAATTCCGAAGCACGTTAAAGAAACCTTTCCTCGGAGAAAATCACGTCGCGAAACGGCTCGCTTGGCCCCACGATAAGATACTAGAGTGGCCCTGACAATCGCCGGACACCAACCCTATTGAAAACGTTTGGTCCCTTGTAAAGAGCAAGCTCAAAAGAAAGACTCAACTCAACATGCCTCGAAGATGTCCACCCATTATTGATGCAGGAAGCGATTGAACAATTTACTAAGGTAATTGTGCCATTGTTAGCACACCAAGAATAACTGATTGCAACAAATGTTCTCTAAACACATTTTTTCAAGAATACGGACGGTCACGTTCTTATTTGACAGCTGTACAGGGTGAGTAAACGATAGAGTAAAGTTCATTGACTCATTTGTTTAAAATTATTTTTGAGTATACAGGGTACTTCAAAAAAGTGTGGCCAATATAACATACGTTTTTTTTTAAATGGAACATCCTTTTTTATTAATAATGTTATATACCTAAACCTAGTAGTTTTTCTAATATTTCAATTTAAAAAAAAAAATACTAATTTTCAGTTTTGTAAAAAATTGTCAGTAGAGCCATTGTTTCTGAAGATGAAATACTTATAATTGGTAGGAGCGCTCTATAGAGATGACATTTGAGTTAGATGCTACAGGGTGTTCAAAATAATTTTATACATTTCGACTGCTTTAAATTGAAAAATCTCAAATTTTTTAAATGCACATCCTGTATATTATTATTTTTTCTGATAGATTTTACAAAACCCTTCAACTTTTATTAAGTATGTCATATACCTATTTCTAATAGTTTTCGATTTATTTTGAATTTTTCAATTTTTACCCTTGTTTTTAATACACTTACGCTATTGTGAAAACATAAACAAACAGTTAATAATAATTTTAATATAGTTTAACTTATCTAATGATTAATTATTATGACGTAATAAATGTTCAAAAATATGCCCGTCTACTTGAATACACATGTTTAGTCGTTTTACTATATTTTCCTTCACTTTCCTTAGCATAAAGGGCCTTATTGTCCTGCACGCATCCAGTATCCTATTTTCCATATCTACTAGTGTTATAGGGGGAATCACATAAACACAATGTTTAATGTAGCCCCACAAAAAAAGTCTAAAGGTGTTAAGTCACATAATCGAGGGGGTCACTGAATGAATCCATCCCTACCGATCCACTTTTGTGGATAACGATCGTTTAAAACTTCCCGGTGGTAATAAGCAGGAACTCCGTCTTGTTGAATCTACATTTATTCCCTTTCAAAGTTATCAACTTCTTCAAGAAGCTGAGATAATTCGTTTCTCAAAAAATTTAGATATCTAGGCCCGTTAAGCGGTTCGCGGAAAAATTTGGACCAATAATTCGAAAATTTAATATTCCATACCATACATTAAGCGACGAATGGTTTTGGTTTTGGACTTCCCGAACCCAAAATGGATTAACTGTTGAATAATAATGCATGTTATTGCTGTTAACTGCTCCATTACTGCGAAAAGTAGCTTCATCAGAAAACATTATTTTGGATAACAAATTTGGATCGGCCTCTATTGCTCCATTCATGGTGGTACAAAAGTTTACATCGTTCAAAATCACGGTCTTGAAATTCTTGGTGTAGTTCTATTAGGGTACTTCGCTCCGTAAAGCCTTACTGCCAAAAGACAATTTTTTCCCGCCTCGCCCATAATATAAACTATATCAATTAATTCATTTTTAGGAAAATCCATAACTATTATCTCTATACGTCACTTACAACAACAAATTAAACTATTTTTACTTGCTTAATAGACATGTCAAAATTTGACAATGCCTACATTTTTGTTGTGTCTTGGCAACTATGATGTTATAGCGTAAGTGTATTAAAAACAAGGGTTAAAAATTCAAAATAAATCGAAAACTATTAGAAATAGGTATATGTTGGAAGTTGAAAGGTTTTATAAAATCTATCAGAAAAAGTAATAATATATAGGGTATGCCATTTAAAAAATGTGAGATTTTTCAAATTAAAATAATCGAAATGCATAAATTTATTTTGAACACCCTGTAGCATCTAACTCAAATATCTTTACATATATTTTTTTTTTCATCTCTATAAAACGCTCGTACCAATTATGAGTATTCCACCTTCAGAAACAATGGCGCTACTGGCAATTTTTTGCAAAACTGAAAACTAATATTTTTTAAAAAATTGAAATATTAGAAAAACTACTAGGTTTAGGTATATAACATTATTAATAAAAAAAAGTTATAAAATTTTACGCAGAATTTAAAAATAAATTAGAAAATAGGATGTTCCATTTAAAAAAACATATGTTATATCGGCCACACTTTTTTTGAAGTACCCTGTATACTCAAAAATAATTTTAAACTGTGCACCTTAACATTCCCTAAAACTATTGTATTTAATATTTTTTCATCATTCCCGTCAAATGAGATAATGAACTTTAGTCTATCGTTGATTCACCCTGTACTCTAATTTGACATGGTCTATTCCAAAACACCATGATTTCTCAGAAAAATTTAATCATATGTTTAGAAGAAGAAACCAAGACTGAGATTCTGTAAAAAAAAAAGAGACGCGACTGTCAAAATAAGGATCTTTCGTCTTTCTTAGTTCTGCTCTGGCTGGACAAAGATAATTAAAAGGAATGTCAAAAAGTGTGCTTACAGAATCATATCCCAGAGAGTCTACGAATCAATTTTTCACTTGTAAACAGTTCACTCGTATTTCTATTGCCGATTACAGTAGTATTTATAAATATTAATAAAATTGGAACACGCTGATTAGCCACTAATAACAAGTTAAACTTTCTTCCGGGTCTAAATATACAAAACAATAAACGACAAAGATATTTCGATGCGTCGACTATAAATTATTTTAAATTGTATGAACCGACCAAGTCTAACATGCTGACATCCCGGAAGAGATCTTTTATCTTTTAAGCTAGTCCAAAGAGCAGATTCAAGATTTTCCTAATGAAAAATAAATGTATCTATTTTATTAAAATCTTTGTATTTTTGGATAAATTTTCTGCCTTAAAATGGATACATTTTAAAACAAAGAAGGTATTTCACAAAAATATTCAGCTTCGCATGAAATGATGTACAAAAAGCGGAACAATGGAAGACTACTGGAGTAACTATGAAGTAGAGGATATTATTTTTAAAATACAGTCTGTCAAGTAAAAAGGTGACCGCTCATATTCTTGAAAAAATGTGTTGCGAGAACATTTTTCGCCATCAAAGTATTATTTGGTGTGCTAACAACGACCTTAGTAAGTTGTCCAAGCGCCTCCTGCATCAATAATCACCTGGCTCTTTGAGGCATGCTGTCGACGAGATTTTCTGCATACTTTGCAAATTTTTCGAATCTGGCGAGACAACTAAGTCAAAGTCCTCAGTCTTTCCTCTGAGCTTTCTCTTTACAAGGGACCAAATGTTTTCAATAGGGTTGGAGTCCGGTGATTGTGAAGGTCACTCTAGTATCTTATAGGGTGCCCAAAGGAGCCGCTTCGCGACGTGATTTTCGCCCAGCAAAGGTTTCTTCAACGTGCTTCGAAATTTGACCTCATAACCTTGAAGAATTTCTAAGTGAAATGAAACGAATTATTTTGTTATTTGTCAATTATTTTTTATTTATCTGCTACTGCAGTTTCATAGGTTTTCTATTTTGTCAAGCCTAATTCTACAAACTAAGGTGGTTTTATTTTTCCCGGTGCAATTTGGAATTACCCATCATTAAATTTCGGTGAACTTAAATTAAAATTATTTTATTACAAATCAGGTATTTTGTTGTTAACAGTAAAAAAAATTTTTTTTTTTAATTATGAACGTATTTACAGGTCTTTAAAGAAGTTTTTTTCCAAATTTCAAGAAATATTTTTCAATACATTCTTAAAACTTTTTATAAAATTCCTTCTTCAAAAATATATCTAAATAACATTTCTAAAATACGTCAAATAGGGTGGAATTTTGAACATCTGTTTATCTGATTATTTAGGAGGGTTGTATCCTTATTTTTATTATGCTTGTAGATCAGCTCAGCAGATAGCTTCAAAAATATTAAATTTTCTTCCTTTTTGTGTTTTATGTAATATTTGTAGATTATTTATGTCTGGAAAAATATAAATTTATTTGATGGAAGTGGTATGCAAAGCTGGAGTTTTCTTTGTTTAATCTAAAAGATGTTTGGTGTTCTTTAAATCTAGTATCTAAATTTCGCCCTGTTTGGCCTATATAATAGCTATTACATTCATTACATGACAGTTTAGAAACTCCAGAGTCTTTGTATTTATGAGTTTTGTCTTTTACATTGTTAAAAAGAGGGAGGAAAGTTTTTGAGGTGATTTAAAAGCGATATTTATGTTGTCTTTTGCGAGTATATATGCAATTTTATTAGAAATTGGTCCGAAATATGCCAATGAGGAAAAAATGTGTTTTTTTTTTCGTTTTTAACGTGTAAATAAATATGTCTTAAACTTAGTTGTTTTTGTTTATTTTTGATTAGGTTATATGGTGGACAGAATTCTTGATTATATCTAATTCTTTCTCTAAATTTTGTTTTTTTAAAGGAATGAAGAATGCTCTGTGAATCATTGATCTATAGCAGTGATTCCCAAAGTAGTTCAGGATTCGACGGGGGAAAATTTATCTGGTTTCGATAGTAAAGAACAAAAAATGTTGGCTTGGCTTTACCTATCAATGTAAGCAGATAATACACTAATCAAAAAAATTAAGGGAGCAAAAAAAAATTTCAAACTTTTCGGTGATTTTGGACAGGCTGTATTTCGGTGAAAAATGGTCGTATTTTAAAAAAAGCATTTTGAAGCTTTAAGATTCTTATTTTCAGATTTTTTGGCTAAAATTTTTTTAGGAGCTACGGTTCTCATGCAATCCTAACAGATAGCGCGAAAAAATAATATTGCAAATATTTTGCTTTTTTTTGGTCCACGGGCTTGAAAAAATTTTTTTTCAGTTAGGCCGGCATATGGATCAGATAGCCTGTTTATTTAGCATTAATTTCCTTGTTTTAAAACCTCCCTTATTTTTTGAGTAGTGTATTTTAAGAAGGTCAGCGACTGTTACTTGTAAAAACTTGCATATTCGTGCAAAGGGATGAAATACGACTTGTGCTGTGCTCCGAATTTAGGGTTGGAACTCAGCCACGACGTTAGATCTAATCTTCACATTTTTTGACGAGTTTTGGGAATATGCTAGAAATGTAGAAAGTGGTCTAGGAGAAAAAAAAGTTTGGGAACCTCTGATCTATATACTGCGAGTTTATATGAGTTGGGGTGGCATGAATTATTGGGAATAGTGGTGTCTGTAAAAGTGGGCTTTCTAAAAATATCGAAGGAGAGTTTATTGTTGTCTTTGGTGATGGAGAGATTAGAGAAAGAATTAGATATAATCAAGTATATTACCCACAACAATGAATTTCAGGAAAAAACCATAGACAACCTAATTAAAAATAAACAAGAACAATTAAATTTAAGACATATTTATCCATACGTTAAAAACGATAAAAAAACAAACATTTTTCTCATTGGCATATTTCGGACCAATTTCTAATAAAATTACATGTCGCTTTTAAATCACCCGAAAAACTTTCCTCCCTCTTTTTTATTGTAAAAAAAAACTTATAAATACAAAGACTCTGGAGTTTATAAACGGTCATGTAAGGAATGTAATAGCTGTTATATAGGCCAAACAGGGAGAAATTTCGATACTAGATTTAAAGAACACCAAACATCTTTTAGATTAAAAAAAGAAAACTTTGCTAACGACTTCAATCAAACACATCATATTTTTCCAGACATAAATAATCTACAAATATTACATAAAGCACAAAAAGGAAAAAAAATAAGTATTTTAGAACCTATAGAGATCTACAAACACAATAAAAATAAGGATACAACCCTTTTATATAATCAAACAGATGTCCAGAATTTTACTTGGCGTATTTTAGAAGTGTTTTTCAGATATGTTTTTGAAGAAGATATTTTATAAAAAGTTTTAAAAATATATTGAAAAATGTTTCTTGAAATTTGGAATAAAACTTCTTTAAAGACCTGTAAATACGTCCATAATCATAAAAAACATCAAAAAAGAATTTTTTTTACTGTTAACAAAGAAATACCTGGTTTGCAAACAATAATGTCATTTATCCCTTTGTAATAAAATAATTTTAATTTAAGTTTACCGAAATTTATCTTTTTACGATTTTTTTCGTTCTAAAACAATTTTCCGGTGCATATATGTAGGTCAAAATAACGAATTATTAAAAAATGCTTCAAAAATTCTGAAAAAATTCATGGTGACTCTACGAATAAAAATAAATATTTTTTTCTCTCTCACATAATTTCTCTAAAAGTTTTAGTTTTTTCGAGTAAAAAATTGTTGAATATCCAAAATATGGCAAATACGCTGTGATAAATATCTCCGAAAATTGAGGCCACAAAAAAAACTTTTTCTGTGGAAGTTGTAAGTTTTTTGGGGTAGAATAAGATTATTAGTGAGAACTTTTGGTTATATTAGGAAATTACATTTTTACTTTAGTTTTTCTGACATTTTTTGAAATCCATTTTCGGATTTGGGTCGGTATTGAGCCCAAATCAGCACAATTTTGCTACAACATATGGAAGGTATCTAGACGTTGGAAAATCGCTGGAATAAATGTATCGCTCTTGAAGGAAATTAAGCTGTTGAATAAAATCGATTATTGACAAAAAAGTTTTTTCTTTAAAATTCTCAGGACTTTTTACCGCATGTAGCTATGAAGGAAATTTTTGGAGCGCCAGAAACGTGAAGACTATTGTGTGAAATTCTTAATATGTTTTTTCCGAGCCTAAATATGCATAGTGGTACACTACCCATATATTATTTTATTAACTGATCAAGCTTAATAAACTGCCGTACCGGAAGAGATAGAAATCTCCTACGTTTTAAACGTGTCGCAGGCGCAATTTCAAGTTTTGCAAAATAAAAAAAAAGATATTTAATCGGGTACAGTATACTACTGAGTATAGTTTCTGGTTTACAACAGTATATTAAGTAAAAAAAAAACCGGTCAAGTGCAAGTTAGTCTTATGCAATAAGTGTTCCGTATTGTAATTGCCGTTAAAATAAAAAATTTTTTTAGAGAGGTATAAAATAATCAACTTTAGAAAACATACCCCAAATGAGTTTTCAATAAAAGAACTAAGAGCAGTGGCGTATTTACCCTAGGGCTATGAGGGCCACAGCCCGGGGCGGCAGGCTGCGAGGGACGACGCAAGCCGCCTTTGATGCTGAGCTTCGGGCGCCTTCCACAATCGTTACCTACACTGAGAGAAAAAATAACTATATTTTCTTGATACAAGAATCAAAATTTTTTTTGCATTAAACAACTATATATACATATATATATATATATATATATATATATATATATATATATATATATATATATATATATATATATATATATATATATATATTTTTTTTCTTGACAGAAGAAAGTTATCATTACAATTGGAAAAAAAAAAAAAACCGGTACGTGTATCAGTGTATACACGCGCAAGAAGTAAAACTTCTATGGGTAATACACACTTTTTTGTATGTTTTACTTGATTTTTAAAATAAATAGGATAGGAGAGACATCAGCAAAAGAAAATTTATTATTATTATGATTATTATTATTGACATTATAGAATTTGAAAATTAGTTATTTATTTCAATAAACAATGTATAACTAGGTTCGTTAGTTATAACATAATTTTATTTTTAACGAAAATAATTATTTTCATTGCAAACAAAATAAATTAGCCTTATTACATTTTTTAGTACATCATTTGGTCACTTTCCCTCTGAATAAAGTAAACCTTAATAAAGAAAGGAATCGTATTAGAAATATAACTAAAGTTAATGGTTATGACGATGACTTGGTAAATAAGCTAATAAATAGACATAAGTTTAGGTTTAATATTCAGAATTCCACCTTTTTTACACGCGAAGAAAATAACACCAAGTATGTCTCCATACCATATAATCCGAAGTATGGCAAGGTATTTAATAAGGTAGGCCTCACTTTAGTCTATAAGTCATCAGACAATCTGAGGAATATCTTAGGAAATCCCAAAGATAAGATTCCTAATTGTGAGAAAAGTGGAATTTATGAAATTCGTTGTAATGATTGTGACAAGAAGTATGTTGGGCAAACTAAAAGGTCAATTAAAACACGATTTAAAGAACATTTAGCACACTCAAAATACAGTAGAACAGAAAAGTCTAGCATTGCCGAACATGCCCTTGAAGCTGATCATACTATAACATTAGATTATCTAAGATTAATAAAAGATGTGTCTGATAGGAGATTGTTGAACGCATACGAAAGTATGGAAATCATAAAATGTAAAAGTAGTTTAAATAAAGACAGAGGGCCTATTCCTTATAGTCCCCTCTACTGGTTACTTGACCGGAACTGACGGCCTTGCCTATGTCATTAGTTCCGCTTGAGTAATTCAAGGGTTAGGCTAAGTATAAATAGGGTAGATTTGTAGTTTAGCTTTAGTCAATCATCGCTCCTGATGACGCTAACATGGTTAGCGAAACGCGCGTTGAGTGCAAAAATAAAGTGTTTGGTGTAGTGGTGATATATACTGAGTAGTAGGAAAATAATTATCTTAATGTATAATGCAGAACCAGTTGAACGATTCCTTTGCTTTCTGTCAAACACTGGTCACAAAGCAGAAGGCATATTGCTAGCCGTTATAGATACCTTCAAGACACTGAATTGACTGAATTGACATTAACAATTGCAATCTTATGACAATGCTAGCAACATGTTTGGGCAGTGTAATGGCATACAGGCTAAGATCAAAAAAAAATGTCAATATGTCAAATGTCAAGGTACGTACGTTACCTTGCGCCGCACATTCGTTAAACTTGGTCGGATCATCGGCAGCTGAATGTTGCCCAAAAGCTACAAAGTTTTTCTAGTTGCTGCAAAATCTATACGTATTTTTTACAGCATCAACAGAATGTACGAAATTACTGCAATTATTTTTGACTAAGCCTGAAAATGTAACTGAAAAATTTCTCACAAACGCGATGGTCACCCAGGGACGATGCCTATGCCAGACTTAATAAAAATTGGAACCAAATAATAGCGGCTCTTGAAGCTATAAAAAGAGACTCTGCCCACCAAAAAGTTTTGGTTAAAAATTAAGCTTCAGGACTATTGGCTCAACTAAATTTCCTAGAAACGGCTATATTATCGCAATTTAATAGAGTTTCTAAAATTCTATAAGGTGTCGCCACAGACGTAGAGGTAGTTTCCAGGCTCTACGACTCACTCATCACTTTCGTAGTAAAAATAAACGGGAATGTTTTGATCCTTTTGAAGTGGCTGGTAAAAAAAATCCTCAGAAAATACAGAAGCGATCATAAGAGAATTATTAAGATGCAAAAAAACGAGACGATGAGTGCCGTGAGGGAGAAGTGTTGTTACAAGGATGTGACCATTTTAGGGTTAATACCTTCTTCCCAATATGCGACCAACTGTTGGACGAGTTTAGGAGGCGCAAATCTTCGTATGATGCAGTAACCGCCAATTTTGAACTCTTATGCAAATTGGATACAATGTCTGAAGCGGAAGTTAGAGTTAACGCCATAAAACTCCGAAAATTATACCCGATTGATATTGCGGATGATTTACAACAATTTAAAACAATTCTTGACGTTACATGAAAACAAAATAAGTTTAAGGTAACTTAACCTATTTATTAAGCAAAAGGATTTGAAGGAAGCATTTCCGTATAGGGAAATAGCATTACGTATGTTTCTTGCACTGTAGTGACAAATTGCAGTGCAGAACGTTCGCGTACTCAAAAGAATAAAAAATTATCTACATTCCCGAATAAGCCAAGAACGTTTGAACAGTTTAACCATCCTTAATACAGAAACTGACTTAACACAATCCGTTAATTATGACAGTGTTATTGACGAATTTGTCAACCAATTCGTGCATCGCAAAAAACGTAAATATTTAATAAAAGTGTTTATTCTTTTGTATGGCCTTTTTTCATTATTAAAAGATTTTTGCTGTTTTTTTGTTAATTTATAGGCCGGCAAACCTTAAAGGCCCAGGCACCAAATCCTAAAATACGCCGCTGACTAAGAGTCCAGATTACAAACATGTCTAATCAGATACTGACTCAGTATAAGATAAAAAGTGTCTGACATGTATATATCTTAAGATCCAATATGTATTTTCACGGTTTTTCTTAGTCACTAAAGTGTAATAATTATAGCATCTTAGGTACTTAATAGCGAATAAATCAATCTAGTTTAATCTAGAATCTAGTAATACAAAAGTAAAACAAATATTTATTACCTAAAAATTTGTTTAGTTATAAACAAATAGAATAAAATTATTTTGTCTCGGTACCTAATGCTTAAGGGGGTTACATACACCTAGGCGCTGCAAAAAGTATGTATATTTAAAAAATATATATATATATATATATATATATATATATATATATATATATATATATATATATATATACATATATATACAGTCCCTGGCCAAATTATTAGACGCACTGCAAGATTTCATGTAAAATATTAATTACCGAGTGATATTATACCGTTTTATTATTTAAAATTGATTTGTTTTTTTATTTTTATATTATCCAATCAATTACTTATTTATTTGACATAAATAAAACAGCATTAATTTAGAAAAGCATAAGTTTATTAAGTTTTAAAGAAAAGTGAAAATTAATGTTAGTAAAAGTCAATATTTAGTTGAGCCACCTTTAGCCGCTATCAAAGCTTTAATTCTGCGCGGCATGCTATCAATGCAAGATTGTACTGTCTCCTGCATTTGAGGATGATGATTCCACACATGAATAATCTTTTCTAGGAGCTGGGTTTTGTTGGTAATCACATCTTTAGCCACTTCTCTTTTCATCAGCTCCCACACATTTTCAATGGGGTTCATATCAGGGCCAATCCAACAGAGGGATATTTTTTTCTGCCAAAAAAGCTTTAACAGACCGAGCAGTGTAGCAGGGAGCTCCATCTTGCATGAAAGTGAATGGTTCCCCATTTGGAAACCATTCTCTGAGCTGCGGAATCAACCGATTTTGTAATACTTCTTTGTACTGATCTTGCCTCATTATTCCTTTGACGACGTACAGACGTCCAGTGCCCTTGCCGCTGATGACTGACCAAATCATCACTTTGGTGGGATGTTTAACCGTCGGGACGACACAATCAGGATGAAACTTTTCTCCATGACGACGACGCACATACTGAGCTTTATTCTGCTGCAAAATTTCGAATGTGCTTTCGTCACTGAAGCAGACCTGTCAAAAATAGGAAAAAAATATATAAACTTCTATGTTTATTTGCTTTATTTAATTGAAAATGATAATAATGTATCAATTATTGATTAAATTGCTGTATCTTACCGATCTCCAGAAGTCCACATCTTTGTCTTGCCATTATTTGGCTCACTTCAGGCTCTTTGCTTTCATTGCAGCTGTTAACTTGGGCTTCCTGGCGGGGGCGACAGGCCTTAAAATCTAATTCTTTCAATTTTCTTCGAACAGTGCGCTCAGAAGCATTTACGCTAGCATCCTGGAGTTGTGATTTTATTACCTTTGTGGTAGCAAATCTGTTTTCTACACAAATTTTCTTCAAACATCTCTCTGACCGTAGAGTGAAAATTGGTTTTCTACCGCATCTTTTCTTTCTTTTCGGGCTTAATTCCTTCCCTGACTCAATTTTCTTTTTTATGCGTCGTACACTAGCTTCAGAAACCTCCAATCTTCGTGATATTTCTCGGTTTGTAAATGTTTTCGCAATCACAAGGGCCTTCACTTCAGCTTTTTTACGTGGTGAAAGATCGCCTTTTCTACCCATAATGAAAAATAGTCCAATTACTTTTTTAAAACACTGCATACAAAATAAACTAATAACTGAGTAGTATAAAACTGTTTTAAACAAACAATCACAGTCCATAAGGCCACAGAAACACGTCCGTACCTGACTTGATTCCGATCGCGACTGATACAGGTTTGTACTTATTTACGTTCATGTATCACTTTGTCAACACAGTATTGTCATATGTTAAAAATAAATACAAATATGTAGTCTACAACAATTCTTTTAAATAAAAATCAATAATATTGTAGTTTAAATATACCATTATTGCATAAAAACTCTTAAGAAACATAAAATTACTAAAAAAATACAGTGCGTCTAATAATTTGGCCAGGGACTGTATATATATATATATATATATATATATATATATATATATATATATATATATATATATATATATATATATATATATATATTTTAAAGGTTATTAAGTACAAAAGAATAGTGATTATATATTTTTATTGTACTTTAAATTATAGGATTTTTTTTTAAAATATGTTTTAAATGTTAACATTATTTTTTATCGAGTTAAATGGACTACTGATGAAAACTATGGCATCACCATGTCTGCAGGATAACTTCACAAAAATAATCCAATCCGCAAAAAAATCAAAATTAATCTTGTAAAATAATATAGCAGGTAAAATTGTCGAAAGGTTTTTTTTTTTAAATAAAAAATTTACGGTATTTCAAACTTTAGTATAGAATTGTCGACCAAAAAACTTATGTTTAGTTATTTATAAAAAATTATCTATTAGAAAAATTAAAAGAACCTCCCGACATCTTGTAGAAAAAGTAATTATTAAGATTTTTAAAAAAAAATTAAAAAATATTAAAAATGACTGAGTAATATTGCAGACAGTGTCTGAAAACAGATAGCGGTCCCAATCCGACGCCAGGTCACATTTAATACTATAACTTTGTAATGGAATGGAATTTTCTTTAAATTTTTCTTTTGAATGATTCTTAGAAGTACAGAGAATAAAAATCCGTAAAAAAAAATTGAATTTTGGAAAATTCGAGGTGTATTAACCCTTTAAAGCAGTAGCTATTAGTCCCGGATCAATTCACAACTTTCGACGAAATAAATCTTCACCATTTTGTCGGTCAAATGTTTTTTTTTTTTTAAATTTTTATACCAGATAAATTATCAAAATATTTGATCAGTACTTTTCGAGATATTTTTTCACGCTTTCATTTGACACCCCACTCGATGACCTTGATTTTTTTTTATATTCCAGATAAATTCTCAAAGGTAATTCACTCGTGATAATTTTCGTTCAATCTACACCTTAGGGAGAATGTTCCAGAATTTTTTCAAAATTTTTCGATCAGTACTTTTTGAGGCAGGGCGAGTGAACAGGGGTTCTTGGCCATTTTTTTTTTAATAATACAAAAAAGTGTGCGTAAGTATTACATCATAAATATTTTTGAACTGTTTTCACAAGCTTCCGTTTGACATCTCACCTGCTGACCTGGTAATTTCTTTTTTCACTCCCGATTTCACCCCCTAAAACTAACCCCTTCAGTCAAAATTTAACTATACGGCTCTGATTGGGCCATCGACTCCTATACTTGTGCCAAATTTCAACTTTCTATGTCAAACAGTTACGGAGAAAATCGGGTATGACAGAGAGATGGACAGACACCGAAGTGATCCCATGAGTGTTCCGTACAGAACACTAAAAAGCACCTTAAATTATTTTGCTTCATACAAAATTGTCATAAAAGTGGAACTTCACTTCTACGTGAATATCTTAAATTAGGGGCCTGTATAGACCAAGAGAACGATCCGAAATTTTGACCTGTCAACTAACCGTCTGCCTAGTTGTTCATTCTATCGAGCGAGTCGAATAAAAGCCGTTGATTTTGTTGCCCCCGTGCCCTGGAATGCCCAGATATGCCCAAAATGCTACATCCAAAAATGGATTGTCGTTTAACCACTTGAATCAAGTACCATAACATTTGTTGACACTAAAAAAGTCGAGCGCCCCAAAGCGCAGACGCCGCCGAGACGGAACCCAGCTTTAAAACTCAAAAAATGTCGATCCAAAAATGGACGAAATTCAAAAACGACCATTTTTAGCTGGAACAAATAGGTCCAGCTCCTCCAGTATTGCCTTTTGCAGGTTCCCTCTTATTTCATCAAGAACAAACTAAATTTATTGATTTTATATAGTTAAATGGCCATTTTTGGATTCATGTTTTTTTGGGCCTTAAAGCTGGGTCCGGTCTCGGCGACGCACAGACGAAAAATGTCTCGAAATTAAGTGTATTATTCAATTTCGATAAAACTCGTTATATTAGGGTTTTTGGTACCGCTGATCACAAATATGAAGGTAAATTTTCAAAAAACAAAATGTCGGCTTCAAAATGGCGTGAGTTATTTTTATGAAACTCTATATACATGAGTTTTTGGGGTCGCTGATTACGAATATGAAGTTCAAATTTCAAAAAACAAAATACATGAGTTATTCCCGAATAGATACCGTCCTCCTCGGTTTTGATCGCTCACTTAAATCATCCCAACCAATAGAGGACGCCCTGAGGTATTCATTCCTCTTGGTTTCGTATTTTCCGTTTCATATTTATTTGTTAACGGCACACAAACATTGAGCCAATCGTCAAACTTTCCGCAGAATTGCATTTGAATTCTGTGGACTTTTGCATTCTATTTCAGAATTCTGTCATCAATTTGACAATTGGTTTCTTTAAATTTTCTGACAAAATATATGTATACGAAGTTTTTTTGTCATTTCCGCTTCAACAGTGATAATAATTACATTTATATTATCATATAATTGGTTTTTGATAAGTAGGAAAATATCTTGTCTTGTAAAAGAAATTTCCATTTTGTCACACGCATTTTCTGCAAAAATAAAAAAATACATACATTTTAGTTCAATATTTTCCATTAATTTTGAGTAATTGTTGTAAATAGTTAAATAAAATTGGAAAAAAATTTGTAACAATGTACTGAATTTTTAAAGTATTTTTTCCATTTTACAAAAACTTCCAGAATTTTTAAATAATTCACTATATTGTGCAAAAATTTCCAGAATTTTAAATTTATTTTTTTTTTAATTTAGTAACATTTTATTGAAATTTTCAAGGATTTTTTAACTTTACCAACGATTTTCCAAAGTAGCAAACAATTTGCTACATATTGCAACATTTTCCCAAACTGTTTAACTAATTTCATCATTTTGCAACAATTCACAGAATTTTTAAACTATTTTTCCCATTTTGCAACATTTACCCGAATTTGTAAACTATTTTTCACAGTTTGCAACGACTTCCCAAATTGTTTACCTAATTTTATCACTTTGCAACATTTTCCCGAACTGTCTAACTAATTTTATGATTTTGCAACAATTTACAGAATTTTTAAAGTATTTTTCCCATTTTGCAACATTTAACCAAATTCGTTAACTATTTTCCATATTTTGCAACAATTTCGTTTTTCAAACAATTTTGTAACAATTCTTTTAAGTTTGTAACACTTTCCCGAATTCTAAGAAAGAGCCGTCATGAAAGTATGCATGGCGCCCATGCACACCTGCGCACAAAAACTAACGCAGATACCAAACTTGCGACATCTAGCGCTCACTTTTTCAATATTTTAGCAAAAAATGTCTAATAAACAACCTCAAACTGATTCCACGCTAGAGTTCAATGGGGTTTATAACCTGCTGCTTGATCTTCAAAGATTTTTGGTAATACTTTCTTAAAAACTCGATAAATTGAACAGTTAAATACTCACTTAACATTAAGTAAATATGAAATTCCAGAAACACAATGAAATCGTACTCAGCTTCAGGGACAGAATTTATTTTACACAATTAAAATTCGTTCTCTTTTGCACATTCTATAATAGTTTTAACTTGATGACGTCTGACGTGCTTCACGAGAGATGCTGCGTGGCACTCGACGCTTCGAAATGAAATGAAAGTTATGAGACAGATGCAAGCGGAAGAGGCACCTGAGTGGTCGTAAATCATAGTAGAGAAATGAACAAATGTATTCAAACACATAAAAATCTCTAAATAGAATCTTTTGTTTCTTACATTTTGGCCAGCTTTTCGGGATATTTTTCTTCTGTGCGGCGGCCTTTTATGGCGCTCCACTTTTTTCAAGTGGTTAAACGACAATCCATTTTTGGATGTAGCATTTTTGGCCTTATCTTGAGACTTACGGTCTTATTTATTCAAAAAATCTAGCCGTGCCCGCGGCTCCGCTCGCAGGAATTGATTCACTATTATCGCCACTGCTTATTCCTCATGTTACTTATGTACGAATTAAAAAAAAAACACGTAAATAGGATAAGTGGTTCTCGAATGATAAGCGCAGTAACGGACAGACAGACAGACAGCTAGACGTTGCGCTTTATATGTATTATATATATTATTATTATTATATAACCTGGTCAAAGAACATACGAATGTATAAATTTTAAAAAAAGCACGTAAATCGGATAAGTGGTTGTCGCGTGATAAGCACACTAACGGACAGAGAGAGACTAACAGAGAGACGTCGCATTTTATATACACTATAGATATTCTTTGCTATATGATACTCTTCCATATTTAATGGTTTAGGCAGTATATTGCAAGAGAATGCGCCAGCGGCAAACTTTTTCTCGACTTGATTCGCTATTAATCGTCACTACTTATTTCTTATGTTATTACCTAACGTAATAGAATATAGCCTATAACCTGGCCAGAGAACATATGTATGTTTTTAAAAAAAAGCACGTAAATCGGATAAGTGGTTCTTCAGTGATAAGCGCACTAACGGACAAACAGACAGAGAGACAGACAGACAGAGAGATGTTGCATTTTATATATATTACTAGCCGGGCCCGCGGCTCCGCTCGCGTGGACTTGAGTCACTACTATCGTCACTGCTTATTCCTTATGTTACCCAACGTAATAAAATATCTCCCATTATTTCCCCTTATCTCCTAACATTTCTCCTTATCTCCCATTATCTCTACATAATTTCCATTATCTAGGCTTATCTCTGTTCATCTCCCATTATTTCTCCTTATCTCCCATCATTTCTCTTTATCTCCCATTATCTCACCTTATTTCCCATTATCTAGGCTTATCTCGACTTATCTCGCATTATTTCTCCTTATCTCCCATTCTTTCTCCTTATCTCCCATTATCTCACCATAACTCCCATTATTTCTCCTTATCTCCCATTATTTATACTTACCTCCCATAACTCACCTTATCTCCCATTGTCGAGGCTTATCTCGACTTATCTCCCATTCTTTCTCCTTATCTCCCATTATCTCACCATAACTCCCATTATTTCTCCTTATCTCCCATTATTTATACTTACCTCCCATAACTCACCTTATCTCCCATTGTCGAGGCTTATCTCTGCTTATCTCCCATTATTTCTCCTTATCTCCCATTATTTATACTTATCTCCCATTTTCTCACCTTATCTCCCATTATCTAGGCTTATATCGAATTATATAGAACATATGTATAAATTTATAAAAACACGTAAATCGGATAAATGGTTCTCTAGTGATAAGCGCACTAACGGACAGACAGACAGACAGAGAGGCGTTGCATTTTATATATATTATATTCTTTGCTACATGATATTGTTCCATATTTAATGCTTTAGAAAGTGTATTGCAAGAGAACGCGTTAGCGGCAAACTTTTCTCCGACTTGATTCACTATTGTCGTCGCTACTTATTCCTTATGTCACCTAACGTAATAAAATATATCCTATAACCTGGCCAGAGAACATACGTATGTTTAAAAAAAAAGCACGTAAATCGGATAAGTGGTTCTCCAGTGATAAGCGCACAAACGGACAAACATGCATTTTATATATATATATTATAGATATCCTTTGCTACATGATATTGTTCCATATTTAGTGGTTTAGGTAGTGTATTGCAAGAGAACGCGCTAGCGGCAAACTTTTTTCCGATTTGATTCACTATTATCGTCACTGCTTATTCCTCATGTTACCTAACGTAATAAAATAAAGTCTATAACCTGGCCAGAGAACATATGTATATTTAAAAACAAAAAGCACGTAAATCGGATAAGTGGTTCTCCAGTCAAAAGCGCACTAACGGATGAACAGACAGACAGACGGAGAGACGTTGCGTTTTATATATATTATAGATATAGATTATTATTATTATTATATAACCTGGCCAAAGAATATATGTATGGATTTAAAAAAAGACACGTAAATCGGATAAGTGGTTCTCACGTGATAAACGCACTAATGGACAGACAGACAGACAGAGAGACATTGCATTTTATATATATTATAGATTATAGATATTCTCTGCTACATAATATTGTTCCATATTTAATGGTCTAGATTGTGTATTGCAAGAGTACGCGCTAGCGGCAAACTTTTTTCCAACTTCATTCACAATTATCGTCACTGCTCATTCCTTATGCTACCTATCGTAATAAAATATAGCCTGTAACCTGGCCGGAGAACATATGTATGTTTTAAAAAAAAAGTACAAAAATCGGATGAGTGGTTCTCCAGTGATAAGCGCATTAACGGACGAACAGACAGACAGACAGAGATACGTTGCATTTTATATATATTAAAGATGTAATAAAATGTATATCTATAACCTGGTCAGAGAACATATGTATGAATTTAAAAAATCACGTAAATCGGATAAGTCGTTCTCGAGGGATATAAGCGCACTAACGGACAGACAGACAGACAGTGAAACGTTGCATTTTATATATATTATAGATATAGATTATTATTATTATTATTATATAACCTGGCCAAAGAATATATGTATGAATTTAAAAAAAAAAGACACGTAAATCGGATAAGTGGTTCTCGCGTGATAAAACGCACTAATGGACAGACAGACAGACAGAGAGACATTGCATTTTATATATATTGTAAATTATAGATTATAGATATTCTCTGCTACATAATATTGTTCCATAATTAATGGTTTAGGCTGTGTATTGCAAAGAAACGCGCGCTAGCGGCAAACTTTTTTCCGACTTCACTCACTATTTTACGTCATTGCTCATTCCTTATGCGACCAATCGTAATAAAATATAGCCTATAACCTGGCCAGAGAACATACGTATGTTTTTAAAAAAGAAGTACGTAAATCGGATAAGTGGTTCTCCAGTGATAAGCGCACTAACGGACAGACGGACAGACAGACAGACAGACAGACAGAGAGACGTTGCATTTTATATATATTATAGATAGAATATATGAATTAAAAAAAAAAAACACGTTAAGAGGATAAGTGGTTCTCTAGTGATAAGCGCACTAACGGACAGACAAACAGACAGAGAGACATTGCATTTTATATATTTTATAGAAGATTATAGACAACATGGCCAGAGAACAAACGTATGAATTTAAAAAAAAACGTAAATCGGATAAGTAGTTCTCGAGTGATTAGCACACTAACGGACATACAGACAGACAGAGAGAGGTTGCATTTTATATACATTATAGATATTCTTTGCTACATGATATTGTTTCATATTTAATGGTTTAGGCAGTGATTTGCAAGAGAACGCGCCAACGGCAAACTTTTTCTCGACTTGATTCACTATTATCGTCACTACTTATTTCTTATGTCACCCAACGTAATAAAATGTAGCCTATAGCCTGGCCAGAGAACATATGTATGTTTTAAAAAAAATAGCACGTAAATCGGATAAGTGGTTCTCCAGTGATAAGCACACTAACGGACAGACAGACAGACAAACAGAGAGACGCTGCATTTTATATATATTATAGAATATATGAATTAAAAAAAAACACGTTAAGAGGATAAGTGGTTCTCGAGTGATAAGCACACTAACGGACAAACAAACAGACAGAGAGACGTTGCATTTTATATATTTTATAGAAGATTATAGACAACCTGGCCAGAGAACAAACATATGAATTAAAAAAAAACGTAAATCGGGGTAAGTGGTTCTCGAGTGATAAGCACACTAACGAACAGACAGACAGACAGAGAGACGTTGCATTTTATATACATAGATATTCTTCGCTACATGATATTGTTCCTTATTTAATGGTTTAGGCAGTGTATTGCAAGAGAACGCGCCACCGGCAAATTTTTTCCGACTTGATTCACTATTATCGTCATTACTTATTTCTTATGTTACCTAACGTAATAAAAATAACCTATAACCTGGCCAAAGAACATATGTATGTTTAAAAAAAGCACGTAAATCGGATAAGTGGCTCTCCAGTGAGAACTGCACTAACGAACAGACAGACTTACATTTTATATATATTATAGATAACCTGGCCAGAGAATAAAATATATGAATTTAAAAAAAAACACGTAAATAGGATAAGTAGTTCTCGAGTGATTAGCACACTAACGGACATACAGACAGACAGAGAGACGTTGCATTTTATATACATTATAGGTATTCTTTGCTACATGATATTGTTCCAATTTAATGGTTTAGGCAGTGTATTGCAAGAGAATGCGCCAACGGCAAACTTTTTCTCGACTTGATTCACTATTATCATTACTACTTATTTCTTATGTTATTACCTAACGTAATAGAATATAGCCTATAACCTGGCCAGAGAACATATGTATGTTTTAAAAAAAATAGCACGTAAATCAGATAAGTGGTTCTCCAGTGATAAGCGCACTAACGGACAGACAGACAGACAGAACAGACAGAGAGAGACGTTGCATTTTATATTTATTATAGATTATAGATAACCTGGCCAGAGAATAAATATATGAATTAAAAAAAAAACACGTAAATAGGATAAGTGGTTCTCGAGTGATAAATGCACTAACGGACAGACAGACAGACATAGAGACGTTGCATTTTATATATTTTATAGAAGATTATAGGAACCTGGCCAGAAAATAAATGTATAAATTTAAAAAAAAAAAAACACGTAAATCGGATAAATCGGTCTCGAGTGATAAGCACACTAACGGACAGACAGACAGATAGACAGAGAGACGTTGCATTTTATATATATTATAGACTATCGATTATAGATATTCTCTGCTACATAATATTGTTCCATATTTAATGGTTTTGGGTATTGCAAGGGAACGCGCTAACAGCAAACTTTTTTCCGACTTGATTCACTATTATCGTCACTGCTCATTTCTTATGCTACCTAACGTAATAAAATATAGCCTATAACCTGGCCAGAGAACATATTTATGTTTAAAAAAAAAGTACGTAAATCGGATAAGTGGTTCTCCAGTGATAAGCACACTAACAGACAGACAGACAAACAGAGAGACTCTGCATTTTATATATATTTAGAAGCTCGAAAAACGACCTTTTTTGCTGGAAAAAGAGTGTTCAGCTTCCTCCTCCGGTATTGGCGGCGTCTGCTTTTTGCAGGTTGCCTCTTACTTTATCAAGAACAAACTGAATTTATTGATTTTATATGGTTAAATAACCATTTTTGGATCGAAATTTTTGGGGCCTTAAAGCTGGGTCCGGACTCGGCGGCCTCTGCCCTTTGTGGAGCTTTAATTTTTTACTGTGAACAAATGTTATAATACATGATTCAAGCGGTTAAACGATAGTCCATTTTCGGATATAGCATTTTTGGCCTTATCTGGGCATTCCAGGGCACGGGGGCTGCAAAATCAACGTTAAATGAAGGCTTTATTCGACTCGCCCGATAGAATGAACAACTAGGCAGACGATCAGTCGACAGGTCAAAATTTCGGGTCGCCCTCTTGGTGTAGTAGAAGTAGTTACAAAGAAAAGTTTCTATTTTCTCAGTAAGTCATACAGTCGTTAAATTCTTTACATAGTCTAAATATACAACCCGATAAATAACAGAGATATTTCTATATGTTGACCATAAATTATTTTAAATTATAATAACCGGCCGAGTGTAACAACATGCGGCCATCCCGGAAGGAATGACAATCTTCTCTATCTTTTTAAACGAGACCCAAGCAGTGCGATGTCGGTCGGTTGCGTTGCGACCGACCAGATTTAGGTGTTTCTGTAGTAGGAAGTCTTCAAATGGGTCTCCCCTACCATTGCACAGAGCCGGGTTTTAAGGAGATTTTAAAGATAAATTATTACGTTTGGTTAAAGCAAACAGATTTGCGCTAAATTGTTTACTGCTAACCGACCTAGTCGAATTGACAGTCATATGAAACCTACAGTTTAACGCATGATCCGAATATACAGTTGTTTTCTTGTCTACTACGAACTGGCCTATTTTTTTTTTAATTGATAAGTTTTCAATTCATTCAATTTATAAAGGGTGATTCATTTAGAGGTACTTTTTGTGATGGGGATTTAATTGCAGATTGCGCATGCGTCGTGTCAACTGAAGTGGCATTCCTGTTCAGTAGTGTTTGACAATTCATAATGAAAAGACTTAGCCCGGCACAGCGTCTACAAATTGTTCAACTTTATTACGAAAATGGGCGTTCTACGAGGAATGTGTATCGGGCGCTTAGAGCAACTTATGGTCCACATAATCGGCCTACCGAACGCACAATTCGCTCTACAAGCAATAAGTATTGGATAATGCTCGACCGAATAGACCACATCCAGCACGTAGTGAAGAAAATATAGAGGCGGTAGCGGAGAGTGTATTCGAAGACCGTGAAGTGTCGATTCGTCGCCGTTCTCAACAGCTTGGCCTGTCATATTCAACAACTTGGCGTATTTTACGTAAGGATCTTTCTTTAAAAGCATACAAAATTCAACTAGTGCAACAACTGAAGCCGACCGACCTTCCGAATCGTTTCCGTTTTAGTCGTTGGGCTCTTGACAAGCTTGCAGAAGATCCACTGTTTTCGAGAAAAATTTTGTTCACATTTTTGGCTTAATGGGTTCGTGAATAAACAAAATGCCCGTATTTGGGGTGATGAACAACCTGAAGAAGTTCAAGAGCTGCAATTAAATCCAGAAAAAACAACTGTTTGGTGTGGTTTATGGGCCGGCGGAATAATCGGTCCATATTTCTTCAAAACAGAGGCCGGCCGGAATGTTACTGTGAATGGTGACCGTTATCGTGCCATGATAACAGACTATTTGATGCCAGAAATTCAAGCCCGTGGTCTCGACGAAATTTGGTTCCAACAAGATGGCGCTACTTGCCATGCAGCCCATGAAACCATGGCTTTACTGCGAGAGCAATTCGGCGAACAGATCATTTCACGCTTTGGACCAGTGAATTGGCCGGCTAGATCATGTGACATCACACCTCTTGACTTTTTCCTTTGGGGCTATGTAAAGTCCAAAGTCTACATGGATAAGCCAGCTACAATTGAGGCATTGGAGGCCAATATTACTCGAGTCATTGGCCAAATACCACTCGAAATACTCACACGCGTCATTGAAAATTGGAACTTCAGAATGGACATTGTTAACCGTAGTCGCGGACAACATTTGAAAGAAATTATCTTTAAGAAATAATTGTAAAGAATGGTTCTTTTATATGATAATAAAGATTATAAAATAAAATTGTTTTGATTCATTTTTTTTTATTTAAAAAAAAGTACCTCTAACACCCTTTACAATTCGATTTTAGCGGCTCTCCTCAACTTTTCATTTAAACACATACCTGGGTTTGAGTCTATTACTCTATTACAATGTACTTGAAGCTATGTCTATATATGGAGATATAAGCTATGTCTATATATAGAGATATAAGTTAAAGTTTTTTCTTTTTTTTTTTTTTCGGGAAATCGGTTAATAAGAGGAAACTCATTTGTTGTTAAATTCTATATTTCCTTGGTAATTTCCAACTTCATCAGGAATGTAAAAAAACTGACAGTAGAAGAAAAAAAAAAACTGTATACCTAAACAAGAATAAACAAAAGGAGACTCACCAACACAGAGTATTACAAAATCAAAGGTGATGTTAACATTTGCCACACAGTACTAACAATTAAAAACACAAACAACATGACAAGAAACAATATAAAACCTTCTGTCCCGATCAGTATAAATTGACTGATAATTATGAAGGTAATTTGCTTGAACAGTGGTTTGACTGTGTGAGTAGTAGTATCCTATGCATAATTCTTAATAGCCTATCAGATTATACTATAAATGTACAGTGGCGAAGGACAGAGCGGAATATATTGAAAAAACTCAAATTCTGTTAAGTGATGAAACTACTTATGTCCAACCGCACCGTGACCCTACTACCACTATACAAGGTAATTACAACTGTCTGATTAAAAATCTACTAAACTGCAAGCAATTGACTGAACAAGAAGCCAGGAATCTTACTATTTACAACCCAAAGTTGTACTGTTCGCATAAACCAGGTAACCCAGTTAGATCTATTATTAGTTGTGTCAATGCCACTACATACAATATCTCTAAATTTCTATCCAATATTTAGGTAGGTAGGATAAAGCGACAGAAAATTCACATACATGTTTTCCCAGATAAATTGCTTTCTATATAAGTAGTGAGTTGACCTCCATATAGCCCTGGTTTGACGTCGATCGATATTTTTTATGGAGATATCTCAAAACTAAAGTTTCAGTAGCAATCCTCTCTTCCTTGAATATTACAAACAAAATATTCGGTTAGAAATGGCAGCGACTATGAAAATGTGCCATGTAGTGATTATTAATTGTACCACCCGTTTAGAAGAGTGCCGGGAATGTAACAGGTCACATTTAGATGACGTTATTTTTAAGAAAAATTATTTTAAGGTAACTAATTGGATATGTTATTAAGGTGTTTTCCACTTATCAATTTGTATTTGTTATAAGTATTTAAAAAAAGAACACGGCCTAGTGCAAGTCGGACTTGCGTATTTAGTGATCCGTACGGTCATTATTTTTAAATTAAAATAAAATCGTTACGTAGGCCACATTAATTAGGTCCCTGACATATATATACCGTAAGGCCCAATATGTATTTTCACGTTTTTTTTCTTAGTCAATAAAATAAAATAGTTATAGCATCCTAGCAACCTAATAGCCAATAAATCAATCTAGCTCAATCTAGAATCTAGTAATAAAATTGTGAAACAAATATCTACTACCTAAATATTTGTTTAACAAATAAAATAAAATTATTTTTTTCAATACAAGAGCGACGCGCGAACGTACTGTAATATATATTGACAAAACATCCACCATTTGTCTAGAAACATAGTTTTCATAGCTTTTTTTAATACCTATTTCAGAATTAGGTAAAACTTCGTTACGCGGGCTTTTCAGAAAAAGGGGTTTTTTTGGAATTGGTCTGATTTTGAAAGATTTTCGAGCAAATATCGAGGGGAGAACTCAGTTCGTTTATATGCATGCGCCGAGATGATTATGCTACATTTACAGTACTAGTAAAATTTCAACCAATATAGAAACTTTGCTGTGAAATTTTCTTTGCACGAAAGGAACAAATCACAACCTAAAATGGTCTGATCTTGAAAGCTTGATGACAAAAAATCGAGGTAAAGTTATTTTTGCTAACCTGAATTAACCTTGGTCTCCAATGACTAATATAGCACGTACGAGTATATCATTTTTTTTTCAATATTTAATGTATTTTATAATTGTTGATTATGTAATTCAGGTTAGTTTCAGTTAATTCAGGTTAACAAAAACGGTTACCTCACGATTTTTTCTCATAAAATTAAGGCCATTTTAAGCCTATTTAAAAAAAAATCTTCCTTTTTCGAAAAAGCCCGCGTACCGAAATTTTACCAAAAATATATGACAATAAATAATTTAGTGATAAGATTAGATTATAGGCTCCGTTCAGCCTATTTTTCCGAAAACAACTGACAGTTTCGATCGGTGGTTATCAACAGTTGTCAGTGATATAAGTTAATTTTTATTTACCAAAAAAAAGTGCAAAAATGACCATTTTAAGCCTATTCCAAAAAAAAACCCTTTTTTGAAAAGCCCCCGTAACGATGTTTTACCTAGAATTTTTTCAAAATTTCTTTATCATTATTTTTCGAGACAGGGTGGGGGGATTACGATTTTTGGCCATTTTTTAAAAATAATATAAAGAAAAGGGTGCGCAAGTATTACATCATACATATTTTTGAATTCATATTTTCACAAACTTTCATTTGACACCATACTCGATGACCTGGTAATTTTTTTTCACTTCCGATTTCACCCCACGAAACTCACCCTTAGAGTCAAAATTTAACTTTCAAAACTAGTCTGCTCCTGTTTGTACAAAATTTCAGCTATCTACGTTAACTAGTTTCGGAGAAAATTGGGTGTGACAGACGAACGGGCAGACATCGAAGTGATTATATCTTTGGTATTCTTTCTCATTTACATTAACGATCTGCTAGAAAAAGACCGGAAATCCAATCTACAGCTTTGCAGAAGACAGTACGCTTGTCTCTTCATTCACTTTGAACGCTCGGACATCGGCTGCTCAGGCGAGTGTCCACAGACAGCGGGAAGTTGTACAACTTAACAAAAACCTAAAAGAAATTCTATCTTGGGGTGACAGTAACCAAGTGGAATTTAACGCTACAAAAACCCAGGCGGCAGTTTTTTCTAAAAAAGTGAACGTTGCTGAACCCGACCTAGTTATGGCGGGGCACTCCATTCCTCTAACATCGTCACTCAATTTGTTGGGCGTTAATTTGGGAGCAAATATGTCCTGGCATGAGCCTGTTGCAGGCATAGCAAGGAGAGCTTCTCAAAAGTTGGGAATATTATTTCGAGCCAGAAAGCTTTACACTCCACAACAACTGTTAATTCTTTACAAAGCTCAAATTCGACCAACTATGGAATACTGTTCCCATGTTTGGGGCTCCGCTCCCAAACATACACTGCATTTGTTGGGTTCTATTCAGAGAAGACCTGTTCATCTGATTGGGGACCCGGAACTGACAGGCGGCCTTGATTCGCTGGAACATCGAAGAACGGTTGGCGACTTGAGCCTATTCTACAAGTATTTTCATGGAAAGTGTTCTGAGAATATGGCCCGTTTAATTCCTCCCAGAGCGATGCATGTTAGAAATACACGTGGCGCTGATACTTCACATCCGTATGAGGTTCAGCTTGTTACTCCTCGTACAACGCTTTTCATTATTATATGGAGAATATCATCCCTTTGGAATAATTTGCCCAGGACTGTGTTTCCCACCGAGTACAATTTGCAGCGATTCAAGAACAACGTGAATCGTTTTTTCCGCACACATGTCGCTCCTGTAGCGCTTTAGGGACCCCCCTGCAGCACGTGTGCTAGACCCATAAATATATATATATATATATATATATATATATATATATATATATATATATAACACATGGGCTGAAAAGTCCCGGGCCTAACACATAGATGATAGATAGTTTTATTGCAGTCACCTTTTTTTCAGTTAATACTAACCTTCAAAAGACAGCTGTTAAAATTTCATGATATTCTATTCATTAGTTTGTGAGTTATTGTGCTAAGAGTGACGCTACTTTTGTTATTTTCAAAACAATGGATCAAAAACAATTTCGTGTTTTTAATTTTATACTGCTTCTTGATGGGAAAAAATACCGTTCAAGCGAAGCAATGGCTTGAAAAGTGTTATGGGGACTCCGCTCCATCAGAAACAACAATAAAACGTTGGTTTGCTGACTTCAAACGTGGTCGTAGAGACACCGATGATGCAGAACGCAGTGGACGTCCAAATGAGGCGGTAACACCAGAAAACATCAAAAAAAATCCATAAAATCGTTTTGAATAATCGAAAAGTGAAGTTGCGTGAGTTAGCTGACATCGTAAAGATATCAAAAGAACGTGTTGGCTTTATATTGCATGAGCATTTGACTATGAGAAAGCTCTGTTCAAAGTGGGTGCCGCGTTTGCTCACTGTTGATCAAAAACAAGAACGTGTTGATGATTCTGAGCAGTGTTTGGCCATGTTTAAACGTAACAAACCGGAATTTTTGCGTCGATATGTGACAATGGATGAAACATGGATCCATCACTTCACTCCGGAATCAAAACGATCGTCATCTGAGTGGACAGCAACTGGTGAACCTCGTCCAAAGCGCCCGAAAGCACAACAATCGGCTGGAAAGGTTATGGCCTCGGTATTTTGGGATGTGCGTGGTGTAATATTCATCGACTATCTTGAGAAAGGAAATACCATCAACAGTGAATATTATATAGCGTTATTGGAGCGTTTGAAGGCCGAAATTGCAAAGAAACGACCGCATATGGCAAAGAAAAAAATTTTGTTTCATCAAGACAACGCACCGTGTCACAAGTCAATCAAAACAATGGCAAAACTACATGAATTGAACTTCGAATTGCTCTCACATCCACCGTATTCGCCAGATTTGGCTCCCAGCGACTACTGGCTGTTCGCAGACCTGAAAAAAATGCTCGCCGGTAAGAAATTTCGCACGAATGAAGAGGTTATCGCTGAAACTGAGGCCTATTTTGAGGCAAAAGATAAATCGTTCTACAAAAGTGGTATTGAAATGTTAGAGCGGCGCTGGAATGATTGCGTTGCTCTTGATGGAGATTACGTTGATGAATAAAGCTAATTTTGAACCAAAAAAACCGTGTTTTCTTTGTTAGGCCGGGACTTTTCAGCCCATGTGTTATATATATATATATATATATATATATATATATATATATATATATATATATATATATATATATATATATATATCCGTACCGAACATAAAAAAAAAACAAACAATATTTCTTACCTAGTATTTAATGTGATCTTATGTATCATTAAAATATTAAGTAATTTCTATATTTTCCTATAACAGGATGAAAATATTGAACTAAAACTTCTCATTCTGAATATTCAATTACAAGCAATACACCCCTGAGTAAATCTCAAACTCCACAAGTGTAGATCCGGTCTGTCACAGTGGCAACGTCGCCAGTATGTGTGTGTTGTGTATACGTCCGCCCTCTCCCCTTTCCACGACCAACTTGACTGAACACCAAGCAGCAAGTGCGACTCTTCGAGTTAGCTGTTGAACACAGACGTGTCCGGACGATATTGGGTAAGGTGACAGCTATTTGTCACAGTTACCGAAAAAAATCGGGGGAAATTACCGATTATTACCGACGACAAGTTTTCGAAAATAAAGTTTTATCGGTTAATAGATCTCCGGCGTTATCGTTTCGGTAAAAACGCTTTGTGTTTCAATTGTTTGGATTATTTTGAAATAGTTGACGTAACTACAAGGAAGTAATATTATATTGGTTATTAGCGCTGCCGCATCAGGAACTGTTTTGATTTACGCTGATGACTGAGTGATATGTGCTACTGTTGAGTGACTATTTTTATTTCGCTGTGGATATTTTGAAATTGGAACGTCAAAGTGGATCTTAAGGTAGTTTTAATTTTTAATAATTTGGTGGATGACAGTAATGATGTTGCATGTGCATTCTGTCGGTTTTTTTCCAATTACATCATGACGAAGTCACAGACAACTATACATTTTAATTATTAAAGTTATTTAGAACACAAAATGCTTGTTTTATGAAAGGATTAGGATTAGTAATTGTTTTATTTTAAAAACCAGGAACAGCCTTGTTTAGTGAAGAATACAATTCTCAAAAATTATATTGTTAACGCTGACTACAATGTTGAAATGAGTTTTCTTGTAACTGTTATTGTGTTATGCAAACTGAAATGTTTTATTGTGTTAACTGTATATGTCTAACTCTTGTGTAAGGCACTTGAAGAAAGACCTTCCAGGTCCCAGCTTTTCCTCAGTCAACAAACTCCGTTGTAATGCTGAAAAAAAGTATTTAGTGTGCTCTTTGCATAAATGATTAAATGTTTTGTAGAAGTAAGGTTTGATATGTACGGAGGAATTGCGAATTTTATCACTTCAAGAGATGTTAAAAAAAAATCATTTTATTTAAAATCGATCTATTAATGGGTAAACAATTAGCAAATTAAAAGCGCCACTCAATCGGTTATTTCAGACCTTTGAACTTGTTATCTCTATCTTCTTCTTGAGTGTATGTATAAACAACAAATTCAGATGATTATTAAACATTTTTGTATTTCCCAATATTACCTGATTTCTTGTGAATAAAATTAGTTGATTGATTACCAGGTATCTATCAATAAATAATGTTTTTTTTATGAAATATGCTAGACAAAAAAATCTATTATGTATTCGTTTCTTAAAATCCATCAAGTGGTAGTACTTCCCAAACTTATCTGCTCGGAAATACCGACAAAACGTTCGTTTTTTCCCTTCTTTGTCATTTCTTCTTCTCGACAACTTGGGAGACTACCTGTTGCTTTCTTCTTAGAAGTGTTATTCGTTTCTATCTCTTTTGTGGGTAAACTTACATGGGACGTACTTAACCCGTAATCACTAAATTTACAACATTACATGGTAAGTATACATATGTATAAACTGCTACCATCTGTATAAAAAAAACCTATTAAATAAGGACTGCTTTGTTTCTTCTATATGAGCACTGTATCTTTAGTATTGCTGTAAAGTAAGAAATCACTGACTTAGACTCGACAGTTGCTCACGTGACTGGAATCCGGTGTAACAATCTGTTTTCATTGATGCAGACCGTAACCTGCATCTCTATTAATGAATATCAACACTTACCTTGTACCTCTGTTCGCCCATTCCGTGATTTAATGTGGAAAGGCAGTCCAGTTTGTCACGGCTCAGTCTCCAGAGCTATAATATAGTGATCAAGGTCGCAAAAGTTACCATTTCATACAAAAAAAAGTGTTTGTTGTGTGAACGCGGTTTATATTCCGTCTAATTTAATCCTGAAATTCTAACATTCATTGGCAATTTGAGCCAGATAACAGTTTTGGGAGAAGGTGCAGTGACGTGGTCACTTTGATCTTTCCGATCGTAACGTTTTGAACAACGCCAGGTCACACACGGCAAAAGCGGAGCAGTTGTTTATCATTTTTTTGGGATGAAAAGTTCGTCACGCGGCACATCTGATTATAATTTATTTTAGTCGCTGCAACATCGTCTCGCTGATTCATTTGAGAACGTCAGAAAAGGCATAATCGAATTCATCAACTCGAAATCACCATTTTTTTTTTCAGATAAAGAATTCTTTACAGAATAGTGGGGAGTGGTCGAGTTGAATTTTATTCATAAATATATATTTTTCATTTGCTTTATTGATTTACAAGAAAGGCATAACCTCTTACTTCTATTAAATAAATGTTGCTCTGACATGATGAGAAAGTATACTTATTCTAACTTAAGTATCTATAATAGTGTTCCAAATCTAAACTTAACCTAGGAAATTTGCTTTTTAACATGATTGTCACCTAACCTAACTTAATCTAGGGCCTATGCTAACTTAAGCTAGTTTTACATTCTTCTGTCATGGTGGGTTGGGAGGACAATCGTTTTCGTCCGAGACAGGCTCTGAGGGTCTCGGGAATTGGTTGCGGGCATGAGGGAGGGTTAGGAAGGGGTCTCTGATGATTGGATTGTGATGCTGGGACGCTTTGGATAGGAACTTTATTTGAGTTTGCTCATGTGTGCCCTTATGGTGGCACACCGAGGTCTCTGTGTAACTGGTTATTTCACATGAACTATGGGGCTCCTGGGAATCAGCGTCAGATATATATATATATATATATATATATATATATATATATATATATATATATATATATATATATATATATATATATATATATAATTATGGCTTATCATTAATCAAAAGAATAACAGTCACGATTGTTGTGTCTTAAAACATTATTAACCTAGGTCTGGGAGCCGGTACAGCTAAAAAAAATAGACCCAATTCATAAATTCAGAAGCTACCACGCCTATTTTCAATCATTGATATCAATTTGTTAATGAAGTTCATTACACTTGCTTATTCACAAAATAGTGGAGCGATTTCTATTTCTTCATTGCTAAATGTTTTAGAAATGCGAAAAAGCTCATAAATGTATTACCTCTAGGATAATTCCAGGGTAAAATATAAGTCCTGTCTCTCCACTTTTGAAAAATGCAGTAGAATTTATACTTTCCTCTACTTTTTCTTCCCTAGGCTTGATTTTCTGTTTTCGTTTAACGTTCGCATCAGCGATTTTCTGATCTAGACACGCTGGTCGACGTTTTGAACCCAATATCATTTATTGAGTACTCAACCCTATACGTGGCCATAAATTGAACCAAAGACTCACTTAACTTGTAACTTTCATAAAGAATAATGTAGACGGTATGTACAGCCGTTGCCCAAGTAATACTACATGTATTTTACAGTCTGAGCGCATAATTATCAGTTTCTAACATATTTAGGTGTTTAGACTGGGAATTATATGTACGACTCGGTCATTGCGGCCAAATTTGCGGATTTCAAAGTAACAATAAAAATACTGA
Organism: Pachyrhynchus sulphureomaculatus; assembly: GCA_019049505.1. NCBI lineage: Eukaryota > Metazoa > Arthropoda > Insecta > Coleoptera > Curculionidae > Pachyrhynchus > Pachyrhynchus sulphureomaculatus. The sequence continues at coordinate 173,325,006 of CM032449.1, read as the reverse complement.
CACAGATATAATAAATAGGGCAGAATCATAACAATTCTTCTTCTTAAGGTGCCGTCTCTCTTCGGAGGTCGGCTATCATCCTGGTTATTGTAATTTTTGACACGGCGGCTCTAAATAGTTGCATGGAAGTACAACCAAACCATTCTTTTAAGTTCTTCAGCCACGACGAGCGTCCCCTTCCTGCAGAGCTTTTACCTTCCATTTTTCCCTCCATTATGAGTTGTAAAATATTCTAACATTCTCCTCGCCAAGATATTCCAGCTTCCTGGTTTTTATTTCATTGTTCAGTTCTCTCCCCTTGTTCACCACATCTCTAATGATTCCAATTTTTTTCATTGTGACTTTGTTAATACTCCAGGCCTCACATTTCACATTTCATTTATTGACAAAATTAGCTAGGAACTAGACTATAACTAATATATATTGATAGTATAAACGTGTAAACATTTTGGATCTTAAGATATTGACATCGTATGGACCTAAATACTTAGCCTAGGTATTGACAAACTTAAGATATTTCATGAATATACTTTAAAACAGAACTTAAATGAATAAACTTAAGATATTTCAACTTAAGATATTTCATTAACATTAGCTTATAGTACTTAATATTAAGCTAATCCTGAGTCATCGGGTCGCTGGGTCTTAGTAGATGTCGGCGGACATGGCGTGGGGGGGGGGGGGGCAGTAAGTGGTCCTGATTGTGGGGTTGACGTGACGGGTGGCTTTGTCCAAGAATCTCTGCTGGGTGCTGCTGATGAATTCCCGGATGGTTGGCATTTGGAGGTCCCTATGGAGTTGGGTATTTCTGACAAACCCGGGCGTTGGCAATGGTTCGGAGGGCCTTGTTCTGGATGGTCTGGAGGGTGGATCTGCGAGTGCGTGACATCTAGCACCATGCGGGGTGGAGTAGGTCATCCCTGCTCTGATGATCATCTTGTAGATTGTCAATTTCCTGGACTTGAGTAGGGGGTAGAGCTTGCCTAGGAGTTGGTTGGCTTTTTTGGCGAAAGCAGTGACCTGGTCCTTCCATACTAACCTGATTCACGTTACGGTTATTATAAAGTTGGCTCATTATGAAGAATGCCGTACTGGCTTATTGTCTTCTACTGTTGATTTCCTGTGTCTTGTCATGTTTATCGTTGATCCATGTTCCCAGATATTGGTATTTAGAGACTTTTTCTATTGGTGTTGACTCTATGCTGATATTTGTATAGACCAAAGGCGTTTACATGCAGTAATACGAGTAAATAAACATTTAATTGTTTATCATACCAAATATGGTGACGTCATTACAGTAGCAGCATTTTTTTTTTCACTCCGAGTACTCCACTTTATATCAGGTCGTAGTTTAACCGAATGACGTCACCTTGGCAAGCAACCCATGTAAATTCTGTGGACAATAATATATAAGGCATGTACTACATACATATATAATGTATGTAGTCATTAAAAGTGAGATCATTGAATCGTATCGAAGCTTTCGAGCTGTGGATTCTACGACGTTTGCTGTGAATTGTCTTGGACAGAATACCTAACTAATGAAGAAGTACTTCGAAGGGCCGGGGTGGAGAGGCAACTACTTAATGTCGTAAAACAAAGAGAGGTGTCTTATTTGGGACGTAACTAAGAGGTCTCACTCGCTACTCGATTCCAAAACTTGTTGGATGGAGGGTCGGGACACGGGCACTCATGGTTCTGGAATATCTGAGATTGGTATGGAGTTCCGGACGCTGCGTCCATTTTCAGACTAGCAGAGAATAGACGACGAAACAATATAAACTAAAGAAATGGCACAGAGACCCCGACGTACGTGAACACATGGAACAAGAAGAAGGAGACTACGTGCATATTAATACGGAAAAAATCGAGCAATATGGGTTAGTCTAAAATACAAATTCTGACAAGGAAACAAAACAAAATGGGGCGTGACCATAATAATAAGAATAATGAAATTATTCAATCATTAATCAGCGAGAACATTTCCTTGACTTGTTAATCGTATCAAGCATTGTGACGTCAGTACCCACTTTTTTCGTTCAAGCAAACTACTTGAACCACTGATGTTAGACCACTAAGCAACCTCTAACTTTCGTAGAGCGGTCGCGCCAGCTAACAATAAAAATACAGGCAAGGAAGTAACAAAATAGGGAGTGACCATAATAATGATAATAATAAAGTTATGTAATCGTTAATCAGCGATATCGTTTCCTTTACCTGCTAATCATATCAAAGATAGTGACGTCAATAGTCATTTTTTTTTCACCCGAATTACTCAACCTTTTACGTGGGCGTAGATTGAACCAACTACGTCACATCGCTAAACAACCTATAAATATAATCTATTATAATTATTTTCAGGCAAATATTTGCCTGCCGACTAATAATGCTGTCATTTTGTTCCGGGATAAAATATTGTAGTTTACGTTGCTTTTTCTGATTAGTTAGGTATATTATTTATAACATTTTCACGCCCGGAGACTAACTAATGCAACAGTTCAGTCGTGTGTAGGAGTGTTTACAGTTCCGTTTGGCGTTTTGTTGTTAAGTTTTTTTTTTATCGCTATTTTCTTCATTAGTCGCGGTTTTTGAGTTTGTAGATACGGAACAAATTGGAATTATCGAATAGTTTTATGAGAGGATTCGATACGGTTGAATGATACATATACACGGTGTTCCTTATGGTATCGTTTGGAGAAGCTTATAGTCAGACCAAGGAGATTTTTAGTGCTCCGTACGGAACACTTATAAGATCACTTCGGTGTCTGTCCGTCCGTCTGTCTGTTACACTCGATTTTCTCCGAAACTATTTGACACAGAAAGTTGAAATTTGGTACTTATATAGGAATTGATGGCCTCATCAGAGCTGTGTAGTTCTGAAAGTTAAATTTTGACTTAAGCGGTTCGTTTTGGGGGGTGAAATCGGAAGTGAAAAACAATTTTTTTTACCAGGTCATCGAACGGGGTGTCAAATGAGAGCTTGTAAAAACACGAGTTCAAAAATATATATAATGTAATACTTGCGTACACTTCTCTTTATATTATTTTTAAAAAATCGCGAATAATCGATGTTCCCTCCCTTATCTCGAAAAGTACTGATCAAAAAATTTTGAAAAACTTCTGGAATATTCTCCACAGGGTGTAAATTGAACGAAAATTATCATGAATGCATTACCTTTAATATTTTATCTGGTATCTAAAAAAACAAAAATTTCAAGGTCATCAGTTTTCAGTAAAGATTGGAAACAAACTTTGTTGAAAACTCATTTGGAGTGTGTTTTGTGAAGTCATTAATTATTTTATGCCTCCGTGACAAAAAATTTTATTTTAAAAGCAATCAACGTATGGAACACTTGTTGCGCACGTCCAACTTGCACTTGACCGATTATTTCGAACATGCTGTTTTGTGGTCATTTGGGTTCTACACTCCTTACTTTCCACGAGACTACTGTCTACAAACGTTTGGCACTGCTGCAGCGAATTATGTTTCTGTTGGTGACGACCCCTCGATCCACCCAGTCTTATTGCAAATATGCATGCCACTCGAGACTTGGAGGGACATGGTCTCCATCGTCAATCAATTTTCTGGTCCAAGTACTCTGCGACCAATAACATACCATCGGCAGTTCTCGTTGGAATCGGCCCGGATCCATCTATATCTGACTTTAGATATGCATTCCACCCGACAGCAGAACGGGAAAGACTGTCGATCAAGTCGGTGTTTTCTGATCCAAGTGGTCTGCAACCAACAACAAGCCGTCGGCTGTTTCCATTGAAATTAACCCTGATCCGTCCAAATGGGATTTCAGAATCCTTTTATATTAGAACAGAGCGGGAAAAACACTGTGTTCATCCTCGGTCCAAGTGGTCTTTCACCAACAACATGCCTTTACAACAATGTCGGCTTTGAGACTTTGCCCATAGTGTGGTAGTATAACATGGTATGTGAGCTAGTCCAACATGTATAAATATATAAATATACTAATCTGCCGAGATCAAACTGTGGACCCTGCGCACAGTAAACTGGAATTGCACTGCGAAGTTAGGGTCGCCACCACCAAGGTGTTCTCTAAGTTGGGTTATGACACTTACTAAAATAAATTGCTGTGCCAAAACAAGTCTACCTAAAAATTCATCATCATACATAACCTGTAGTGATCTTATTCACAGTTTCTACATGACAGTTACTGCAGTAGGACATTGAACTCAAAAATTATCGATACTGTTGACACTTTTTCTTTTAGTTTTGTTTACATATCTTCTTTGAATAAAATTTTTTAATAGTGCTGTATTCGAATGAGGTCATTCAAATCAACTACGCATTTGTGGAGTCATAGGTTTGCGGAGGAGAAAGATAATAAGAAAATACAAAACAGTACTATAAAGTGGTTGAGTTCTATCCGAGTTTTGTGCACTCGGAGAGAGCAATTATATCGTAGTGCACGGTCTGATTCCAAGCACCATGATTCCCCGTCACGTTTGTCCCTAAATCTGTACCATAAGTCATAAATCCGTCATCAGCATTAGCGATATTATAACTACAGGCAATCTTCACTGATATCGCATCAATCGCAATTTTTTACACTTACCATTCATTCTACGAACGTAGTCGACCCTCACGCCTTTGCCTGTGGTTCGTGCCTTTTTGTAAGTGTTTCACAGACAAAGGGGGCCTACAGTTTAATGCCGGTTCCGAACGGCGAACGTGAGAGGGCTTTACTAGGCATTGCCGTCCGTCCCAAGAGAGGCGACCGTCACGTTGCAATTTTTATTTATTGTTATTTTTTTTTCCTTTTTATTTTATTTAACCAGCCGAAAATCGAACTCTGGTCGCCGGCGTAGAAGGCAGACACGTTAACCTCTACGCTATGGCTGCCTCTCATTAAGGGCATTAAAAGGTACACCCATGCATTTTCCACCTGAAAAGTAGAGTCAATTATTATAATAATAGTCTTTTTGAATATCTAATATCTTTTACAGACAAGTTGCATATCTTTGGACTCTAATGCTCGCGTGAGCAGATGCAAATTATATTCATTAAAATTATAACACTTTAATTGAAAGCAAACAGTGTGCCATTGTCTCATGAGGCACGCCATGTATGCCAATGTCGACGGAACATGTGCGACGCAGTTTTCCTTTTTTTTTCCGCCGTGCATGAAGCAATCAACCATGCGAAGTAAATCCGTTATCGGATCGGAAATTATCAAAGATATAGAGTATGAGTATGTGAAGACAATTCGATGTGATCGAATCGATCCGGTGTGGTACATTTCATTTAAAATTGCGATATATACAGGCACGAACGAGGTGACTCCAAGTCAGTCCTTACACAAATACATTGTTATGAGTACTCAAAACGATTTGCAAAACTTAAAACTTTGGTTTACTATGTCGGCTGCACAAACTTCACATTGCCAGCCATTCCTTTTCCTCAAAAGATGATCTTTTATTCTGAAAAGATTATTTGCATGGAAAACACTCAAAACTTTTCCTTCTCTACCTCATTTACTAAAACTCTTAATGTGTGGCGGTACATCGAAAGTTCTCCCGGCAACTCCATCACATGCGTCTTCAAATCGAGCCTCTGATCAACCAGATTTATACCCAAGAAAATATGTTTGTTGCCGTCAATATTAACTTTATTGACATTGTAGGTTACGTTATTGATTGCCCTAGCTAAAAATTTGCTGATTTGGTTTTATCAACGTTTAGCATTCCCGTAACTTTGACTTTGAACTCTCATATTTCTACCCCATGCCAGCCTCCACATTTCCATCAGTTATACCAGAAATGTTTTTTGCATACGATTCCATATAATCCTTAACCGGTCCAGGAGTCTCATTAGTATACATGATGTACATCCCAATATGAACCCTTGAGCTACACCTTTTCGGACAAAGTCTGGGTTTGACTTACTCATTCCCTAGCTGCTGCTGCTTAACGAAGTCAATACAATATGAACTGTACTTCTCTTCGTGTATACGAACCATCTCGTCAGATATGTACTGTAATATATGGTATTCCTTTATAGGTCTTAGGAAATTTTTGCAACTCGACGCAACTAATCGCACACGCAAATTTTTAGCTTCGACCTCTCACATCTGCACTCAAATCGTTGAAAAACTGTATGTTTAGCTGGAGTGCAATAACTATACGTTTGCTCTTGCTGTAGCAACCTATTATTTTTTAGGTATTTTATGTGATGGAGTAGAAAGTTGCGCGTGCAATTAGTGGCATCGAGTTGGTTGCAGTGCTTGAAGACCATCAGAGAAGCAACCAGACTTTCTCCTGTATCAATATTTCAATATCTTCCTCAAATTGTCAGCACAAAAAGTAAACCTGTCGCTATAATAAAAAAATACACTGCAAAACGAAGCCGGCTAGCTACCACCGGTTTTTCTCAGAGATACTACTAGGTAGATTTTAAAGTGCCGGCGATAGGCAGCCGGCTTCGTCTTATGGTGACATTTTGTTTCACGTATTTATTTTCCTATATTTTCTGTGCGTCAACAACGAATCTCTAATAGTTCGTCAAAATCGAATAAAAAACTGCAAGAAGAACGGTAGAAATCTACCAAAAAAGGGTATAATTGATTGCTTTCTGAGAAGTCACGTCGTTTTTCAACTAGGTCGTACCAATCTATAAAGATATTAGCGGATGTCGTAACCCAATATGCTCGATACTTATAAGAGTTTAAACTGTGTCAGAAAGGAATTGTAGTTACAACAGACGAACTTCTATTATAAATCATAATGGGTAATTAAAATACAATAGTTAAAAAGTCACACGGATTGTTTGGATAAACAGATGTGTTGCTACATAAATAAATTTTAAAGATAGATCAATGTTTGTTGTTACAGGGATCAAGGCATGTATGTACACAGATTTAAAAGGTATTGAAGTTTGTGTGTGAGAACCTATATTTAAAACGATCATGTTGTTTGTTATGTTGTGCAAATTTTGAAAATATTCATAATAAAGTGTATATACATGGACGCGTGAATCGTCTAAATGAGAAAATTACACAGGCGTCACAAGACAAAACAAACAGTGAATTTATAAAAATTGTTTAAAAGAGAATGGAGGTATCTGTTGAGGATTTAATATAATCAAGTTTAGTTCAATTTATAATACAATAAGCCTTTGTACTCATATTTGTGGACCTCAAAAAGGCTTTTGATTCTGTAAATCAGTAGAGACTTTTGAAAGCGCTTGCTGAGTATCGTATTAATCATCGATATTCCAATGTAATTAAATACAGATATGAAAATGTCACCACTCATGTTAAAACCCCAACTAATCAATCCACCAGAACGTTTCGAATCGAAAGAGGAGTGCGGCAGGGTGATGCGCTCTCACCCAAGCTTTTCGTAACACTTCTAGAAAGTATTCTAAAATCAATAAATTGGGAAAGAATGAGACTTAACATTGGCGGTGAAAAGTTAAATCACCACCTCTGTTTCGCCGACGACATTGTCTTAATAACAGACAAAATACAAGAAGCGCAAACTATGCTACACATGCTTCAGGAAGCTTCAGGAAGGGTTGGTCTAAAAATCAATCTATCCAAGACCCAGTTTATGACAAATCTTTATTCAGCACTCTTGTTCTTGTTTTTAAGTTTACTTGACAGTTACAGAGTATGCTGCGCATTTTATTAAAAGACCTTCTTTTTTTTCATTTCTGGAGCGTATTTGAATGGAGTGGTTCCAATCTTCATCAATTACGCTTCCTAAGTACGTTATTTTTTTGTTACCCTTTCAAGTGTTTGTTGATGTACTTTAATGTTTATATTAGGATTCTTACTGACCACCATTGTTTTTGTTTTGTTCGAATTCAGTTTCATTCCATATTCCTCATATGCATCAAGAATTCCATTCATGAGTCTTTATAGGCCTTCTTTACTGTCCGCTAGAATGACAGTATCATCAGCACAGCGGAGGTTATTTACACACACACCATTAATTGTTTATTATCCCAACAAAAATAACCGGCCAAGTGCAAGTCCGACTTGCGCAATTAGTGTTCCGTACGTTGATTGCTTTTAAAATAAAAATTTTGTTACGGAAGTATAAAATGATCAATGACTTCACAAAACACACCTCAAATTACAAGTAGTTTTCAAAAAAGTTTTTTCCGATCTTTACTGAAAACTGATAACCTTGATTTTTTTTTATATACAAGATAAATTATTAAAGGTAATGGACTCGTGATAACTTTCGCTCAATCTACACCCTGTGGAGAATATTCCAGAATTTTTTCCGCCTCAACATTTTTTGATCAGCACTTTTCGAGATAAGGGGGAGGGACAGCGATTTTTTGCAATTTTTTAAAAATAATACAAAGAAAAGTGTGCACGAGCATTATTTATATTTTTGAACTCGTGTTTTTATTTGACACCACACTCGTTGACCTGGTAATTTATTTTTTTCACTTCCGATCTTACTCCCCAAAACTAACCCCCTTAAGAGGTCAGTCCACTTTACCCACCTTGAAAAAAATTTTAGTGTTCCGTCCGGAACACTTATAAGATCACTTCGGTGTCTGTCTGTCTGTCTGTCTGTCTGTCACACCCGATTTTCTCGGAAACTATTTGACATAGAAAGGTGAAATTTGGTAATAATATAAGAATTGATGGCCTCATCAGAGCCATGTAGTTTTGAGAACTAAATTTTGACTTAAGGGGTTAGTTTTGGGGGGTGAAGTCGGAAGTGAAAAAAAATTTTTTTTACTAGGTCATCGAGTGTGGTGTCAAATGAAAGCTTGTGAAAACACGAGTAAAAAATATATATATATATATTATACTTGCGCGCACTTTTTCTTTGTATTATTTTAAAAATTCGCGAAAAATCGCTGTCCCGGGCCTTATCTCGAAAAGTACTTATCAAAAAATTTCGAAAAAATTCTGGAATATTCTCCACGGGGTGTAGATTGAATGAAAATTATCACGAGTGCATTACCTTTAATAATTTATATGGTATACAAAAAAAACAAAAATTTCA
>CM032449.1:173289809-173315900 GCA_019049505.1 Pachyrhynchus sulphureomaculatus | reverse complement strand
TAACAAATGAAGAAATAAGAAGCAGAATGAACATCAAAGAGAACGCAATAAACACACCATTGAAGAAAAACGATTAAAATGGTATGGACACATAAGACGGAGCGAAGATAATAGGTGGATAAAGAAAATAACGGAGTGGAGCCCTATAGGGAGAAGAAAAAGAGGAAGACCCAGACGATCGTGGAGAGACGATGTGGACGAGGCTATGGGGAATAGAGGTCTAACAGGTGAAGACTGGGAAGATAGAAACGGATGGAATCAAAGGCTGAGAGAAGGAAGACAGCGTCAGCTGTAGAAAATTCTTGATATATATATATATATATATATATATATATATATATATATATATATATATATATATATATATATATATGGTAAGACCTTAACTGCTATCTGTGTCAAATTTTAAGACCATAGCGTCAGTAGTTAATAAGATTCGCTTGCATCCGTCCAACAACAAAAGTGCGTTTTTTTCGATTTTTAACATGAGTGAAAAAATTCAGCAAAGAAGTTGCATTAAATTTTATTTTAAGAATGGTTTTTCGGCTTCCCAAACGTTCGAAATGAATGGAATTATGGGCCGATAAGTCTTGGTTTTTCAGCACGATAATGCGCCTTCTCACACAGCACTGGTTCTTCGCGACTTTTTCATTAAAAATTCAACACATATTATTCCGCAATCGCCTTATTCGCCTGATTTAGCTCCGTCGGACTTCTGGCTATTCCTAAACTCAAAAATCCGCTTCGAGGGCATCGTTTTGAGTCGATTGAGGAGATTAAAACCGAATCGAAGAAGGCTTTAAAGGCAATTCCAGAAATCGAATTCAACAAATGTTTCGAAGACTGGAAAAAACGTTGTCATAAATGTATTGTATTTGGAAAATAAATAACCCGCGTTTTATTTCAAAAGTCTTATTAGTTTTTGATCACAGTAGTAAAATAAGCGGAACAGACAGCGGACAGAACCACTACACAGAACTTTCCAGAAGATGACTGAGCTGTTGAAATTATAAATAATGAAAAAATGACACACTTTTCAAATTCGTCGACTCGCAAGAACACGGTGCAGAATGGAACGATGTACAATGTGATATGTCAAAAGCAACCCCTTTAATCTCTTTCCCAGTTCTTTAGACTCGTGTATTTGACTACAAATGATTTGTTTATTATCAGAACAAAAAATTCTCATAATGCTGTTGAAAATAAACAAGATTTATCCACACCCACAACTTTCCCCATGTTTGCCTGGAGCCATATGACTCAAAAATTATAAATTTCTTTTCCATTTCAAAGGATATGCATGTAACAAATTTGAAATTGGTCTCTGATTTCGTTTGAGAGTCGGAGATCAACTGAAAAAGAAAACTGTTTTTCATGATCTAGAGACCCTAGACCATAAAGAAATGTAAAAATCTTGGAGGGAGTTTTTTTTCACAGATATACTCTTACAAGAGAACATTTTAAAACTTATTTTTCTTGGACTCCTGCTTCGTGTGAGGGTCTTAAGAGAGCACTTTCGTCGCAATTATCGAAAAGTAACATCGTTCTCTAAGGCTGCTCCCTGATTGTCGGTGCGGTATCGTTTTTCTCGGTATGCCTGTGTTACGCAGGATTCTCGTGCGCGGAGCAAGTCAGGTGGGTTTCATTGAAATATAAGGGTTCGGCATGTTTTCGTTACCGAATAGGTACTGAGCACACCGAGAAAAACGATACAACACCGACAAATCAGGGAGGAGTCTAAGTCGACCAAATGTTCCTGATAATTTTTTTCTGGCAAGTACCGCGTTTGTTCACAGTGGCCCAAAAACAACAACGTGTTGATAATTCTGAGCGCTGTTTAGACCTGTTTAAGCGCAATAAAAAGATTTTTTTTCATGCGATAGTGACAATGGATGAAACATGGATCCACCACTACACACCGAAATCAAATCAGCAGTCAGCTAAGTAGACAGCAGCCGGTGAAAACCGCCCGAAGCGACCGAAGATACAACAGTCAGCTAAGAAGGTTTTGGCCTCTGTATTTTGGGATGCGCATGAAATAATTTTCATCGACTACGCTGAGAAGGGAAAATCCATCAATAGCGAATATTATATAAAGTAATTTGTGCGTTTGAAGGCAGAAATCGCAAAGAAACGGCCCCAAATGAACAAGCAAAAAGTGCTCTTTTATCAAGATAATGCGCCGTGTCACAAGTCAATGGTTACGATAGCAAAATTGCATGAATTGAAATTTCAATTGTTTCCTCATCCACCGTATTCTCCAGATTTGGCCCCAGAGACTATTATCTATTTGCAGACCTCCAAAAATGCTCGCGGGAAAGAGATTTGGCTCCAGTGAAGAAATTATCGCCGAAACTGAGGCCTATTTTGAAGGCAAAGACAAATCCTTCTAAAAGAAAGATGTTAGACTGATTGCATCGCTCTTAAAGGAGACTATGTTGACGAATAAAATCGAATTTTACAAAAAAAAATGTGTTTTAAGTAGCTAGACCAAAAACTCTTCAGCCTACATGTTAATTATAATGTCTCTAATTAACAGAGTTATCGTTGATACAATTTTAATTTTGACTCATTATTGTCCTGTTTAAATTACACTGTTTTTAAAGATAACTCTTTTGACTTTCAAATTTTCCATATTACTATAAGCGGCACCAAAAAATAAATATTTTTGATGATATTTGCCTCAAAATTGATACGCTAAAACAAGTCTTGCATGCTGAATGAAGCTAAATAATAATCCGTAACAACATATTGCCTACATATTTTCATAGGGAGAAAAAATGTTAATAAGATGTCACATAGCAACCGTCCTATCGGCCATTGTTTTTGCAATACTAGGTACACGTCACGTCGTTACGGAAATTTTTGCGAAATATTTAATAGATAAGGTGATTAAATGGGTTTTAAAAACGTGTGACTGAATATTAAAGATTGTTTTGCCGCGTTAAAGTTTCGCTGTGAAAACTTACAGAAAACTGTTTTTATACTTAAAAAAAATACACTTATTATTTACAAGATTTGTGATACTCAACGAGAGAGTAATTGCTATTGACGATATTAATTGCTATTGAAGATATGGTAAACAAATCAATTATTAAAAATTTGCAAATCGCATAAAAAGGTTTAATTTAAAAATATTTACAGAAAAAAAAACATTTTTTGTAGTTACGCTAAATAAACTGCAGAAAAATCCCTTAAGCGCGACGTGTGTGTGTGAAAAATGCGAGTCACGTTGGTCTGGAATCGCTGTAAATGGTACTTGGTGGGAAACACAATCCTGGGCCAATAATTCCAAAGGGATGAGGCCCTCAATATTAAAGATTGCTTGAAAAGGGTTATATGAACACTTGCCATGCAAGTATTTGTAGAATAGGGCAAGTCGCCATCCGTTCTCCGATGTTCCAAGGTTGGTGGTGAGTTCTAGATCTCCAGTCAGGCGAATAGTTCTCTTTTAAGTAGAATCTTACAAATGCAGCGTATGTTTGGGAACAGAACTCCAAACAACCTATTCAACCAATACTCCTAGCATTGTTCGAATTTGAGCTTTGTCTAGGACTAAAAGTTGTGGAGTACGAAATAATATTTCTCAGCTTTCTTTGCTATACATGCAACATATTCCTTCCAAGTAAGTAATAATAAGTAATTGCTTGCCCGGTTTATTTAATAAATATGTCGGTTTATGAAGGTATTTTCCCTTCGCGACTGAAAAGAGGCTAGCATTTTACCTGTATTTAAAAAGGGCGATCCTCTTTTAATTGAAAATTATAGGCCTATATCTTTACTTAACTGTTTTTCAAGGTTTTCGAAAAAGTTATTTACAATAGGATAACTCCATTTCTTGATAATAACAAAGGTCTAACCTCACACCAGCACGGTTTTAGAGAAAAGCAGTCTACAGAGACCGCAGCGATCGACTTTATAAAGAATATATATAAAAAGTTGATATAAATGAGAAAGTAGTAGCTCTACTATTTGATCTAACAAGGGCATTTGACACACTAGACCCAGGCTTTCTTGTTAAAAAACTTGAAAGGCTAGGTATTGGAGGACCACTAAATAAATAGTTTAATTCATTTTTGAAGGGTAGAAACTTTAAAATAAAAATTGGTAATATTTTTTCGCAAATGACAAAAAAACTGTGACTTAGGGACCCCTCAAGGCAGTGTCCTAGATCCTCTAATTTTCTTGTTGTTCATAAATGACTTACCTGAATACATTTCATGTGAAATCGTTTTTATGTTCGCTGACGATACGACCATAGTCATCTCAGCCAAAGATGAGAAACTTTTGGAGAAGAAAATTGAAATAATATTGACTGAGTTCTCAAACTGGTGTAAAAAAGAATAACCTTATAATAAAATCTATCAAAGACCGTGTCTATGGAATTTAAGACAAAAATGCACAAACCAATAAACCTAAATATTGTATTTAATAATATGAATTTGCCTGTTAGCCATAGCTCAAAGTTTTTAGGAATCATAATAGATTCTAACCTCGAATGGAGTTTGCACATAGATGACGTTTGCTCAAGACTAAATAAATGTTTTTTTATGATAAAATCTTTAAAAAACTCATTAAGTGTTCCCAATCTCATAACTGTCTATTACGCTAATGCGTACCCAGCCATGTCCTAGGGTCTGGCGGTTTGGGGAAGTGCGCAGGAACTGGACAGAGTGCTGGTAATGCGAAAACGAATCATGAGACTAATTTTTAGTATGCCATATAACGCATCCTGTAGGGAAGTCTTTAAGAATAGAAAAATATTAACAGTTACAAGTATATATATGTATATATATATTTATATATATATTTATATATATATATATATATATATATATATATATATATATATATATATAATATATATAAAAAACTCTTAATGTATATCTATCTAAATCAAGATAGCTTCATGTCGCATAGATCTTTTCATCGTTATCGACTCGAAACAAAGAAAATTTTTATATTGAAAAACACAATCATGAATATGTTAAAAAAATAGTCATTACTTGGGCTGCAGACTATTTAACTTACTGCCGGAAAATGTAAAAAAGGATTGAATCTATGGCACGTTTTTAAAAAAACAAATAAAAACTATACTATTAAGTAAAACTTTTTATTCTGTAACTGAATTTGAAAGTTATCTGCTGGACGGAGTTGTGAATGTTATTCTTTATAACATCCTTACTTAATTAAAACATCTTCAGTATTTTATTTATTATAAATTTGTTTGTTATAAAGATGTATGTTTGTTTTTTGTTATATGTTGTATTTACTGTGTATTAATGTATTTAATAGTAAGATTTCTTTTTTTTTATTATTTATTATTTTTGATATTACCTAAGATGAGATCATACATCCCTTTGATGACATGTCTTATCTACAACTTTTGTAGCTGAAAAGATGAATAAATTGTCTATTGTCTATACAGGGTCTGTCCGGAAAGTAATGCCACCGATTTTATTGTGAAGGGGCTGTTCGTCGCAGCGCGGTCTACCCGCTTGGAGTCGGTGGTGGGGGAAGTCACTTACCAAACGAGCACTTGCACAGTTATCCCTGAGCTCTCGGAGGATATAGACGGGCGATTTTGAAACCACTGTTTCGTCTCTTGTACAAATCACGATGCATCGCTCACCGAAACAAAGATACGCGATAAAGTTTTGTGTGAAACTCGGCGAGTCCGTAGTGGAAACTTTTCAAATGGTTCAGCAGGCCTTCCGGGATGAGTGTTTATCCTAAAGGCAAATCTACAGATGGCATAAAGCACTTTTAGAAGGCGAATGAGCAAATAAAAGATCAAGACAATGCTCATTGTGTTTTTTGACATCAGGGGGATCGTCCACCATGAGTTTGCACTTCCCGAGAAAACCATCAACTCCATATTTTAAATGGAAGTGCTCAAGAAACTGAGAACAAGAATCCGGCGCGTCAGACCAGACATCAGCAGTAATTGGAAACTTCACCATGACAACGCGCCTGCGTGGTCACCAGCTACCTGGCCAGACCTAACGTGGCAACGCTGCCCCAGATTTCTTGTTGTTTCCTCGCTTGAAATTCCCGCTGAAAGGACATCATTTCAGAACAATTGACGACGTAAAAGCAGCTTGTTCGACGGCTTTAAAAGCAATTCCTGAAGAGGCCTTCCAGCTTCGAAATCGCGCTGGCAAAAATGTATCGACGCAATAATTTTTTTTTAATCGACTTGGTGACATTACTTTCCAGACAGACCATGTATGTTACTTGCTCCCGAGCCAGTGCAGTGTCCTGATATAACTATGTCGGGTTATGTAACGTTAACTTATATTTAGAAAAAAAAAACTGACATTATTCGGAAAATTCTGTCTGGTCACGTGGTCGTTCAGGTTGAAATGTGTCTCATTTGATAACAAGGTGTTGGTAAATATTGCAAATCGTTCAAACATTTAACGCTCTGGACAGTATTATTCTGGCTCGAGCAATATTTTGTATATACTTACGAATCATTCGTTGCGTCGAACGCCTACACATATTTACAGTACTTGATCGTTTGCGTGTTGAAAGGTCGAGATTATCACCGTTAATCAACACTTAAATGCATTATATGCATCCGATAAATCAGCTTTGTGAATCCAGCTTAACCTACGACCCGGATCTCTAAGAAGTTTACGGATTTCCCACCTCTATGGTACACACTGACGACGCGCTGTGATAATATACGTGGTTCAATGTACCCGTGTTAGTATCGAAGGCGGCATTTTTTTCAAAAACAATTTTTTTATTTTTCAACATATTCCCCTTTTAGGTATATACACTATTCTCAACGTCCTTGCCATTTTTTAAACCCCCCGAGTATGCTTCGGTCATGGCTCATTCGAGCTGAATTTTTTTCCTGTGAACCATTTCTTCATGTTTGGGAACAAGAAGAAATTGCAGGGAGCCAAGTCGGGAGAATCCAGGAAGTGCGACAGCAATTCGTAACGTAATTTATTGTTTGGCGGCGACAACTCCGGATGAATATGCTGGATCATTGTCGTGGTGAAACAGCAATTTCTTCTTCGCTAAATGGGTCCGTGTTCCCCTCAATTTCTTGTCGAAGCGGTCCAATAACTCACTATAGTATAGTCCAGTGATCGTTCTTCCTTTTCCTAAGAAGTCAATGAGTATGATGCCTTTGTATCCCAAAAAATCGTCGCCATAACTTTTCCGGCCGATGAAACCTTCTTCGCCTTCTTTGGAGCAGAGTCACCAGAAGCAACCCATTGTTTTGAGTGTTGCTTGGTTTCAGGTGTGTAATAGTGAATCCAGAGCTCATCGACGGTGACAACTCGACGCAAAAAGTCCTTCGGATTTTGCTCAAATTGCTCCGAACACAGCTTCAAAGTTGAAAGCCGCACCGGTTGTTGTCCACGGTAAGTAATCGCGGCACCCATGGGGTCGACAACTTTTTCATCGCCGACTTATCATGTACAGTATTAATTATCGTTCCCGTCGATACACTTATGGCCTCTGCTCATTCGTGCACTTTCGTTCAACGATCAGCCAGAATCATGTCGTGGACTTTTATCTGATGGGTGTCCCGGGCGATCCTCATCAAAATCGGATGTGCGACCACGTTTAACTTCGTTGAACCAATATCCGACTGTTGTCATTGATGATGAAGGATCCTCATAAACAGCATCTAATTTTGCTTTTATCTCCTCACACATTTTCCCATCCAAAAGCAAAAAGTGAATCACCGAAAGATACTGCACTTTTTCCATCTTAGCCACCAACAGATTTCGCTACTTACTGCCAAATGCAAAGTAACTTATGAATTAATGTCAAATTTTTTTTGGTGTCATCAATCAAATGACAACACACTATGATAAGATCAACCTGCCTTAGCAACGCCATCTGTCTCCAAACACGGGTACCTATGGACCCACCCTCGTACATACTAATACAATACGATATAAACAAAGTACCAAACTAAATCACAAACTAAGTTATTAATGTTATTAATAAATGTATTTTACAAAATTTTTACCCACCTCTACGTGCCAACTCAAACTTCCTGTTATTTATTCTTGGCAGTTCTAATGATCTGTTTCTTAGAAAAATTTTAATTAATTAATTAACTTACTACAACCTAATAGTTATTTAATAGCGTTATATAGACAAACAATTTAAATGGTTTCGTAAATTATTACAAATTATTCCTGCGTCGGAATTAAAAGCTCCAGTTCGAAAATTAGGGTTATTATTATTTTATTTCGTAATTTACGAATTAAGAAATTACTACTATAAATCAGCAGAATTTAGAATTCTGCTAGGGGGAGACACGAGGCGATATCTATTTCTTTGATTTGCTACCGTCTACACTACTACACCCTTGTATATGTATATATAATTTTTCCGTTGCAAAATGTTCCATGTGATGTTCTCATGTATAGTTTTAGTTTGTTTTTATTTGTATGTGTCCAGAATTTTAAGATAAATAAGAGTACACAACTGATGAAGACCAAAAGGACTGTTCGAAAATTTTGTCCAAAATATATACTATAATTTCATGAACATTAATTCTGAGAAAATTAAAAAAAAAAGAAGTTACATATTCAAGAAAAAAAAGGAATATACGAGGCTGGTTTGAAAAGTCCGTGCAAAGTCCGAAAGATGGCACCACCGGCGCGTATCGAGGTCATGTTTAGTTAGTAGCATCTCTTGAATGAACGCACACCAAGTTTCAGCCATATTGGTCTATTTCTTTGTGTTTGGCATTCGTGTGAATCAAAGAAGTCGAGTGATTTTCAAGAAATGGACGAAAAAGAATTTCGTGTGGTGATTAAACATTACTTTATGAAAGGCAAAACGCCTCAGGAGACTAAAGGGAAGCTTGATAAACATTATGGTGACTCTGCACCTTCGATTAGAACAGTTTATAAGTGGTTTCAAAATTTTCGGACTGGCCATATGGGCACAAGTGACGCTGAACGTTCTGGACGGCCTGTGGGAGGTTACGACTCCAGAAATCATTGATCAAATCCATGATATGGTGATGGATGACAGAAGAGAGTTAAGGTGCGTGAGATTGCTAGTGCTGTGGGCATCTCGACTGAACGGGTACATAATATTTTGCATAAACATTTGGACATGAGAAAGCTATCCGCAAGATGGGTGCCGCGATTGCTCACGCTTGACCAAAAACGGAATCGTGTGAAGTGTTGCAAGGATGGTTTGCAGCTGTTCCAGAAGAATCCGGAGGACTTTAAGCGTCGTTTCGTCACTGTGGATGAAACATGGATACATTACTATACTCCTGAGACCAAACAACAATCTAAACAATGAGTTACCAAGGGGGAATCTGCACCAAAAAAGGCGAAGACCGTTCCTTCGGCCGGAAAGGTTATGGCGACTGTCTTTTGGGATTCGCAAGGGATAATCCTCATCGACTATCTGGAAAAGGGTTAAAACTATTACAGGTGAATATTATTCATCGTTATTGGACCGTTTGAAAAACCGAGCTGCAAGAAAAACGCCCGCGATTGGCCCACAAGAAAGTCCTTTTCCATCACGACAATGCACCAGCACACACCTCAGCAGTTGTGGTCGCAAAATTAATGGGAATAGGATTCCAACTCGTTTCACATCCCCCCTATTCTCCAGACTTGGCTCCCTCGGACTACTATTTGTTCCCCAATTTGAAGAAATGGCTGGCGGGACAAAGATTTTATTCAAACGAGGAGGTGATTGCAGACACTAATGGATATTTTGCAGACTTGGACAAATCCTATTATTCGGAAGGGGTCAACAAACTAGAACATCGTTGGACGAAGTGTATAAGCCTAAAAGGAGACTATGTCGAAAAATAAAAAAGGTTTACCCCAAACACATAAGTAGTTTTTATTTTTGCACGGACTTTTCAAACCAGCCTCGTATATATATATATATATATATATATATATATATATATATATATATATATATAGTAGGGTATTACGAAATTCTCTGCAGATATTGACACCGGTGACTCGTAGGGTTGACCATTTTCGAAAAATTAAAAAAAGGGGATAATTATATTTTACCAGCCCAACTTACCCGCTCCTGGAACGCCGTTATTGTACGAACTAGCTCAAGCGTAGGCCTGTGTTGCCAAACACACGCCAAACGACTACAGATTGTTAAATTTCAGGTAAACTTTTTTTATGGGTCTAACACACATGCTGCAGGGAAGTCCGTAAAGCCCTACAGGAGCAACACATGTGCAGATAAAACGATTCACGTTGTTCTTGAATCGCTGTAAAGTGTACTCGGTGGGTAACACAGTCCTGGGCAAATTATTTCAAAAGGATGATGTTCTCCATATAAAAGACTGCTTGAAAAGCGTTGTACGAGTAACAAGCTGAACCTCATATGCATGTGAAATATTAGTGCGACGTGTATTTCTATCATGCACCGCTCTGGGAGGAATTAAGCGGGCTACATCCTTCGAACACTTTCCATGAAAATACTTATAGAATAGGCCCAGGTCGCCAACCGTTCTTCGATGTTCCAGCGAATCAAGACCGCCGGTTAGTTCCGCGTCTCCAATCATAGGAACAGCTCTTCTCTGAATAGAATCCAACAAATGCAATGTATGTTTAGGAGCGGAGCCCCAAACATGGGAGCAGTATTCCATAGTTGGTCGAATTAGAGCTTTGTAAAGAATTAACAGTTGTTGTGGAGTGTAAAGCTTTCTGGTTTGAAATAATATTCCCAATTTTTGAGAAGCTCTCCTTGCTATGTCTGCGACATGTTCATACCAGAACATATTTGCTCCCAAATTAACGCCCAACAAATTGAGTGACGATGTTAGAGGAATGGAGAGAGAGAGGAGGATGTGGAGGAGGGGTGCTGCCGTTTTTACAGTGAAACATATAAAAGTTTAGTGAATTACATGTGTTAAAATTTTTACTTACTACCATGATCAAAAAATAGTAAGACTTTTGAAATAAAACGCAAACGGGTTATTTATTTTTCCAAATTTATTTCGTATCCTTCAAAGTAATCCCCCTTGAATACAATGCATTTATGCCAACGTTTTTTCCAGTCTTCGAAACAGTTGTTGAATTCGATTTTTGGAATGGCCTTTAAAGCCTTCTTCGATTTGGTTTTAATCTCCTCAATCGACTCAAAACGATGTCTTCGAAGCGGTTTTTTGAGTTTAGGGAATAGCCAGAAGTCCGACGGAGCTAAATCAGGCGCATAGGGCGATTGCGGAATGATTTGAGTTGAATTTTTGATGAAAAAGTTGCGAAGAACCAATGCTGTATGAGAAGGCGCATTTTCGTGATGAAAAAAACCAAGAGGTATTACACAAATGGCAGTTAAGGCCCTACCAACCAAACGGAAAAAAAATTAATCCGATTTGGAAATGCCCGGGCGATTTAAATTTAAAAGTCTTACTATTTTTTTTTTTATCACAGTAGTATTTTAATAAAATATTGAAGTATAAAGCTGGTACAACTAAATTTTTGGTGTTAAGAATTAACTATTTTAGAGGGTAACAATTTATATATATATATATATATATATATATATATATATATATATATATATATATATATATATATATATATATATATATATATATATATATATATATTAAATTTGTTGGGAAAAGCCTGGTCAAATCTCACAACACTGTAGACCTGACCTTCTGGTTAACGATCGACCCTATTGTGTAGGTGTATGGTTTACCAGTGGCGGCAATGTTCCGTTTTCCTTTATTATTGACATCTGCTATATAAGATGAATTTTCTGCAATCGGTCTAGCTACAAGGAGGCGCCAGTTCCAATATATGCAGTGAATTTCATAACACCCTGTATATACAAAGATGTAGTAGTGTAGACTGTAGTTATCTAGAAAAATATTTTTTTCTAAACCGAACTTACCTAAAATTTTCGTATTTTCTATTCGTTTGTACCTGTAAGGGTTTATTATTTAAATTAAAAAAAAAAAAAAAAAATTTGAAAAAATAGGGGCAGTGAATTTACACGTGTGTCTCAAAATCAAGAGGACTGATTCAAATATTATCGGCGCCACCTACTGGATAAAATATGCATTGAATGGGTACATTTACCACTTACATTATCTCAGTCGTAGATGCAGATGTCATAAGTTTTTCTTTTCATCTTGAAAAAAATCCTTTGAGACACACCGTGTATATGCGGCATTTCTTAAAAAAAAATATACTTTTCAAACGGGGGAACTACTTATGTCATAAAACAAATATCCACACAATGGTTTTTAAAATATTCTCAAGTCGCGTGAAAATAAGTTAATTGAATTCGTCGAATCAAATAGTACCATACATTATACCGGAAAATGCGCTATGTAAATTAAATTTCAAAACCTACTTAACCTTCGTTTACTTCCGCGAACGTCAGTACCCATTATGTTTGCCAGCAAACGGCGATTAAGTGTTTTTTTTATAAGACAGATGTGTGTTTCCTTTTCAATTGTTAGTTTAACACAATAAGGAAGAAGAATTTTATATGGGTATACGAGGTGGTAAAGCGGAATCAATACTTAAAAAAAATATTTAGCACAATCCTTTTTATTATCTAGTTTCCTGAGAGATCTATGTTACGAGGGTAGTTTGACAGGTTCTTTGAAATTTGCAGTTTTTACGTTTTTTTTTCCGTTTCAAAATGAGTAGAAATAACTTGGAAGCGCGAGACTGGATATGGATATTCTATTGGGATTCTTCTACGAAGCAGGAGTCGACTCAGTGCGTTCATAAAGGCCCTCCACTGCCAAAGAAAACTTAGTCGCCTTCTGGAAAGATGATGGCGACCGTTTTCTGCGACGGCAAAGAAATCTTGCTTATTGAATATATAGAAAAAATGGCCCACAGTTAATGGAGAAGTTTATGGAAAGACGATTCAAAACTCTATAACCCTGTTTTAACATCCTGCGACTTTTGGAGAAAAACTTCAGAGGGCGAAAATTTTACTCATATGATGAGTTGAAAGCCATTGTTGTTTTTTGAGGAATGAAGTAACTGGAGAACGCTGTTACTATCTAGATATTTTTCGAGTTCAATATCTAGCATATGAATGTAAGGTAGTACTATATGTACAGCTTGTCAAGTAAGAATGTGTCCGCGATAATTCATTTTTGCTGGATGCAATTCTAGCGATTCAACAAAAAATCGGTAGAGGGAACCTTTGTCTACGACGCATTTTAGTAAAAATATCAGTCGATTCCAAACTTTCATCAAAATCACATAAAATCCAAAATGAGTTACTTGTTTGCGCATTGGTTTGAAGCAGTCTTTCTTTGTTCCCATCCAAAGGAACCTAAAATGCCACATTCCACGGCCACTAAATATATTAAAAAGTCGCTGTCGTTTGTGAAGAAGTGGGTAAATCGTTTTAACGAGACAAAAATGTTGACGATTTGCCAAAACGTTGCTCGGTAGGCACAGTCACTTCAAAACTCGAAAAACGAATCGTGTATTTGCTTTCACGGGACCCGAAATTGACGCTGCCTCAAGGAGCGGCAAAATTAAGAAAATTGGGTTTGAATGTGTCCCATGAGACTATTCGACAACATCGTCGGGCTCATGATCTCAAATTCCGAAGCATGTTAAAGAAACCTTTGCTGGGCGAAAAATCACGTCGCGAACGGCTCGCTTGGGTTCACGATAAGATACTAGAGTGGCCCTTACAATCACCGGATGCCAACCCTATTGAAAACGTTTTGTCCCTTGTAAAGAGAAAGCTCAGAGGAAAGACTTTGAGGACTCAGTTGTCTCGCAAGATTCGAAAAATTTGGAGATCATTGCCGCACGAGTATGATATGTACAGTCCCTGGCCAAATTATTAGACGCACTGTATTTTTTTTAGTAATTTTATCTTTCTTAAGAGTTTTTATGCAATAATGGTATATTTAAACTACAATATTATTGATTTTTATTTAAAAGAATTGTTGTAGACTACATATTTGTATTTATTTTTAACATATGGCAACACTGTGTTGACAAAGTGATACATGAACGTAAATAAGTACAAACCTGTATCAGTCGCGATCGGAATCGAGTCAGGTACGGACGTGTTTCTGTGGCTTTATGGACTGTGATTGTTTGTTTAACAGTTTTATACTACTCAGTTATTAGTTTATTTTGTATGCAGTGTTTTAAAAAAGTAATTGGACTATTGTCATTATGGGTAGAAAAGGCGATCTTTCACTACGTAAAAAAGCTGAAGTGAAGGCCCTTGTGATTGCGAAAACATTTACAAACCGAGAAATATCACGAAGATTGGAGGTTTCTGAAGCTAGTGTACGACGCATAAAAAAAGAAAATTGAGTCAGGGAAGGAATTAAGCCCGAAAAGAAAGAAAAAGATGCGGTAGAAAAAAACCAATTTTCACTCCACGGTCAGAGAGATGTTTGAAGAAAATTTGTGTAGAAAACAGATTTGCTACCACAAAGGTAATAAAATCACAACTCCAGGATGCTAGCGTAAATGCGTCTGAGCGCACTGTTCGAAGAAAATTGAAAGAATTAGATTTTAAGGCCTGTCGCCCCGCCAGGAAGCCCAAGTTAACAGCTGCAATGAAAGCAAAGCGCCTGAAGTGGGCCAAACAATGGCAAGACAAAGATGTGGACTTCTGGAGATCGGTAAGATACAGCAATTTAATCAATAATTGATACATTATTATCATTTTCAGTTAAATAAAGCAAATAAACATGGAAGTTTATATATTTTTCCTATTTTTGACAGGTCTGCTTCAGTGACGAAAGCACATTCGAAATTTTGCAGAATAAAGCTCAGTATGTGCGTCGTCGTCATGGAGAAAAGTTTCATCCTGATTGTGTCGTCCCGACGGTTAAACATCCCACCAAAGTGATGATTTGGTCAGTCATCAGCGGCAAGGGCACTGGACGTCTGTACGTCGTCAAAGGAATAATGAGGCAAAATCAGTACAAAGAAGTATTACAAAATCGGTTGATTCCGCAGCTCAGAGAATGGTTTCCAAATGGGGAACCATTCACTTTCATGCAAGATGGAGCTCCCTGCCACACTGCTCGGTCTGTTAAAGCTTTTTTGGCAGAAAAAAAATATCCCTCTGTTGGATTGGCCCTGATATGAACCCCATTGAAAATGTGTGGGAGCTGATGAAAAGAGAAGTGGCTAAAGATGTGATTACCAACAAAACCCAGCTCCTAGAAAAGATTATTCATGTGTGGAATCATCATCCTCAAATGCAGGAGACAGTACAATCTTGCATTGATAACATGCCGCGCAGAATTAAAGCTTTGATAGCGGCTAAAGGTGGCTCAACTAAATATTGACTTTTACTAACATTAATTTCACTTTTCTTTAAAACTTGATAAACTTATGCTTTTCTAAATTAATGCTGTTTTATTTATGTCAAATAAATAGGGAATTGATTGGATAATATAAAAATAAAAAACAAATCAATTTAAAATAATAAAACGGTACAATATCACTCGGTAATTAATATTTTACATGAAATCTTGCAGTGCGTCTAATAATTTGGCCAGGGACTGTAGACAATCTCGTCGGCAGCTTGCTTCGAAGATGCCAGGCGATTATTGATGCTGGATGCGATTGGACAACTTACTAAGGTAATTGCGCCGTTGTTAACACACCAAAGAAGACATTGATGGCAAAAAATTTTCTCGAAACACATTTTTCCAAGAATACGAGCGGTCACGTTCTTACTTGACAGGCTGTATCTACTATCGGAAATCGCAGATACTTTTTCAGATACATGGAAAGACACTTTACGACAGAATTAGGAGCGAAGACGTAAGAGAAATGAGTGACATATAAGACGTAGCGAAAGTAGT
This sequence comes from Pachyrhynchus sulphureomaculatus, assembly GCA_019049505.1. Lineage (NCBI taxonomy): Eukaryota > Metazoa > Arthropoda > Insecta > Coleoptera > Curculionidae > Pachyrhynchus > Pachyrhynchus sulphureomaculatus. The sequence continues at coordinate 173,300,083 of CM032449.1, read as the reverse complement.
ACGACAAAGGAGAAAGGAATGGAATAAACAGGTCGATAGAATGGACAACACTAGACTAGCCAAGTGTGCAAAAGCTAACAAACCAGGATAAACGAAGACCACTGAAACGATGGCGAGAATGTTGGACATCAACATCAGAAGAGGTTTAAGAGGAGAAAAACAGGCAGTTACCTACCTATATGGATAACCATATATGAAAGAAGAAGGAGAAGAAATTATAGGCGACACGTTCTTACTTGACCGGCTATACTCTTTTTATCAAGTAAAATTCTTTACTTGGCATATTCTTATGGGGGCGAGAATGGTTTCTACCTATCAATAGGCGCTGCCAACCTGTTTATCCATATCCATAAGTTCAACTTACCGATAGGTCGATACATATCCAGATAATAATTTTCCTGCCGATTGCACCGAAAAATTTTCCTGTATAAAACGCTTTTAAAGTTCTAAGAAATCAGAAATCATTTACGTATGCGTTAGTACTTTAAACTGTTTATCAAGTAAGAACGTGACCGCTCGTATTTTTGAAAAAAATATGTTTCGAGAACATTTGTTGCCATTAATGTATTCTTTGGTGTGCTAACAACGTCGCAGTTTCCATAGTAAGTTGTCCAATCGCCTCCTGCATCATTAATGGCCTAGTATCTTCGGGGCATGCTGTCGGCAAGATTTTCTGCATACTTACGCGGTAATGATCTCCAAATTTTTCGAATCTCGCGAGACAACTAAGTGAAAGTCCTCGGAGCCTTTCCTCTGAGCTTTCTCTTTACAAGGAACCAACTGTTTTCAAAAGAGTTGGCGTCTGGCGATTGTGAAGGCTCTAGTATCTTATCGTGGGCCCAAACGAGCCGCTTAGCGACGTGATTTTCGCCCAGCAAAAGTTTCTCCAACGTGCTTCGGAATTTGACATCATGAGCACGAAGATGTTGTCGAATGGTCTCATGGGACACATTCAAACCCGATTTTCTTAATTTTGCCGCTCCTTGACGCAGCGTCAGTTTCGGGTCTCGTGAAAATAAAGACACGGTTCGTTTTTTTCGTCTTTCGGAGTGACTTTGTCTACCGAGCTACGTTTTGACAAGTCGTCGACATTTACCAACTTCTTCACAAACGATACCGACTTTTTTAATATATTTAGTGGCCGCGGAATGTGTCATTTTTAGGCTTCCTTGAATGGGAACAAAGAAAGACTTTGACTCATTTTGGATTTTACGTTATTTCAATGAAAGTTCGGAATCGACTGATACTTTTACTAAAATACGTTGTAGACAAAGGTTCCTATTACAAATTTTTTGTTGAATCACTAGAATGGCATCTACCAAAAATGAATTATCGCGGACCCGTTCTTACTTGACAGACTGTATTTATTAGTACTCGAGCTCGTCATTATCAGGTAGATATTTATTTATTTCATGATAAGTAGTTCCGTCTCCAGAAAGTAAAAAATGGCGACCGAATTATCTAAGTTATGTTTTTATTACTATTACCTATAGAGATAAGAAGGAGGATGTACATATTTTGTGAATTTAAAAATGATAAATTAATAATAAATAAGATATAAACGATATCTATACATGTAATAAAACAAAGTGTGAAAACAATTCGGCGATGATAATACTGGAATTTACTAATGTCACCACATAATTAATAACATTTAGTCCGTAGGGATTCACGAATGGAGAAATGTGTTCCCTTGTAGGTCCGGGAGTACATCCGTTCATTATTGTTATTTTGACTGGCTGGTCGCAGACGTTTCACCAAAGTCGCATTTAGCATCGTTCTCGGCGTTTTTTCAGCAGGCCGTTGGTTGCTGAGGCGTTAAAATTGCATTTCCATGCAGCCTAGAGGTTTAGTCCATCGTCTCTTTTATTTAAACAAATGAGATGGTCTATAAAATTCTTCGCAAGCAACAGAAAATCTATCTCGTTATTGGCTACTACTTCTCCTATCACCATCTATTACTGACAAAATTAAGCTCACATTTAAGCCGAAAGTGTAGGTTCTAAATACCTTGGACTCTTATTTTTTTCTTTAATACCTCACTCACAACGTTTTAATGAGTCATCTTCAAGTAGCCTTAACCTGACGATAATCATAAAATTCAACATTCGAAACGTTACGATTTAAAGAACGCAGAAAGTGGCAGTCCAAGAATCTTTCATCCTCATAGATTATTGAATGTGGTCTTCATGTATGGTATCATAAAGCTTCAACCAGACTTCTTTAAGTAGATCTGATCTGAAACTTACCCTTACCGATCGAGACGTTTTCTTCAGGTTTCCAAGATCTCAAAATAGATAATGCGGTCGGTCAGTCTGTTACAGGGACAACTCCAGGGAAAAGGATAAATTCGACGAATTTTGTACAGTTTCAACAGAATTATAGGTATTTTTCCTTTTGGAAAATAATTATTCTTAGGAAGAAAAACAAGGCTAAAGGCCCTTTCCAGGGTTCTTGAAGATGGCGAATCTGAAATCATGCCATTTTGATATTATTTGCTATCTTAATAGAGATAGTATGTTAAGGGGAGGGAAAATACCATATACCACAAGTACACAAACACAAGTATGAAATGCGGATATTTTTTCTAAAAAAACATGTTAAATTCAGAAGAATGATAAAAAGTGCTTTATTCAAAGTATGCTCCATCGCTTGTTATACATTGTTCCCATCTTTCGGGCAATTTGTGAATACCACGCCAGCAAAAATCTTCCCCTTTTGGTGCGAACCATTCATCGAGCCATTTTTTCACATCTTCGTAGGAACCAAAGCGCTGCTCAGCAAGTGCGTGACCCATCGATGCAAACAAGTGATAATCGGAAGGAGCCAAGTCTGGCGAGTAAGCCGCATGGGATAGAACTTCCGAGCTGAGTGCTTCCAACGTGTCGCGAACTGATTTTGCCGTATGTGATGGAGCATTGTCATGAAGAAAAATGACTTTGTGTTGCCTCTTTCGGTATTCTGGCCTTTTTTCAAGCAGCGAACCGTTCAAATCGGTGAATTGTTGTTAGTAACGTTTAGTATTAACCGTTTCCCCAGGTTTTAAGAGCTCATAATAGACCACGCCTCTCTGGTCCCACCAAACACAGAGCATCGTCTTTCTGCCAAAGCGATTCGGTCTTGCAGTCAATGTGGATGGTGCGCCTGGGTCTACTACCATGATTTTTTGCGCTTGAGATTCTCAAAATAAATCCACTTTTCATCCCCTGTAACTATACGATGCAAAAACGACTACCTTTTGTACCGAGCGAGCAAAATGTCACACGTGTTTTTGCGCTTTTTTTCCATTTGCCTGTCGTTCAACTCATGTGGTACCCATCTACCGGTCTTCTGAATCTTTCCCATCTCTCGTAGCCGATTGCTTGACGAGTTGTTTTTGTGTTTGCGAATCATCATCGTCCAACAATGCTTGCAATTCCACATAATCGTTTTTTTTTTTGGCGATTTTCCACGTTCCTTGTCTGCAACATCGAAGTCACCACTTTTGAAACGCCGAAACCATCGTTCACACGTATCTTGCGATGGAGCATGTTCACCATAAGCTTCTCGAAGTAATCGGTATGATTCAACAGCAGTTTTCTTCAAATGAAAACAAAAAATTAATGCTGTCCGCGAATGTTTTTTTTGTTCGGTATAAATTTCGACATATTGAAGACAACAACACGACAGTATGCACACACTTTTCCAATTTATCACTCATGCGCGTCTGACACTTGTTGATGACACAACAAAATGGCGCAGTGTCAAATGTTTATAGCACAAACTGCATTGGTGCAACTTGTGTTGTCTGAAATCCGCATTTTCATACTTCTACACCTGGTTATACGATTATTAACTTCAAGTTTTCATTTAATAGTACCTATAATACAAATCAAATTTTTGAAAAAAATATTCCCCATTCACCTTTTGAGCTAATCCCCTAATGATAAATAAGTATAAACTAAATAAAAGTAATTTCCTCGATAAAAAGAATTACGACCCGATTACGGACTTCCTGAATATGGATTACTGCAGGTAAGTTTACAACCTTCTATAAAACAATCTGTAATAAACGATAACGTATTTTAGACTCCATCGGGCAGTCGACTGATTCATTCGTTATTTTTACTTCCTCCGCTAGAGGGAAGTATTATATTCGTGATTATTGTACAAGGGTCGTTCGAACAGTTCTCGGCCTAACAAAGAAAATACAAGATTAAAGGGATTTTGTTTTCTTTTTTTACATTCTACAACCTTGCAAATCAATGCATTTAATTTAACGGCTTGCAGATTGAATCATTTTTGCTTTCGTGAGCGCATGTTCACCTGCTCCCATTGTTTTGACGGCTCCTCCGGCTCTGGCGTATAATGATGAATCCCTATTTTATCTGTTGTTGTGAATCGTTGAAGAAATTCTCGGGAATTATGTTTAAACCACGCTTGGGAAATGTTCATTCGAATGCGTTTTTGGTTAACAAACGTAGCACCCATCGAGCGGAAAACTTTCTCATACCCAAAACATCGTGTATAATGCGATCATCTATTGTGAATTTTTATTACAATCTCGTCGGTTTTAGAGGTTTATATTATATATATATATATATATATATATATATATATATATATATATATATATATATATATATATATATATATATAATTATAAGAGTTAAAGCTTTTATAACAAAATATGAAGCACTTCAATTTTATCGATTTGTAGAAAATGTTTGTTTACTCGATTGCTACAAAAATACAACTCAACACACGTGTCTCAAACTTCACAGCACGCCATCTAGTAGATAAGACTTAATAAATATCAGAATAATTTGGTCATCTTTGCGCCATACCCATAGAGATATTAGAATAGAGGAGGTAGGTGTCATTCTGTCTCTCTTACTCGGCGTACGCCCACAATGCGAGAATGCTATTCGTATTCTTCGCTCGCTTTTTTATCGACGCTACGCTTTCGCTTCTAGCATACTCTATACTTTATACCTCATCTATTCTAGTATCTCTATAGCCTGTGTTTCTTTGCTTTTAAGGTTTTCTAAATCAGGAAAAACCTGTCATTCTATTGGTAAGATAACTTTCGAATGAGATGAGATGTCGATTTGAGATTAAATACACTTATAGAACTTGAAGTAAAATAGATTTTGAGGGATATCGCTACAGAGTAAGAGGATGAAAGGGATAGGAGTGGTCAAACTTTATATAATGTAGTATTATGAGAATTCCGAAGAAGGAAATATCAGGTTTCCGTTGTAAATATCACTGCTGCTCTGATCTTTTTTTTTTGTGCATTTTTTTTGTGCATCATCGTACATAAAACAATTATTGTTGAAGTTGTAAAGCTTTGATTTAGTTATCCTTTCAGTATGAGACAGTCAACGCCTATAGTCATTTTGGAAATTTAGGTTCACCAGTATTCGGTAAATTACTTTATTTTTCTCAGTATCTATTTATTATTATGATTTACCAAGATGAGCACTTGTGATTTTATTAAAAACAATTCCTAAAATTTTTTTATCGGATATTTTATTTTAAATTTCCATATGTGGCAAAAATGTTACTTGCGATAAACACAGTAAATAATAACTTTAGAGAATATGATTTTAAAAATAGACGATTTACGTCCGCATGTGGATTATTTTTATCGGCATTTTTAAAAATAATTGCATGCAGCTTAAAGGTTATTGAATTTAGGATTTTGGCACGGAAACCGGCATTAGCTTTATCAAAAAAATAATACTAACATAGTTTTTTATTTGGTTAATTTAAAATATGAAAATTTAAAATAATAGTAGTTAACTGTTGACGTCAGCCTCACATTTTCGATTGTATTATACTATACAGGTCAAATTTCCGAGGACATACGAATAAATCGTATGTGTAAGCACTCAAAAACTATATTACGAGGGTCGTTCAATAAGTGAAGAGACAAAAAAATCTCTAGCTCAAGGACGGTTTAATGGATTGCTACAAAATTTAGCCTACTTGTCAACATAATCCCCCTCAACGTTAATAAACTTGTCCCACCTTTCTGCTAGCTTCTTGATTACTGTGGCAAAGAATTCTTTCGGTTGACGTCGAAGCCACTCTTGCACTTTTTCCTTCACTTCTTCATTGTCGGTGCGCCTCTTTCCACGTAGGGCATCTTTGAGAAGTCCGAACGGGTAAAAAATCACACGGAGCCATGTCTGGGCTGTATGCGTGATGAGGCAAGATTTGGGTAAGGGCGGGCATTGTAAATGGTTCTGTATAATATTGTGAACAGTTCCAACGCTTACCCCAACCTCCTGAGCTGTCATTTCAGCAGCAATTCTTCTATTATCACAAATAAGTTCATCAACCCTCGATTCCAATGAGGAATCGGAAACTTCGACTGGACACCCACTTCGTTGCTCGTCACACACTCTTGTTCGGCCACTTTTGAACCGATTTATCCACTTGTAAACGTTCGCACGGTTCATGCAACTTTGTCCATACTGTAATAAGATTCTAGGATGTATTTCACTTGGTTTAACACCTTCTGCTACTAAAAATCTGATAACAAAAACGCTGCTCTTCTAAAGTGCAGTCTTCCAGTGGAAACCCCATGGTAAACTGGATATTTTGAGGTTATGTTTACATTACATGATCGAACATCTGATTAAAACTCATCACAAGGTTGCCAACTTGCACTCCTAAAAGTACGGAACGGTTTCGCGGAATGGGTTGAAGCCGAGACCAATTGTCTCTTTACTTATTGAATGACCCTCGTACTTACATGGGCTGAAAAGTCCCGAGACTTTCCGAGAAATGGCAGCACAAACAAAAAACCTTATGATTTTCAGTTAGTGTCCACTAAGAAGATTCGTGTAAAATTTTTATGACATTTTGTCTATTAGTTTGCAAGCTACAGTTGACGCCATTTCTGATTTTTGCAAAACCAAAAAGAATTCTGTATATTGATTAAACATTGCTTTTTGATGGGAAAATACAGGAATTTTTGCGTCCACTACACGCTGAGTCCAACAGGCACTCCACACATTCTTAGAACCGCAGCAAAGACAACCGAAGCATCCAAAAATACAAACTTTAGCTGACGAGGGATTGTTTGAATGGTAAAATCGAGAAAAAAAGGCAGCAGTTAGCGTATAAAAAAAGTATTGTTTCCCAAAGATAATGCACCAGCTGACAACTGGCCCCAACGATTATTACCTCTTTCCACATTTGAATAGGTGGCTCCAGGGAAAGAGATGTGGTTCAAACGAAGAAGTCGAATGGGAAACTGAGACTTATTTTTGGCAATGTTGATTGTTTCTTTGTAATCCAGAAACAGCTGGAAACAAGGAAGTTGAAAATCAGAGCAGTAAACTTATAGAATTATTCAGATTTAGTGCAAAAGACACAGACTTTCACATCCCATTTACAGCCTTGTTTCCTAGGTTACCATGACCTTGAAAATTGAAATTTTTTAATGGGACCGAAGTTAAATTAAAGCCTAAAATACAGAAAATGTTAGAGTATTTTTTAGACAGTCGAGAGAGAAAGAAGTCGAGTCGTCATTTCCGGACGCGGCGCCAAGCCGAAACGGTTAGAGTCTTATTAATACAAAGTCCTGATGCACTGGCACACATTTTCATTAATATCCCTCAAAAGTCCTAAGGATAGATGTACTATTTTACGTTCCATTTGTATGTACCTACTCGCTCATAAACTCACCTCTTTGCCGGACAGTAAGAATAGCAATACTTTTTTATAGGGAGAAATCCGCCTTATGGATACTGAATCAGTCTGCGTCACCTTAAGGGTACCCCAAAAATGCTCAGTTATGTGGAGCTCTCCAGCCAGAGTAGCTGGCATAGGGGCATTTTTTTCACTTCTGCCGTCACGACACTAACACGGCAGAGACAATGATGCCAGTAGACATTTAAATAAATGGGAGTGCTTTTTACACTCAATGACGTGTCGGTGCCATGTCGTTGCAGTCGCCGTCTATCGTCGAGGAGCAGTGTCTCTACTGGTGTTGTCCCGATTTTTATGAATTTAATAAAAGTACTTAGTGCTCTCCAACCTCATACCATGGCCTTCAAGTTCCATATTGTCACGTTAATTGAACGTGGAAATTAAACCCTATCTTTGGGATAAAAACAACAAAAATAATAAAAATAAAACTCTACGAGAAAAAAATTGGCAGATTTTTGACTACATTTTATCCTTTTACGTCTAAGATGTAACAAATAACGCAAATATAACTTGTTAACAGCATAGCACTCAAGCGGACCTAGTAAAAAAAGAGATTTGTCTCAAATGGTTTTATATCGTCGGGGAACGGTGCCGTGCAAGTGTGAAAACGTTCCCCCGGTGTCGTGCCGGGGGCCGGCGTCGTGTCGGTGCCGTTGCCGGTAGATGTGAAAAACGTCCATACCCACTAAAAACTCCTTGTGAGCTGGGTCTACGACCCTCTACTCTTTTTATAGAACGCGACATTTCTTTCTGTAGAGGTTTATGTGTTTTAACTTTAGGGTTAATTTTAATTTCTGCTGACTAGATTTGAATAGCAATTCACAAAATAATATAGCTTCCTTTTAATGTCCCTTGTTCAGGTAAAAAGTATCCTAAAGAGAAATACATTGAGCTAATTCCTGAATTGTCTATGAATGTCTTCCACTATTTCCTTTTTTACGGCAGATAAATAAATGCTTTTTGGATTGATGTTTGATGCTTTCTATATTGCCGTTCAAATATTGTGATATTTTAACTGTATATAATATAATTAGATTTTTATGCTTCTAACATTGTTTTTTTTTTTTCAAAAGTCCCGAGACTTTTCACCCAAGGTGAGAAGATGGATAAATGATGTATTGAGAATTCTGACATTACAACAAGAAATCTCTCCTAAACTTCTATAGTCACTTCTTGACCTTGCTAAAAACAAGGCGCATTCCAATTCAACGACTCTCACATCGATTAGCACCAAGAAGGAAATTTTACCGTTTTAAATGTCAAAAATGTGTTTTACAGCAAATTACGCTCGATAACATTCTTTTAAGTACCAATATTATCTGCTATCGATAACTTCTAAATAATCGTTGAAATTTCGAATGACATTACCTCGGAATGACGTCAATTTCCTATTTTGTTATATTTTATATTTAGGGCGGACTCATAGTACTAATTAGAATAGCGTTACGGTAACCTTCAGGATTATGCGGTAAAATTGGCGCGCTTCTACCAATCTCTTGATAATCTTTTTTATAAAAGAAAACGCGAGAATAGTGTATAATTTATTTTTTAAAACTAGCCTTTAATTTATTCGAAAAGAACTATCGGCTCACATATTATACCGTCTAGAAAATTTCCGATCTTTAAGTATTTTCTGTTAAACAACCACTAATAAGCAAAATCAAATAGCAACTTGAAAATATTTTTTACTAATTTCAGTTTATAAAGGGCCTTCAAGCAATACACTCTCGTTTTTATTATTGCTGGGATGATTATTCAATCAAGTATTTTAGTTATGAATTCAAGTGAAAATTGTACCTTAAATACTCTGCTCAGTATTCATTCGCCTGATGCTGATGAGCAAACGAATTATATTAAAATATGTCAAATTTTTCAATTATCATGACTCGACAAGCAGGATTGCTCCCATTTAAGGTGGAGGGCGTGGGTCTGTTGCAAGGCATGACAACTTATAGTGTTGAAAATCGGTTTATCTTTGTCTTATTTGATTAATAAATAGGTGTATAAACATATTTACCTGCTAATAACAATGAAATTCCCCATTATTTCTATGTGGAGCCCCATGCTGCGCACGAAGGCACTTCGGGTTTGTTCGGGAATAGCAAAATAAAGGATTGTCGAAAAACTATTAAACCTTTTCTCGTTAGATAGCTTTAGGGTCATATATCTAATAAGGGCCATACTTAGCGTCAGTTGAAAGCTGACATTTTACAGTAGTAGACGTGCAAAAACTGTTGGAATTCGCTTATTCAGAATTCATTTAGAACGCCTGGAAGGTGAGTGAAATTTCAGCAAAATTCGCTACATTTTTACAAGGCACGACTACTGCGCAGGCCTATGAAGAAATTTGTGCTGTTTATGATCAAGATACGTTATCGGAACCAACCGTCAAAAGAAGGTGTAGTCGCTTTCGTTCTGGAAATTTTGATGTCAGATATTCTCTTCGCACTAGTCCACCAATTACAGAAAAAGTTGCTCGAATTTTTTGGCAAAAGTTGAAAACTGGCATGCAAGTAGCCATGACACCGCCAAGGAACTACACATGGCATCCCAAACAGTTTTAAACT
>CM032449.1:173008708-173289709 GCA_019049505.1 Pachyrhynchus sulphureomaculatus | reverse complement strand
ATTGGCCGGCTAGATCATGTGACATCACACCTCTTGACTTTTTCCTTTGGGGCTATGTAAAGTCCCAAAGTCTACATGGATAAGCCAGCTACAATTGAGGCATTGGAGGCCAATATTACTCGAGTCATTGGCCAAATACCACTCGAAATACTCACACGCGTCATTGAAAATTGGAACTTCAGAATGGACGTTCTTAACCCGTAGTCGCGGACAACATTTGAAAGAAATTATCTTTAAGAAATAATTGTAAAGAATGGTTCTTTTATACGATAATAAAGATTATAAAATAAAATTGTTTTTATTCATTTTTTTTTTATTTAAAAAAAAGTACCTCTAAATGAATCACCCTTTATATTTATTGTAAATTCACACCTAAATATAATATTAAAAATAGTAATAGAATGAAAAATTCATCCGTTAACTATAACCAATAAATTTTCGTTCCTAGTTATAACTTTTTCTTTCTTTTTTAAGCCTTTTCAATTTGTTTTGTTCAATATTAATATAAATTAAAAACAATTTTTTTAATTTAGTGGTTGCACATATTTATTTTAAACAGAATTATGCTATGTCGCTTAGTTAAAGGAATATTAAAACATAGTACTTTTAAGTTTTTATGATAAATGTAGATTCAGAACATTTAAAGATATCCGAAATAATAGTTTTATTCCATAATTTTGATGATTATACAGTTTTAAATTATTTATTAAAACGTATTTTTTCAATTTAATAGTTTTCTGGCAACTTTAAGGGTGTTTTCTGAAAAAACCTCACGGTGGATATCTTTTTTATGATTTTTTTTGAATTTAGCATAAAAAATACTTAAGAAAACACGTCTCTCACTTAAAAGACAAATTTTTTTTTTGTTGTCCCTGTGTAATTTACCTACTGTGCCAGAGATAAGTTTCGGCCAAGTTAACTGTTTGTATTTCTAAAACTTGCCCTATAATCAACTTACCATTTCTTTAGGTCACTCTGTAACCAGATCTCAATCCCTCCTACATATTATTTCTGTTTAAAATTAGAAATAATGAAAAAGCACATTGAAATAGAGTATATTATGATATATACTCATACACCCTTCTAACCTCCTACCCCATTTCCCCCTTTCACCTAATACACCTTTTACAGACCAAGAGGGCGACTCGAAATTTTGACCTGTTGACTAACCATCGAATAAAAGCCTTTAACGTTAATTTTGCGCCCCCCCGTACCCTGGAATGCCCAGATAAGGCCCAAAGTGCTACATCCAAAAACGGACTGTCGTTTAACCCCTTGAATCAAGTACCATAACATTTGCTGACAGTCAAAAAGTCGCCCATGGCCCAAAAAAATGTCGATCCAATGGACTGTCATTTCAATCAATAAATTTAGTTTGTTCTTGATAAAATAAGAGGGAATCTTGTAAAAGACAGACGTTGCCAATACCGGAGGACGAAGCCGGACCCGCTTTTTCCAACCAAAAACGACCCTTCTGCTATTAAAATTGAAAAAATGTAAAAAATAACTTAATTTTCAGATTCCGCGATTCTGAATACTTTAACAAAAAACCTATAACCCCATATGTAAGGAGCAAGTTTTATTTAAAAGTAAAAATCTAAAATGGAAAAAGATTTTCAGTATCGTAAAATGATCGTCTACTTTTAGAATGATCTGTAATAAATATGCTCAAAAAGCATTTATTACATCCTACTTTTAGTGTCCCGTACGGAACACTTAATGGAATCGCTGTCTGTTACACCAGATTTTCTCCGAAACTATTTGACATAGAAAGTTCAAATTTGGCACTAATATAAGAATTGATGGTCTCATCAGAGTCGTGTAATTTTGAAAGGTAAACTTTGACTTAAGAGGTTAGCTTTGGAGGGTGAAATAGGAAGTGAAAAAGAAAATTTTACCAATACGAGTTCAAAAATATACATGATGTAATACTTGCGCATACTTTACTTATTATGTTAACAAAATGGAAAAACACCTTGTCCACCCATCTTATCTCTAAAAGTACTGATCAAAAAATGTTGAAAAAATTATAAAATAGTCTACATAGAGTGTAGATTGAACAAAAATTATCACGAGTGCTTCATGTTTGATAATTTATCTGATATAAAAAAATACTGAAAAATACCGAGAACTAGGGAAACCTGTATAAAATGGTGAGGGTGAATTATTTTCCCTACATTAAGGCACGTCGACAAAAATTCTAGATTGATCTATTGGCTATTAGGTAGCTAAAATACTATAACTTTATGAAAATACATATTGGAAGATGTCAGGGCCTAATTAGCCTAACTTAAGTAAGAATTTTATTTTATTTTAAAAGCAATCACAGTACGGAACACTAATTGCGCAAGCCCAACTTGCACTTGACAAGTTTATTAATTACTCACTCTTACCTCAAAAATGTTCAGCATCTTATTTATTAATTTATTAAAATGCTCAGCTCTGTTTTTATGTAGGTATTCCCAACGCTGCGCAGAACTTGACGGACAACAATTTTTAACGCTAATCCCCTAACTTCGCGCAAACGGAGATTCCTTTCTGAATAGCCATAGTAAATTTTTACAGTAGTTTAAATTATTATTATCGCTTTATACCAGGTGTGTACAAGTATGAAATGCAGATTTCAGACAACAGATGGTGCACCAATGCAGTTTGTGCTATAAAGATTTGACACTGCGCCGTTTTGTTGTGTCATCAACAAGTGTCAGACGCGCACGAGTGATAAATTGGAAAAGTGTGTGTATAGTGTTGTGTTGTTGTGTTCAATATGTCGAAATTTATACCGAACAAAGAGCATTCGCGGAAAGCATTAAATTTTTGTTTTCATTTGAAGAAAACTGCTGTAGAATCATACCGATTACTTCGAGAAGCTTATGGTGAACATGCTCCATCGCAAAATACATGTGAACGATATTCTCGGCGTTTCAAAAGTGGTGACTTCGATGTTGCAGGCAAGGAACGTGGAAAACCGCCAAAAAATACGAAGATGTGGAATTGCAAGCATTGTTGGACGAAGATGATTCACAAACACAAAAACAACTCGTCGAGCATTGGGCGTTAGTCAACAAGCTGTTTCCAATCGGCTACGAGAGCTGGGAAAGATTCAGAAGACCGGTAGATGGGTACCACAGAAGTTGAACGACAGGCAAATGGAAAAGCGCAAAAACACGTGTGACATTTTGCTCGCTCGGTACAAAAGGAAGTCGTTTTTGCAATCGTATAGTTACAGGGGATGAAAAGTGGATTTATTTTGAGAATCTCAAGCGCAAAAAATCATGGGTAGACCCAGGCGCACCATCCACATCGACCGCAAGACCTAATCGCTTTGGCGGGAAAGACGATGCTCTGTGTTTGGTGGGACCAGAGGGCGTGGTCTATTATAAGCTGTTAAAACCTGGGGAAACGGTTAATACTAAACGTTACCAACAACAATTGATTTGAACCGTTCGCTGCTTGAAAAAAGGCCAGAATACCGAAAGAGGCAACACAAAGTCATTTTTATTCATGACAATGCTCCATCACATACGCAAAACCAGTTCGCGACACGTTGGGAAGCACTCAGCTGGGAAGTTCTACCCCATGCGGCTTACTCACCAGACTTGGCTCCTTCCAATTACCACTTATTTGCATCGATGGGTCACGCACTTGCTGAGCAGCGTTTTGGTTCGTACGAAGATGTGAAAAAATGGCTCGATGAATGGTTCGCAGCAAAAGTGGAAGATTTTTACTGACGTGGTATTCACAAATTGCCCGAAAGATGGGAAAAATGTATAACAAGCGATAGAGCATACTTTGAATAAAGCACTTTTTATCATTCTTCCGAAGTTAACATGTTTTTTTGGAAAAATATCCGCATTTTATACTTGTACACCTGGTATAAGAGAAAACATAAAAAATATCGGCCAAGTCGGACTTGCGTCAATTAGTGTTCCGTACGGTGATTGCTTTTAAATAAAATAAAATCCTTACGTAGGCTAAGTTCATTAAGATCCTAACATGTATATATCTTAAGATCCAATATGTATTTTAACGTTTTTTCTTAGTCAATAATCTATAGTAGTTATAGTATCCTAGCTACCTAATAGTCAATAAATCAATCTCGCTCAATATAGAATCTAGTAACAAAGTGTAAAACAAATATTTAGTACCTAAATATTTATTTAATTTTAAACAAATAAAATAAAATTATTTTGTTTCAGTACCTAGCCATCAGTGGGTGTACTGAAACGTATATTAAAAAACCTCCACCATATTGTCAAGGTATATAGCTTTTTTTATACCAGAAAAATTATCAACCGTAATGATATCGTAAAGATTTCTACTCAGTCTACGCTTTATGAAGACTTCAAAATTTTTTGATCAGTACTTTTCGACATAGGGTGGACGGGACAGCAATTTTTGGACATTTTTTAAAAATAATACAAACAACAATGTGTGCACAAGTATTACATCATATATATTTTTGGACTCGTGTTTTTATAAGCTTTCATTTGACACCCCACTCGATGACCTGGTAATTTTTTTTTCACTTCCGATTTCTCCCCCCAGAGCCAAAATTTATCTTTCAAAACTACACCGCTCTGATTGGACCTATATTTGTGCCAAATTTCAACTTTATATATTAAATAGTTTCGGAGAAAATCGGGTCTGATAGACAGACTGACGGACATCGAAGTGATCCCAGTAAAATATAGGTTTATACTCCATACTTCGAGGAGATGACACTACCCTTCAAGCTTGCATGCCCGAAAAACGACTGTCACAGCTAAATTTTTATGACAGAAAAATCACTTATATTTTTTCGAAGAAAATCTGAGGTGGCCTATCGAGGTACCTTACTTGTTAGGTCTGACTAAATATAAAGATATTTATTAAACTCATCCGCTGCGAGTCAACAATCCTCTTTTGGATCGGGTAATACAAAGGTAATGAAACGCGTGTGTAGTCGGAAATTGACAAAAATGAAAATTCTAAGAAACCCGCATAAAAACTTATTGTAATTACACCAGGTAGCTAGGCAGTCAATAAAGATTTATTGAGGGAAAATTGGTTTTTAAGTTACTGCTTTCAAACTTTTGGACGGTCCTGTATATACGATAGAAAGCTAAGTAAGCTTAGATATGCGGATGATACTGTTATACTTGCAACGTCAATACAAGGCGTAGAATCAATTATTGAGCGCCTTGAAGTCGATAGCAAAAACTATGAATTGACAATTAATAGAGCGAAAACCAAAGTAATGATTGTTAGTCGTAATGAAGATCTGTCACACATAAATAAAATTGCTGGTTTCACTGTTGTAGATTATTTCAACTGTTTGAGATCCCACGGTACTAACAATGGTGGCTGTCAAGCGGAAGTAAGAAGATGTTTGGCTATGGCTAGACATTCGACGATCAAACTCGGTGGTCTGGAAAGATCCAGATGTCACAAAAACACAAAGTTAAGATTGCTATCCAGCCTTATATTCTCCATAGCAACTTTTGCATATGAAACATGAGCCATTGAACAAACTGTCAGAGACGAATCGATGCGTTTGAGATGTGGGCATATCGAGGAATCCTCAGAGTATCATATACCGAACATCGTACTAATGTATCTACTCTTGAAGAGCTTAGTATAAATGACCGACTTTCAAATACAATTAATAGACAATACCTGAAATATTTTGGTCACATTATGACGAAAGTGGATGTCATGGAAAAGCTTGTAGTAACGGGGAAGGTAAAAGATCAAGGGGACCGTCTCCAACAAGATGGCCCGACCAAATAAGATCTCTTCTTGGTATGGGTATGCACGAGTCAAGTCAGGTCGCGCAAAATCGAGATGCCTGGAGAATGACCGTTGAGGCAGCAAGTGCATACTCCTATTGGGCTGAAAGGACTGAGAAAAAGTATATACGATTCAAAGTTTTGCAAGGAGTAAAACACTACTTATATTTCCACTAAATTTAACACCATGACATGTTTCGCTGTACGACAGCTTCTTATAGATGGTTTGTTACAAAATGATGATAAAATTACTATAATAAATGGTTTGGTTCACAATTTATGGCAGGTATAATAAAATAATTTAATTAAAATAGATTTAGTAATGGTGAATTATTTAAGTCTAATTGTTCATTTGTTGATTTTGAATTGAATTTTTCAATTTTGTTGATTTCTAAAGATTCTGGATAATTAAGTTTCAGGCCCTTTGTGCAAAGTATGTAATATTTGAAAGTTTGAGTTTGAATTGGTGGTTATTTTCAATTAAATGATTTGCGTAATTTGAGTTATTTTTTCTATTGATGTATGTTGAAGCATGTTCTTTTTATTCTTTCTGAAAACTTCTTCTTGTTTGACCTTTATATATATTTTCTAAGCAATTTTCACAATTTAATTTGTATACTCCGGATCTATTGTCTCTATCGTTTTAGTTTTGTTATTTTTTATAAATTTGTGTGTGTTGGATGTTTTAAATGCTGTGTTAATATTTAATTTTCTCAAAAAAACTATTTAATTTAGTGATGCATCTACCATAGTACGTTATCGGCTTTACGTTTTTATAAGGTTCTTTATTCGGAAAAACTGTACTAATGGATTTTTTATAAAGTTTTTTCTTGAGAATATTATCTATTATGGATGGTGAATAGTCATTAGTTACTGTCAATTGTTTTATAATATTAAGTTCTTTTTGAAAATCGTCTTGGTTTAGAGGAATATTTATTAGTCTGTAAATCATATTATGAAAAACTGCAAGTTTTGTGACTTGGTGGATGACATGAGGTATTAAGGATAATTATGTCAGTATGTGACGGTTTATGGTAAATAGAAAAACTGTGTTTATTATTATGTCTTTTTATTGTTATGTCAAGGAAGTTTAAGCTATTGTTGATTTCAACTTCACTGGTGAATTTTATATTTTTGTGTATATTATTCAAAAAATTTTGAAATGTGACAAATTGTCTATCACTTCCTGTGTAAAACAACATAAGATATCATCAACAAATCTATACCAGTATACAAGTTTTTTAAACAGTGGGTGTTTGCTTATTTGGTTTTCTATGTTATTCATAAATATTTCCGCCAAAAAAGGACTAAGTGGATTGCCCATTATGAGACCGTCTACGCTGCTGTATAGGTCGTTATTACTCGTAAATTCAAAATAATTTTGTTCTAGGCAAACCTTTAAGCAATTTAAGATGTCTTGTTTTATTATTGGGTTGACATTTGATTTTCAAATTAAATTGTGGAAATTACTCAAAAACATATATAACCATAGGTCAACAAGAAGAAGTTTTTCAAAAGAGAATAAAAAAACATGCTTCATCATACATCAACAGAAAAAAATAACTGAAATTGCGCAAATCATTTAACTGAAAAATAACCACTAATTCAACCCAAACTTTGAAATATTACATACTTGCACATAGGGCCTGAAACTTAATTATTTAGAATCTTTAGAAATAAACAAATTGAAAAATTCAAATTCCTTAATTAATGAACAATTAGACTTAAATAATTCACCATTACTAAATCTATTTAATTAAATTATTTTATTACCTGCCATAAATTGTGAACCAACCATTTATTATAGTAATTTTATCCTCATTTTGTAACAAACCATCTATAAGAAGCTGTCGTACAGCGAAACATGTCATGGTGTTAAAAATAAAAATTCAGTGGAAATTTAAGTAGTGTTTTACTTCTTGCAAAACTTCTAGTTATGGATTCCCACTAAGTATCGGCTGAATCAATTTAAAATATACAATTCGACCAACGATGGAATACTGCTACCATGGGGGGCTCTGTTCTCAAACATATACGGCATTTGTTGGATTCTATTCAGAAGAGAGCTGTTCGCTTGATGCTTGTTACTCCTCGTACGACACACAAGCAATCTTTTATATGGAGAACATCATCCCTTTGGAATTTACTATAGGCGTACTCTTAAGTTGCACTAACAAATATTTACTTATCATGGTAATGATAAATAAGTTTGGCGATTTCTTGGCGCCATCAAGAAGTTTACAAGGGAAATTATCAGTTGAGCCATTAATAAGTGTACATAGTAGAATCTTTTATTAAAAACTGATTATTGTTAAACTATGACTTATATTAAACTCATAAGGATAGCTAAAGGGCAAAACAATATAATAAAAATAGTTGGTTTACAACAGTCCTTTCTACGTATAAATCCTTCATATTGTCTGTATACACTATTATACCTAAACGTATAGTGGAGTAAGCACCTTTCTTCAAAATTTCTCAGCCTTATATCTCGAGAAGTATTAGTCCCATGTAAATTTTGTATAGGACTTTTTTCATGAAAATTTTGATGATGAAAAAATTTCATAATAACCAAAGTTCATGTAAACTCAATAGTTCACGAGATATTTGAGAAAAACTGATTTTCGCGACTTTCACCTTCGATATTTTTTTTGCCGACACGATTTCGCAGTGGACCTTTGACTCCCTAAGGAAAATCTTCACTTTTTTTCAGATTCCTTAATAAATGAACAATTAGACTTAAATAATTCGCCATTACTAATCTATTCTAATTAAATTATTTTATTACCTGCCATTTATTATAGTAATTTTATCCTCATTTTGTAACAAACCATCTGAAGAAGCTTTCGTACACCGAAACATGTCATGGTGTTAAAAATAAAAATTCAGTGGGAATTTAAGTAGTGTTTTTACTTCTTGCAAAACTTCTAGTTATGGATTTCCACTAAGTATCGGCTGAATCAATTCAAATATACACGATTCGACCAACGATGGCATACTGTTACCATGTGGGGCTCTGTTCCCAAACATATACGGCATCTGTTGAATTCTCTTCAGAAGAGAGCGATTAGCCTGATGCTTGTTACTCCTGGTACGACACACAAGCAATCTTTTATATGAAGACCATCATCCCTTTGGAATGATTTGCCCAGGACTGTGTTTCCCACTTGCTACAACTTATAGCGATTCAAGACCAACGTGAATCCCTTTTACATGCATAGGGGGCTGTAGGGCTTTAGAGATTTCCCTACAGCATGTGTGCTACGTCCATAAAAAAACGAAATTCCAACATAGAAAATAACTTAAAATTTCAGCCAAATATTACTTACCTGTTCAAAGTAACGGAAAACATACACTCCAAACACCATTTCAATATCTCGTTTTTAAAAGTTTTGGGCATTTCATCTTGCAAGTTACGGATCGAAAGTATCCTCTCAATAAACTGGTCGCAAATTGAATCGATCGTCTTGAAGCTCTGCGAAGTAGTCATTTGGAACGGTTTTTCTAGAGTTTTCTGAATCTTTTCCCACTCTGGTCCAGACCTTCAAAAAACAAAAATCAAATCACCCAATTTTCATGTAGTTTTCTCTCATACGCAGGTACAATCTTTCTATTTGATAACAATTGCTTCAGAACCGGAGGCAATATCACAAAAATAATGTATAAGAATTAGAATCTACGGCGGAACATCGGAAAGTCAATAAAATTTGATACGTCTCTAGTGTTAATTTAACTTAAAACGGGAAAAGTTCCAGCTATATCTTACATTAAAAACGGTCCAGCCTGTCTCAATTTTCTATGTTCGAGACGATATTTTTCTACCGAATCCAGGCACGCTCTAACCGGTTGATTTCCTTCATGCTGGAAACGATGCTCGCATGTTCTGGTCTTGACAGCAGGACAACGTCACCGCCAAATGGACCGTGTAATCTGACAACGGGCCCGTAGACGTTGAAAAACTTCTGGAAAAATTTGGCGTTGCCTCCCCAGCTCAGAATGTTACCTAAAAAATTATAAGTATTTTTACAAAATAATTCCAAAAATAACCGGAAAACGTTTGTCTAGAATTCAGACTAATACTAAGACCTACTCTACAAGTTTTTAATACCGTTTTAATATTACAGTCTGTGAAGTAAGAATCTGTCCGCGATAATTCATTTTTGGTAAATGCGATTCCAGCGATTCAACAAAAAATCGGTAGAGGGAACCTTTGTCTACGAAGCATTTTAGTAAAAGTATCAGTCGATTACGAACTTTCGTCGAAATCCAAAAAGAGTCTACCTTTGTTCTCATCCAAAGGGACCTAAAATGACACATTCCGCGGCCGCTAAATATATTAAAAAGTCAGTGTTCGTTTTAAAGAAGTGGCTAAATCATTTTAAAAACGAAACGAAAAATATCGACGACTTGCAAAAACGTGGCTCGGTAGGCAAAGTCGCTCCGAAAGTCCAAAAATGAATCGTGTCTTTGTTTTCACAGGACCAATTGACGCCGCGTCAAGGAGCGGCAAATTTAAGAAAATCAGGTTTGAATATGACCCATGAGACCATTCGACATCACATCTTCGTGCTCACGATGTCAAATTCCGAAGCATGTTGAAGAAACCTTTTGCAAAGCCGAAGATCACGTCACGAAGCCGCTTGCTTGGGCCCACAATAAGATATTAGAGTGACCCTCAGAATCGCCGGATAACAACCCTATTGAAAACGCTTGGTTCCTTGTAAAGAAAAAGCTCAGAGGAAAAACTTTGAGGACTTTGACTGTTGTCTCGCGAGTTTCGAAAAAAATGTGCCGAGTATACAGAAAATCTCGTCGGAAGCATGCCTCGAAGATGCCAGACGATTATTGATGAGTGCAGGAGGCGATTGGACAACTTACTAAGGCAATTCCCCGTTGTTAGCACACCAAAGCATACACTGACGAAAAAAAATGTCCTCGAAACACATTTTTCCAAGAATACGAGCGGCCACGTTCTTACTTGACAGACTGTATTCAGCATTAGAATGAATCTAGTGGTTCCCGAGATTAACTCGAACATGTCCGTTTTGATTTCCAGTTTTTTTGGGTTCATTTTTAAACTCACTGGACGGATTTGAATGAGGTGTTTAGTGTTCTATATAACATCATTCGGAGCAGATTTAGTATCATTTATTCAACATCAGCCGAGTCTAACGATAACGTTTTTCTGACCTTTATGTATCGATCTGATCTTTTCTGACGCACGTTAATATTTTAAACCTTTAAACTTTTTTAACTACACAGAATTAATAGGTATTAATTAACTAATTAATAAGAAACCGCATTAAAATCCTCCCAGTGCTCGAATATACCTAAGATATTTTAATCTAAGTGTAAAGAAGACAGAGTACAAAATAGGGGATATAGAGGGTAGAAGGTGGCAGCTACGAGTAAGATGGAGCCGAAATAGGACGAGTGTCGCAAGCATACTAAAAAGTAAAAAAACTTGCACAATTCGTGGCCCGTATGGTGACTGCTTTTAAAATAAAATTTTTTGTCACGGGGGTATAATAATGATCAATGACTTCAACAAAACACACCCCAATTGAGTTTTCAACAAGGTTTGTTTTTTTTTTTATATGCTAGATAAATTATCAAAGTTAAATCACTCGTGATAACTTTCGTTGAATCTACACCTTATGGAGAATATTGAATTTTTTCAAAATTTTTTTGATCAGTACTTTTCGAGATAGGGTGGACAGGGCTTTTGGCCATTTTTTTTTTAAATAATACAAAGAAATGAGAATATATATATTTTTGAACTCGTATTTTCACAAACTTTCATTTGACACCCCCCCCACTCGATCACCTGGTAGAACATTTTTTTTTTAGCTTCCAATTTTACTCTCCAAAATTAATCCCTGATTTTTAAAAGGGACAAAATGCTTCGTCAAATATTTTCAGGTATACATCGACCCTATGAGATTGCAATGGATTTCTAGACAGCTACAACTCAAGGTTGTTACTATCATTATTATGAAGAAGGGTCCACTTCAAGGACACCTCAGAGAGGAAGAATTATGGATGTGTATTAAACAGCCTGTTGTAGCCGACCGTTGTTTTACTGGTTTAGTAAGTCGATCAAAAATAACACTTAATAAAAAAACTTCCAACTCTTTATTAAGAAAATTTCACGACATGTATCATCTCAATATGAGTGTAATTGTTGCTTGCAAAAAAAAAAATATTAATACTTGGTACTTTGTTAATTAATTAATAAATAAGAATGTTACTACTAATAATAATACCAATAACGATACTAATAATGTCACTAATAATGATAATGTTAATAATGTAATGGTAATGTCCTCTCTAGCCGACCGCCTATTATTTTATACTTTTGCTCTCTAAAATTTACCATAGGCGTACTCTTAAGGTTAACTAACAAATATTTACTTATCATAGTAATGATAAATAAGTTTGGCGACTTCTTGGCGCCATCAAGAAATTCACAAGGGATATTATCAATTGAATCATTAGTAAGTGTACATAGATCTTTTATTGAAAATTGATTATTGTTAAACTATGACTTGTATTAAACTCATAAGGGTAGCTAAAGGGCAAAACAATACAATAATAAAAATAGTTGGCTTACAACAGGCCTTTCTACGCATAAATTCGTCATATTGTCTGTATACACCACTATACCTAAACGTATAGTGGAGTATGCGCCTTTCTTCAAAATTTCTCAGCCTCATATCTCGAGAACTATTAGTCTCACGTAAATTTTGTATAGGATCCTTTTCATGAAAATTTTGATAATGAACAAATTTCATAATAACCAAAATTCATGTAAACCCAATAGTTCACGATATATATATATTATATATATATATATATATATATATAATATATAATATATATATATATATAGGTAATTATATAATATTATATATATATATAGGATATTATTATATATATATATATATATATATATATATATATATATTTTTTTTTTTTTCGATAATTTTTTTTTGGCGACAACGATTTAGCAATGGACCTTTGACTCCCGAAGGAAAATCTTCACTGGATTTTTCAGAAGATCGATGCTATAACGACTGGATAAAAAGAATTGTTTACGTTGAAAGGTTCTAGCCTAAGAGTTATATCAACGCTCCTTCAATACTTTGTCTGTAAACTTACCAAAAAATTTACCTAAATTCATCACTTGGAAAAGAGCCCCTGCAGTAAATTCAGCGCTCAACATAGGAACATAGGTCCACGCCTTGGAAACTATTTTCAAGCTCTGGGGCCCTGGAATAGCGTCAAAGGAGCAAACGCCGGAATCAAGTTTTTGTTGGGAAGGTATTTCCATAATTTTCTTTGCAATGTCTTGGATCCTTGGAACTACTACTTTGGTGGGTGGGGGTGTAGCTTTCGAAGGTGTATCAACTAAAAAGTCGACAAGTGAACCACTCTTGGAATGAATGAAAAAATAATTTTATGCAAGTAGCCTTACTTGTTTTTAGCTTTTCTAATATTTCTTTAGGTAGTTCTTAAAATTTTACCACAATTTTGCACAGAAGTACCAACTTCATCGTAGTAAAATTTTAATATTCATAATAGTATACTAATTTTAGAGAGGAATATCCAGTATCTGTAAAAATGTAAATCTGTAAAAACAAGCAAACTTACCCAATTTTGTCTAGTCTGAGATAACCTATATCTTTAAAATGATACGAGGATTGTATGATAAATACCTGACCTCAGCGAGAGATGGCCCAACTACTATTTAAAAATATATTTTTCGTAAATATAACTTTTAACAAGAATCCTGTCAAATTTTCAAGTCACTGCGTGATTTAGTTTGTGGGTAGCAGCCATTTAAATAGAACAACTTTCGTGATTTTACAACAATGGAAAAATTTTTTTTTTTTTTTGTTTATGGGTCTAGCACACGTGCTGCAAAGTCCCTAAAGCGCTCCAGGAGCGACATGTGTGCGGAAAAAGCGATTCACATTGTTCTTTAATCGCTGTAAATTGTACTCGGTGGGAAACACAGTCCTGGGCAAATTATTCCAAAGGGATGATGTTCTTCATATAAATGACTGCTTGAAAAGCGTTGTACGAGGAGTAACAAGCTGAACCTCATACGGATGTGAAGTATTAGCGCGACGTGTATTTTTAACATGCACCGCTCTGGGAGGAATTAAGCGGGCTACATCCTTCGAACACTTTTCATGAAAATCCTTGTAGAATAGGCTCAAGTCTCCAACCGTTCTTCGATGTTCCAGCGAATCAAGGCCGCCGATCAGTTCCGGGTCTCCAATCAGACGAACAGTATTCCATAGTTGGTCGAATTTGAGCTTTGTAAAGAATGAACAGTTCTTGTGGAGTGTAAAGCTTTCTGGTTCGAAATAATATTCCTAACTTTTGAGAAGCTCTCCTTGCTATACCTGCAACATGTTCATGCCAGGACATATTTGCTCCTAAATTAACGCCCAACAAATTGAGTGACGACATAACTATGTCGGGTTGAGCAACGTTAACTTTTAAAAAAAAAACTGCCGCCTGGGTTTTTGTAGCGTTAAATTTCACTTAGTTACTGTCACAGCAAGATAGAATTTCTTCCAGGTCTTTGTTAAGTTGAATGACTTCCTGCTGTCTGTGGATATTCGTCTGAGTGGCCGATGTTCGAGCGTTCAAAGTGAATGAAGAGATAAGCGTACTGTTATCTGCAAAGCTGTCGATTGAATTCCCAATCTTTTCCAGCAGATCGTTAATGTAGATGAGAAAGAGAGTAGGAGACAGTATGGAGTCTTGGGGCACACCGGCGTTGATTGTGAAGGTGTTAGAAAGAAATCCGTCGACCGCCACTCGTAAAGAACGCTCTTTGAGAAAATATGAGAGCCACAAACAGAACTTTTCAGACATACCCTAAAAGCGTAGTTTAGCCAACAGTCCATCGTGCCAAATACGGTCGAATGCCTTAGATATATTAAGAGCAACCGCTCGAGATTCTCCAAAGTGTTCAATTGCGTTGTTTCAAACATGTGTTACATAAGTCAGAACGTCTCCTGTTGATCTAAGTTTACGAAAGCCATATTGGTGATCGCTAAGAGCGTGTAAAGAATATCGAACAGTGATAAAATATTTGTTTTTGAAAAAGAAAATGATCGATGAGATAAAAGCGGAACTCAGCGAAGTTTGTGGGGACTCTGCATCTTCGTTATCGACCGTAAAATATGGGACAGCTGAATTGAAAAGCGACCGCACAAGCATATTGGATGAAGAACGTCCAGCTCGTCCAAATGGGGTCACTACATCAGAAATGATTGAAAAAATCCACAATATAGTGATAAATGATCGGAGAGTGAAAATACGTGAGAGTGCAGAGACTGTGGGCATCTCAACTGAATGGGTGCAAAATATTTCTACAACTCATTTGGATATGAGAAAGCTTTCCGCAAGATGAGTGCCGCGATTGCTCACAATTGAGAATAAACACGCACGTGTGTCAACTTCAAGAGAGTGTTTGGCGATGTTAGAGCGCAATCGGAATGATTTTTGGCGTCGATTCATAACTGTTGACGAAACATGGATTCATCAGAACACACCAGAGACCAAAGGACAGTTCAAAGAGTGGGTTTTCCGTGACGAGCCGGCGCACAATGGAAAAAATTCAAGCCACTCCGCAAATCTAATCCAGTGGCGGTAATCGGTTTTTTTTTTTAATCTTCTTGGTATAACGGAAGTGCTAAAAATTTAAAATCTGTAAAGGCACTTTTTTGAAAAAGAAAAGAAGCCATTAATGTCAGTACAGAAGTACTTTATCCAAATAAAATTCGTGTTTGAGTCACAAAAAGGAAATAAATTACGCACTTGATGTTGAAAAGTTAAAAAAACACTTAAATAATTTAACCAAAGACTGAAATCTGAGAAAAATCCCTTCACAACAGCTCGCTAAACTTAAAATCAGAAATCCAAGCAGTTATAATCTATTTACAACAGACAATTAACTCTAATAATTGACTCTAGTAATAGTGGTATTGTGTTCTTTTGACTTTTCAACATCGAGTGCGTAATGTTTTTCTTTTTTGTTACTGAAACACGGATTCTATTTGCATCGAATACCTCTAACACGTAGGCTGAAAAGTTTTTGGTTTGACACATAGATGTCGCCAAACGATACGTTGCAAAATTTCATAATATTTCGACGAGTAGTTTACAAGTTACAGTGGTTTTAGTAACGCTACTTTTAATATTTTCAAAACAATGGAAAAAATCGAATTTCGTGTGTTGATTAAATACTGTTTTTTGATGGGAAAAAAATACTGTTCAAGCAAAGCAATCGCTTGATAAGTATTACGGGATCTCTGTCCCTGGAAAATCACTCATCATTTACTGGTATGCTGAATTTAAAACGCGGTCGTATTGATACAAATGATGCTGAACGCTCTGAACGCCCAAAATGAGGTGGTTAAATCGGAAAACATAAAAAAATCCACAAAATTTGGATGACCGTAAAGCGAAATGGCGTGAGATAGGCGACACCTTAAGGATATTAAAATAACATGCTGGTCATATTTTGCGTGAACATTTGGGCATGAGAAAGCTCTGTTTGAAATGGGAACCGCGTTTTGCTCACACGAAACAACAACGTGTTGATGATTCTAAGCGCTCTTTGGACCTATTTAAGCGCAATACAAAGGATTTTTTTCAGACGATATATGACAATGGATGAAACATGGGTCCACCACTACACACCGGAATCAAATCGGCAGTCACCTGAGTGGCCGCAGTCGTGAAAGCCGCCCGAAGCCACCAAAGACAACAGTCGGCTGGGAATGTTTTGGCCTCTGTATTTTTGGAGATGAATAATTTTCATCGACTGTGCTGAGAAGACAAAAACCAATAGCGAATATTATATAAAGATTTATTGGTGCGTTTAAACGCAGAAATCGCAAAGAAATGGCCTCAAATGAACAAGAAAAAAGTGCTCTTTCATCAACTATTGACTTGTGACAATGCACCGTGTCACAAATCAATGGGTTACGATGGCAAAATTGCATGAATTGAAGTTCGAATTGCTTCCTCATCCACCGTATTCTCCAGATTTGGCCCCCAGCGACTGTTATCTATTCGCAGACCTCAAAAATATGCTCACGGGAAAGAGATTTGGCTCCAATGAAGAATTTTTTTTCGCCAAAACTGAGGCCTATTTTGAAGGTAAAGACAAATCCTTCTACAAGAAAGGTATGGAAATGGTAGAAAAGCGTTGGACTGATTGTATCGCTCTTGAAGGAGACTATGTTGATGAAAAAAGTCGAATTTTGCAAAAAAAAAAATTGTTTTAAGTAGCTAGACCAAAAACTTTTCAGCCTACGGGTTATGCTAACAGTAACGGCTTCTTTTGTTTTTTAAAAACAGTGCCTTTACAGATTTCACATTTTTTAGCACTTCCAGCATATAATATACGTTTTTACCAAAAAGATTACTGCCATTGGATTAGATTTGCGGAGTGTTTCAAATTTTCTCCATATTTTCTGTGTGGCGTCAAGGCGACTTTATTGGCCAACAAAGTCAAGACCACAGTGTTTTGCGATGCACACGGTATAATCCACGTCGATTAAGTTGAAAAGGGAAAAACGATTAATTGAGAGTATTATGTTAACTTACTGGAACGTTTTTCAACCATGCTGTGAAAGAAAAACGTTCGCATTTGGCGAAGAAAAAAATTCTCTTTCATTAAGACAATGCACGCATGCACACTTATATCATCGCCATGGCAATATTCCGATACGACTTGCTTCCGCATTCACTATATTCGCCAGATTTAGCCCCCAGAGATTCTTTCCTATTTCCGAATATGAAAAAAATGGCTCGGTGGAAAAAAATTTGGCTCAAACGATGAGGTGACTGCTTGAACAAAACGCCTACTTTAAAGAGTTGGAGAAATCGTATTTTTTAGATGGGATACAAAAAACAGAGAAAACGTTAGACTAAGTGTATGGAGCTAAAAGTAGACTATGTTGAAAAATAAAATAAATTTTACCCTTAAAAATGTTTTTTTCCTGTCAAGGCCAAGTACTTATCATACAACCCTCGTATTACGGAGCGAGTCCTACAAAAATCTTCATTTCTCCAATTCTCCGAATACCACAAAAAAATCAATATTTTTATTTATACAATGTTGCTTCAATCAATTTTTTCTTAATTCCTTTTTTTTTTATTTCTACCTTTTTGTATTAGCGCTGCCACTCAGACCCAGAGCCAAGGGGGCACATACCCTCTATGGGCTTTTTTGAAATGACTTTGGATTTTGAACATTTCACTACACGAGAGGGTTTTTTTTCTTCGATAAATCCTCCTCTCCGGCCCATCAACTTTTTGATATTGGATAGGTAAGTATCAAGACTCTTAATATTGTATTGTAAGAAAAAGAATTTTTTTGGAAAGCACCTTCTCTCATAGATCATTTATTTTGTTTGGCACTGTTTGCTTTGTTTTTAAGTCTCCCCCCCCCGGGTTATCGATTTTTTTATTGTGTTGAGAAGGGTCTAAGCAGTTAAGATTTCCACTGTAAGGGTTTTTTTTTAAAGGTTCCCCTCCTTCCTCCCATAAATAGCCCCTACTTTTATGTTGCTTTTTTCCAAAGAAATATGGAGGTGGAGCGTGAATCGACAATCAGGGAAACAGTGCGAAACAGCAATCTAGACACGAAGTGTCTTCAAAAAAACACTCTTGCACTAGTGCAGTAAAAAAAGCATTTGAATTTGCACAGTCTAGGTACAGCAATATTATGATTTTATCCTTTCTGGGGTATCACCAGGAGTATTGTCCTGAGTTTTGGACCTCGAAAAACTTGTTTATAAACAAATTAAGTTTTCAAAACGCGTTTTCTAAATTTATGTAAGTCGGATCGAGACAAAAAAACCAGACTCTTCGTAATGAAATTTCCAATAAATTCTCGTGGTTTTAAGTCGTGCAAGTGCGTACATAACATACAAAATTGAAAAAACAGGCAAAAATCTGTTTTTTTTTTCATTTTATTGTACAAGTCGACCAAGTGAACCAATTGGCTTGAAACTTTCAGAAAAGGTGCCTTTTGTTACAGGAAAAATACCCTGAAATTTTGGTACAAAAATATTGAATCCAGTGTCACAATTGAATTTGTTATTTAAAATCTGAATTGCCCGTCATTTTATGCCATTTGGTCCAAAATGGATCTTTTTTTTTTTTTTTTCAAAATTTGGATAAACAAAATTATCGATTTAACCTTACTTTTAAACCGTTTTTTTTTTTAGTACAGTTAGAATGAATTTTGCCAGTCGCAGAGAAATTAGTTTAGATAATATTAAATTAATTAAATTGAAGTTAAATTTATAATTAACTCTATCTTATGCTTTAAAAAAATAAAGGTTGATTCGAGAATCTTGTATACCATTATTTCTTTTCAAACGTCGTCTTTTAAAAATTTAATTGCCCGAAAATTTAGTCATTCGAAATTTTTCAGATATGTTACGAAAACATGCTAATGTGGCAACCATGCCGCCGCTACAAAACGAAATGTATGGTAAAAATTTGTTTGAAATGGAAATAAGAAGAGGCATTGAGACAATATTTTACTTTATTCTATTACTCAAAATAACTATTGACCTATTTCAATAAAAAAAGATCCATCAAAACTAAACACTCCTAAAATTTTTATTTAATTACCTATTACTTACCTGTTGCTTCAACGCCAATAACTGGTGAGCCACCTGAGTCACAGTAGCAGTAGCTGCAACAGCTTTCGCATCGCTAGCATAAGTAGCCCGGAACAATCTCTCCGTTTTCAGTAAATTTACTTGGTTTTTCCAGGAAAATCGCCACATTTTCACAAAAAAACTTCACGAAAATTCAGTTACGCTCTTCTGACTTTTTGGCGTCACAACAACTAAACGTCATGATGAAAGTTTTGTTCTTTTGTTTATTTTTTTGACACAATCAAAAGTAACATGATTTAAATATGAAGTAAACTAAACGATTTGACATTGTCCTAATGTCTAATTAAGTACGGGAAAATACAGTGTGAACCAAAAACAGTTTAGGAATAAATAGAAATAAAACTTAGTTTTCCATGCTGAAAAGTGATATAATGCACTTTATAGTCTGTCAAGTAAGAACGTGTCCGCGATAATTCATTTTTGGTAGATGCGATTCAACAAAAAATTGGTAGAGGGAACCTTTATCTACGACGCATTTTCGTAAAAGTACCAAAACGCAGTAAAAAAAGTATTTGAAATTCCACAGTCTAGATACTGCAATATTATGATTTTATCCTCTCTGGGTTATTACCAGGAGTATTATCCTGAGTTCTGGATTTCGAAAAACTTGTGCTCTTTTGTTTATAAACAGTTTTAAAACACGTTTTTTGAGCTTAATATGTGAATAACTCCGGTAATATAAGTCGGATCGAGACAAAAAAAAACAAATTCTTCATAATAAAATTTCCAACAAATCCTCGTTAGTTTTTAAGTCGCTCAAGTGCGTATATAACACACAAAATTGAAAAAAACGGCAAAAAAAACTGTTTTTTTTTTTTCATTTTATTGTACGGGTCGACTAAGAGAACCGATCGGCTTGAAGCTTTCAGAAAATATTCCTTTTGTTATGGCAAAAATACCCTGAAACTTTGGTACAGAAATATTGAACCCAGTGGGCACAATTGAATTTGTCATTTAAAATTTGAATTGCCCGCCATTTTATGCCATTTGGTCCAAAATGGATCTTTTTTTTTTCAAAATTTAGATCTCGACATCAGCTTTCCGATACCAATAAAAAAAAATTTTAATTTAAAAAAAAACCGTTTTTTTTTTTACATTTGTTTATTAATCAAATAACAACAAATGCGTTTTTCGGGTTATTTTGAAAAAAAATTTAAATATTTTATCACATCTGGTACAGAATCGTGAGACCTTTATTAAAAAAAAAACGGTTAAAATGACTGCAAAAAAATTTTTTTAATAGTATCGGAAAGCTGGCATCGAGACATAAATATTGAATATTTTGAACCAAATGGCAATAAAATGGCGTGCAATTCAAATTTTAAATAAGAAATTCAATCGTGCCCACTGGATTCAATATTTTTTCTATAATAAAATGCATATTTTCTGAAAGTTTTTAAGCCGATTGGTTCACTTAGTCAACCTCTACAGCAGGGATGTCAAAGATACGGCCCGCGGGCTGCATCCGGCCCCCGGGACGTATCAATAAGGCCCGCGATCGCAATGAAGAATCATAATTTTTAAAAACCGTATATTATATACTATATAATTAAATAAATAAAATGTTTAGAACAAACTGTGGACCAGTAAACACCGGACACCGCGTTGCATTCTTTGCCTCAGCCTTTCGAGGACTTTCACGTAAAACTTACTGTTTAACATTGAAGAATTATTAAAACCGAGTGAACTGTCTGAAGTAAAAAAAAATAATAATTAGTGTTTCATTTTCGACGAGAAATATTTGAGTTTTTTGCGTGATTAGTGCAGACACATATAGTACTGTCTACAAAAAAGACCTGTATAGTGCGTGCCACCCGGCGTGTTCGGTGAGATTTGCTTGGTGCGCTCATCGTATTTGAGGAACACATAGTCTGTTCCATATATTGTGTTGCTGCAAAAATTGGTAGATTCAGCACGTGGAGTGTAATGGCGGATGACGAGGATGAGGATGCGGGCGACGTGAGTGATCCTCCTTTGCAATGCTATAAATGTCAGCAAGAGATATTACATAAAGATATGTTTTATCAGTGTGATATTTGCTGTAGTCATGTTCATAAGGCTTGTGCACGCTTGGCTCCGTCTGAATCCAAGTGTATGCCCTTGCAGAAGCGCCTGTTGGTCTTTTTGTGTGACAACTGTCTATTAATAGCGAAGCAAATTCCGCTCATTGTTAGCATGTTAGAAGAAATAAAAGGTGATCTAAAGCTCATTCAAAGTTCTTCACTGGAAAGACGTAACGCAGTTGTCAAGCAACCTAAATCATATGCTGAGGCTCTTGGTCAGGGAACGGCAGAATCTATAGTGATAGTGAAACCGAAACAAAAACAAGCCGGCTCCATCACAAAGAAATATATTACGTAGTCATGTAGATCCGTCTGGTCTTAGTGTGTCAACATTTAGAGAGGGTTATGATGGTAAAGTAGTGATTGGTTGCGAGGATAAGAAACAAATCGGTACTCTTAAATCGCGGTTGAAGGACAAACTTGGTGAAAAGTACGTTGTTGAAGAGCCCCGTTTTAAAAAATCCAAAGTTGAAGATTATCAATATAAACAAGGACGATGTTGATCCTGAAGATGCTGATGAGGACATAGTGAAGGAGATTGTTCAGTGTAATAATTTAATTAATGACGGTCGTACGCACATAAAAATTCTAAAAAAAGTGTAGAAATAAGCATGGCAAGTGGATCTTCTATTAGAAACGGATCCAAAAACACATAATGTGCTCCTAAAAAAAATAATAAAATTTGTAATGGTTGGTCGAGATGCCTGGTCTTTAACCATGTTAGCATTTTGCAGTGTTATAACTGTATGGATTTTGGTCATTTTGCCAAACATTGTAAGTCCCATGGAGTCTGTTCTATTTGTTCATCTGAAGACCATTCTTACAAAGGACTGTCAATCCGGGACTAAAAAATGTGTAAACTGCACTAAAGTTTCAAAAGATGAGAATCGTAATGCTGACTTTCATCACAGTTCATTGGATCGGCTTTGTCCTATTTTTCTTAAAATGATGGAAATTGAAAATAAAAAGATTGACTATTTGTGTGAATCTCAAGAGTTAGTGAAATGAATGGGGAAAGTAATTCATCAGTCTTTAGTGTAGCTCATTTAAATTTAAGATCTATATTTACTGGATTTGATGAATTTGTAGATATTGTAGCGACAAATAGTTTTGATGTTGTGGCGGTCAGTGAGACATGGCTAAATGTGAATGTGACGGATGATGCGGTGCGAATGAACGGCTATAACTTTTATAGATGCGATCGAATAGATGGCAGGGGTGGAGGTGTGGGAGTATATGTCAGGGATTCCTTGCAGAGCGAGCTGCTCCCCTTGCAGATGCCGCAGCGGGTAGATGATCTTGAGAGCCTTTGGGTAAGGATAAGAGTTAAATTTAAATCATGTTGTGTGGTAGGTGTAATATATCGCACCAAAAACAATATTCTCGACTCTGTTAATTTTCTTGACCAGGTTCTTCCTGAGGTTTTGGCATTTGTATGGACGTGTTATAGTTCTGGGTGATTTAAATATTAACATGATGCCGGATTGTTTACCTAATCCTATGTCAGAAGTGTTTGACACCCTTGGTTTTGCCCAAGTCATCAATGAGCCAACCAGAGTTACTCAAAAAACTTCAACATTGTTGGATCCTATTTTGTTATGGATGAGGAGTGTGTTGTCTCAGTGGGCACTTTAGACGCGGAAAATATAAGTGATCATAAATTAACATATTGTAAATTAAATATTTTCGCAAAATTATGCCGACAAAAATTCATAACTTACAGAGATTTTAAGCACTTTAATGAGGATAATTTTTATACTGACCTACAGCGCATATCATGGGATGACATTTATTATATTGAGGATATTGAGGACAAGGTCAGATTTATTAATTTTCATTTGTCGGGCGTGTTTGGGGACCATTGTCCTCTCAGAACGGTAAGAGTAAACAAGCCTCCAGCTCCCTGGCTAACACCTGCTTTGAAAGCGCTAATGATAGAAAGAGACCGAGCACTAGCTCAGTTTAAGAGAAATAAAACTCAGGAGAGTCATCAATATTACAAAGAAATGAGAAATCTCAACCCTTTACAGTGTGCGTCGTGAAAAAATTGGGATATCTTGAATATTTAGAGACACAAAAGAATGCAAAATCATTATGGAATGGACTTCAGCAATGCAATGTTCACACGGGTTCAAAAGATACCCCTCGTCTGCCTGCACATTTGGCCAATGTGTATGATATAAATGAATACTTTTTGAGCGTTTTCCGAAAGTCTGACAACTGTGCTGGTAAAATATATTTTTACAGTAACAATAAGAGGAATTTAGATCTGAACTTTAATTTCCTAATGGAAACCCCTGAGTCAATTTGCAGGTGTGTTAATAGTATAAAGTCCAATGCTGCTGGAAATGATGGTTTGACACTTTTTATGCTTAACCTTAGTTTACCTGTTATCTTATATCATCTAACCCATATTGTTAATTGTTGCCTGGAGAGTGGGTATTTTCGGAGAGCTGGAAAGAGTCTATTGTGTGCCCTGTTGCTAAAGTTAAAAATCCTTTAACCGTCAGAGATTTGCGTCCAATTAGTTTGTTACCAGTTATGTCAAAGTCTTGGAGAGGGCAGTACATACACAGGTCTCAGAATATCTCTTGACAAATGAGTTTGCTCCCCTTGCATCAATCTGGCTTCCGGAGGGGTCATAGCACATCAACGGCTTTATTGAATTTAACGGATAGCATAATCAGAGCTATTGATAAAAATATGGCTGTTATATCAGTCTCGCTGGATTATTCGAAAGCCTTTGATGTGCTGGATCATAACCTACTTTGTGCTAAACTGCACTATCTGGGCTTCGCTGATCACTCCGTTCAATTTTTCTATAGCTATTTGTCGGGTAGATGGCAGAGGGTGCGAATGGGTGATTTTTGTTCAGCTGCTGGTAAAATTATCTCCGGAGTGCCCCAGGGTTCAATACTGGGGCCTCTTCTGTTTCTTATATATACTTTTGATATATTCCAAACAGCTGTATATTTCATCGGTTCAGTCGTATGCTGATGACACACAGTTGCTTCATTTCTTTGAACCATCGGATCCTGAGTCTGCAGCAGAAAATTTAAATCAGGATCTCATGGCTTTGTCAGTTTACTCGGATGAACATAATTTGAGGCTAAATCCAGACAAGACTCAAGTTTTATTGTTTTGCAAGGAAAATCGGCGACCAACCTTGAGCATGGCTTTGAGACTGAGGGTGGCTGATCAGGATTTGCTGTTTTCTGATTGTGCCAAGAATTTGGGTCTTTGCATTGATACACATCTCAGATTCAGGGAACACGTTAGGGTGCTCCTACAAAAAAGTTATGCGAAAATGAAGGTTTTATATGCAAATCGTTTTATTCTGAATTTTAAGATGAGGAAAAAATTGTGTGAATCTTTGGTCTTGTCTTCATTTCATTATTGTAGTATTGTATACTATCCTTGCTTGGATGCGCTTTCAAGGAGACGTTTGCAGTATGTACAGAACGTCTGCTGTAGGTTTATATTCCATTTGAGAAAATATGATCATATATCTTTAAAAATAAATGAGTTAAAATGGTTAAATTTTGCTAATACTGTGCAATTGCACTTCGTAATATTCTTAATGAGGCTCTTAGGAACTTCAGTCCCGATTTATTTAAGGGAGAAGCTAGTATCCCGAAATTTGGTACATGATAGGTATATTAGACGGCCTGATCGCTTGACTATGCCTCAGCATCGCACTGCGTTGTTTCAGCGCAGTTTTACATATAGTGCAGTAAATACATACAATACTATGAATCCAGAACTGAAAACGTGCACTATTGGCCGACTTCGTCGATTATATAGGGAAGAGCTGTTAAATAAGCAGAATTCTCAGACGTAGTTTATTTGTATTTTGATGTTTCTTGTCGAATATTGATTTTACTATGTTAGTATGTAATTGTTGCTTCATTTTTTTTTTGTAAGCGCGTTGTGTGTTGAAGAGGTTAGATGTAAGAGTAACCGATGGTTAAATCTCGCCTCTTCTACTACACGATGTGTGTGGGTAATATGTACTCACATCACATGTGATTAACATCTTAATAAAGACGATATTTATTTATTATTTATTTATTTATTTAATTCAGTACATTTTTTTTATTTGAATCTGGCCCGCCTACACATTCTAAATTTAATATATTGAGTTTGACACCTCTGCTCTACAGGGTGAGTCAACGATAGAGTAAAGTTCATTACCTCATTTGTTTCGAGCATGACGAAAAAATGTTAAATACAATAGTTTTAGGAAATGCTAAGGTGCACAGTTTAAAATTATTTTTTTGAGTATACAGGGTACTTCAAAAAGTGTGGCCGATATAACATATGTTTTTTTTTTAAAAGGTACATCCTATTTTCTAATTTATTTTTAAATTCTGCGTAAATTTTATAACTTTTTTAATAATAATGTTATATACCTAAACCTAGTAGTTTTTCTAATATTTCAATTTTTTTTAAAAAATACTAGTTTTCAATTTTGTAAAAAATTGCCAGTAGTGCCATTGTTTCTGAAGGTGAAAAATTGGTACGAGCGTTCTATAGAGATGAAAAAAAAGATATATGTAAAGAAATTTGAGTTAGATGCTACAGGGTGTTCAAAATAAATTTATGCATTTCGACTATTTTAAATTGAAAAATCTCAAATTTTTTAAATAACACACCCTGTATATTATTATTGTCATATACCTATTGCTAATAGTTTTCGATTTATTTTGAATTGTTCAATTTTTACCCTAGTTTTTAATACACTTATGCTAAAACATCATAGTTGCCAAGACAAAACAAAAATGTAGGCATTGTCAAATTTTGACATGTCTATTAAGCAAGTAAAAATACTTTAATTTGTTGTAGTAAGTGACGTATAAAGGTAATAGTTATGGATTTTCCTAAAAAATGAATTAATTGATATGGTTTATATCCTGGGCGAGGCGAGTTATAAAATTTTACGTAGAATTTAAAAATAAATTAGAAAATAGGATATTCCATTTAAAAAAAAACATATGTTATATCGGCCACACGGTTTGAAGTACCCTGTATACTCAAAAATAATTTTAAAACTGTGCACCTTAACATTCCCTAAAACTATTGTATTTAACAGTTTTTCGTCATTCCCGAAACAAATGAGATAATGAACTTTACTCTATCGTTGACTCATCCTGTGCAATAAAATGAAAAAGAAACAGTTTTATGCCGGTTTTTTATGTACACACTTGAGCAACTCACAAGCATTTGTTGGATTTTTTATTACGAAGAGTTTGTTTTTAGTGTTCCATACGGAACACTTATAAGATGACTTCGGTGTCTGTCTGACACACACCCGATTTTCTTTGACACTATTTGTCATAGAAAGTTGAAATTTGGTAATAATATAGAAATCATCAAAGTCGTGTAGTTTTGAGAGTTAAATTTTGACTTAAAGGGTTAGTTTTGGGTTGGTGAAATCGGAAGTGAAAAAAAAAATTTTTTACTAGTTCATCGAGTGTGGCGTCAAATGAAAGCTTGTGAAAACACGAGTAAAAAAAATATATATATAATGTAATACTTGCGCACACTTTTTCTTTGTATTATTTTTAAAAAATAGCTGTCCCCCTACCTTATCTCGAAAAGTACTGATCAAAAAAATCTTGAAAAAATTCTAGAATATTTGGGGTGTAGATTGAACAAAAATTATCACGAGTGCATTACCTTTAATAATTTATCTGGTATATAAAAAAAACAAAAATTTCAAGGTCATCAGTTTTCAGTAAAGATTGGAAACAAACTTTGTTGAAAACTCATTTGGGGTGTGTTTTGTGAAGTCACTGATCATTTTGTACCACCGTAACAAAATTTTTTGTTTTAAAAGCAATCAACGTACGGAATACTAATTGTGCAAGTTCAATTTGTACTTGACCGGTTATTATTTGTCTCGATTCGACTTATATAACCGGAATTATTCACATTTTAAGCTTAAAAAACGCGTTTTGAAAACTTCAATTGTTTATAAACAAAAGAGCACAAGTTTTTCGAGGTCCAAAACTCAGAACAATACTCCTGATGATATCCCAGAGAGTGTAAAATCATAATATTGCTGTATCTAAACTATGCCTATCTCATCATTATTTTAACCCTTTTTTACTGCTCTGTCAGTCAATTCCGAACTTTCGTCGAAATCACGTAAAATCCAAAACGAGTCCCTTGTTTGTACGTCGGTGTCGTTTGTGGAGAAGTGGGTAAATAATTTTAACGAGACGAAACAAAGACGACTTGCCAAAACGTGGCTCGGTAGGCAAAGTCACTCCGAAAGTCGAAAAACGAATCGTGTTTTTGTTTTCACAGGACCCGAAATTGACGCTGCGTCAAGGATCGGCAAAATTAAAGAAAATCGGATTTGAATGTGCCCCATTTCCAGCTCATGATGTCAAATTCCGAAACACGTTAAACAAATCTTTGCTGGGAGAAAATCACGTCACGAAGTGACTCTTTTGGGTCCACGATAAGATACTAGAGTGGCCCTCACAATCGCCGGACGCCAACCCTATTGAAAATGTTTGGTTCCTTGTAAAGAGAAAGCTCAGAGGGAAGACTTTGAGGACTTTGACTCGATTGTCCCACGAGATTTGAAAAATTTGCAGATTATGCAGAAAATCTCATCGACAGCATGCCTCGAAGATGCCGGACAATTATTGATGCAGAAGGCGATTAGACAAGTTAATAAGTTAATTGCGTAAAAATATTCTCGAAACACATTTTTTTTCAAGAACACGGCTGTCACGTTCTTACTTGACAGACTGTATGATATTATGTCAGAAAGATGCACGTCAGACAAAATAAAACTCTACTATTATCATTATTATCAAATATATATTCTTTTCATACATAGAAAAATAAAGCATTTTTTTAATTTCACATTCGTTTTCCAATTAAAAAATGGGTTTATTACAGGGGATTTTTTAGGCTAACAAATATTTTTGTACACCTTAAATTAGTACAAAAATCATTTATGAAATTCCCGATCCACGTGTCTTTTTCAGATTTTTTGGATTCAAAAAGTATAACAAAATAAATATTTGGTTCTACCATTGTCAGACAGTAAGTGCATTGATCCTAAAAATAAAAACAATAAATAAAAATAGTTTTTTTATCGGCAGAGCTCACACTTAGCAGGGAAATCGTTGAATCCTTACGTTGGTGTTCTAGTAGTTAAAAAATTAGTAATAATAACCCATAATGTCAGGTAATAAGGCATATATGGTACAACACCAAATCGGAAATACAGGAATATATGTTAGAAAATGACATTTATTTTGACTTTAGTTATAAAAAAAGTGATCTTTTGGAAGTTTTGAAAGACTATAAATTGAAAAAGAAATATGTTTGTGATAGTATGGCCGAGAGAATGGGACACACTGTTTTGCGGCTTCCTCCGTATTATTGTGTGTTTAATCGAATTGAACATATTTGGCATCAAGTTAAATCAAAAATAAGGGCACAAAATGTTTCTCCTACTTTAAGCGTGTCAGTGGTTGAATTAGTAAAAAAAATTATAAATGATATACCTTGTAAAAGCTGGAAGAATTCCATTCAGCACGTTGTTAAAGTTGAAGATTCATATATTTAGGTAAATACCATAATATAAAACCACCGATAATTACCTCAGCTGACGACAGTAATAGTGAAACCGAATTAGGCTAGTTAAAATATATTTTTATTTATACAATATGTCCCCTCTTGTAAACCCCATTCATTCAAACTGTATATTTGTACTTCTTATCCATTTGTTTTTACATGCATCTATAAATAAACATCTTCAAAAATACTTATAATTTTATTTATTTACATTAATGAATAAAATTCTTAAGTCTCATCATAAACGAAAGGTCAGAATTTTTATATTGCCAACTTAAAACGGCAAAAATCAGGATCTTATATTTTGGGACAGGCTATACCATAGTTTGTTGACATTAAAAAAGTCGAGCGCTCCAAAAGGCAAACTTTTGGACCTAGCTTTAGGGCTCAAAAAACGTCGATCCAAAAATGGTCACTTAACCATATAAAATCAATAAATTTAGTTTGTTCTTGATACAAGAGGGATCCTGCAAAAGGCGGATGCCGCCAATACCGGAGGACGAAGTTGGACCGGCTTTTTCCAGCCAAAAACGATCGTTTTTCGAGTTAATCTCGTGGTAAGTCACATGCCGAACCTCTTCAATCATATTGCGCAAAGCATCGATGTTTTTTGGAACAACAACCGATTGTGGTCGACTTTCACGAAATTCATCGCTGACGAAAGCATGACCATGACGAAATTCTGCAAACCCATTGTAAACAGTCTTTTCTGATGGTGATTCATTACCAAAAGTTGAACGAAGGGATTCGAAGCATTCTTGTTGAGATAGGCCTTAACTTAAATCGTAAAAAATCATCCAATGAAAACCTTTACGTGAAATTTCCATTTGTTCACAAAACTGTTTTTCTTTACTATCACTGTAAACAAACTACTCGGTCAATTTCTGATGCTGCCACTGTTTTAACAATAACAAATGTCAAAGTTTACAATGATAATGTCACATCTCAACAGCGCCATCTAGGAGTGGTTTGTAAAAACTTAAAAGGCGACCCTCGTACTATAAAAATTTACTTTTTCTTTACTTGAGAAAGTAAAAATCAGTACCTATTTTAGAACTACATGTTTGCGGGGAAAATACTGATTAAATCACTTTACCGATTTTTTTTCGGTTGTCTTAAAGATTTTCTTTGACATCTGCTATATCTCTAAAACTTCCCTGACCTATTCGGGACTTCTAGAGTCAATTTTAAATTCCCTGGGATTTGAAGATTTCCCCGTCGAGTATTGGCCCTGTTACATTACAAAAAAAGAGTCCACTAAAAATTATAAAAATAAAAGTTCTATATATTATGAATGATGAGTGGATGGTTGTACTTACTTGTGAGCGAAATTTTGTAATGGGCTTGTTAAGAACTAAAAACTCATTGGTTTCTGAAAGCATTTTTAAAATAGTTTCCAACTGAGGAGGACTTCTCTAAAATATAATGTATGTATGTCTAATACAGTCACTTTACGAAGTCTGTCCGAAAAGTATCCGACCTGTGTTTATAGTTTCGCGCCATCGCACCCGACCGCCATCTATAGGGTTCAAGAGTTACCAGTCACACCTTATGAAGTCCTCAGCCAGAAACCGCGAGCTCTCTAGTACTCAAGCAGTGTATAATTGTTTATAGTGTTTTTTTCGGTTTAGTCGCATTTTTGTTACCGTTGGAGACGAAGGAAACAACAGGAATTATGGACTAGCGGTGCCTGGCCTTTTCATCACGACAATGCCTCAGCGCACTCATCGCAAATTGTACAAATTTTTTTGGTAAATCGGATACGTTTTGGAGAGACCTCATGTGCACTAAAATAATAGATCATGTCTTAATTTAGATACAAATTTAAGGTGGAAGATAGTTCTCTATAATACCCTTAGATGGATAGATAGTTTGAATGTTAACAGCCCTTAGGACTTTGATGTATCCATAGGGAACATGACAATGTTGACTCCCCTTAATATATTCGTGGTTAAAATTTATTGGGGGATCCAAGATGAGTTTGTCTTGCTTGTGCTATTGCCACGAAAAGACATAATTAGACAAAGAGCTGGCAGCACCTGCTCCTCCAAGTACCATCTGCAATCTGGATCATCTTTGACCCCAATGTGTGTTTCTGTAAAGATCCCTGTCACTACCCTACCTTTAGGTATTTTCTGTTTAAGTCAGCAGAGACCAGGTATACTCAGGTTAGGTTCCCTTATGCGAGTCTTAGACTGTCTCATGCGAGTCTTAGACTGTCTCATTCCTGGAGCCTCGTTCTGGTCTGTCGCGAACTAATCGTTCAATAGATCAATGATCGCTGCCCCGCCTGTAAGGGCCTCGTAACAAAGTTTTAGGCCTGTAGGGCTTGTCAGAGCTCCTTTTGGCAAGATTGGTAAATAAATCTTTACACTCACTCAGCTCACCCTGGCCTGTGTAAAAACTATCTCGGCGGATCTGCTGTTAGAACAAATGTGTACATTCCGCAGCATCGTGTTCCTTTTCGCTATCTCCCAGCTACATATGAGCATGGCGTAAATTTTCGCTTCAGAAACTAGTAGTTAACTGCCCAGAAATCTAGACAGCTTGGCTCCCCTCTATCGGCAGTACGAATCTCCTACGATGCCCTTTTTCTGTTTAGATCCACCTGAGTGACTACTTAGAAGGATGTTTCTTTTAGTGCAGTTCTCTTTCTAGTATATCCAGTTAGGGACAACCACATCAGGACTCCATTTGAGAGTTGTGGTCTGATCGCAGCCATGCTTTGGTAGTAACAAAAAATAAGTAGAAATATAAGAAAATATGAAAACAGAGGTCACTACTTACTGGTGGATAGGAGACTATAATAGGAAAGCTGTCATAATCCGTAGTATCACAGTTAACCTGGTTATCTGAAAGCAATATTACACATGCAGCATCATATTTTCTTTGGAAAGTTACCATTCTGAAAGGTTTTATTATATTACTATCTTAGTTTAATAAATAAATAATATATATATATATATATATATATATATATATATATATATATATATATATATATATATATATATATATATATATGAAATGGAAAAAAAATATAGAAAATATTGTCAAGAGAACTAGATATTTGATAGATATTTAATATATATTTTTGCAAAACTAGTAAAGATCGTGGATAGAGACACTTTGCTCAGGATATATCTTGGCCTTTTTAATGGTGTTGCACGCTATGGAATAGTGGCGTGGGGTTCTGCATATGATAATGCAATGGGATCTCTTGCACGTATTCAGAAAAAACTAGTAAAAATTATTATTAAAGCTAGATCAATAACTGTTAAAAAGAAACTATTAAATATAAAACAAACATATGCACTGGAAATCCTTACGCATAGTTATGCGAATTTGCGTGATGAGTACACCACCTCAAAAAAGATTACCAGAAATAAAAATATTGCACTTAGAAGGGTTTATCTAGAAGTAGAAAAAAAGAGTCATGTATATATAGCAACTAAACTTTTCAATAAGCTTTCAAATGAACTTAAAAATATATCTGGGAGTAATAGGGTTATCAAGAATAAACTGAAAAAATGGGTTTTAGAAAGTTGTTAGTAAGACAAGTATGGAAAAAAAAGGTAAAAGTTTGTATTTAGAACCTTTGTGTTTCGAAATTTTGGTGCATTTTAGAAGTCTTAACACCTCTTTTCTTTCAATTAATATA
The DNA here is from genome assembly GCA_019049505.1 of Pachyrhynchus sulphureomaculatus. NCBI lineage: Eukaryota > Metazoa > Arthropoda > Insecta > Coleoptera > Curculionidae > Pachyrhynchus > Pachyrhynchus sulphureomaculatus. Next base: position 173,256,885 of record CM032449.1, on the reverse strand, counting down.
AATTATTTTACTCATTATTTTTTTAATTTTAAGTTTAATTTTGTAATGTTTCATTATTAATATTAAGTTTTTATTATGTTTTTATCCAAGCCTGCATACAGGTATGCCCTACTATGGGCTCCAGACTTTTGGAATACTTTGTTTTTGTATTTGGATTATAAATAAATAAATAAATAAATAAATAAATAAATATATATATATATATATATATATATATATATATATATATATATATATATATATATATATATATATATATATATATTGTGACGTCCTTTTATGACATGCTAAACTGTCCTCAGTTTGAGGCATCTTTTTCTGTACCCTGTGAGAAGTTGTTTGTCCCACGCTTGAGCGCAATTTTGTAAGGTGTGCTAATTTTGCTTTATTTTTCGCCCCATGTAGACTGCGTCATTTTGTAACATTTTTAAATACTGGACGCCCCAAGCTTGAGCACAATTTTCTTGCAGCCCCGCTTTAATTTCTGATAATGAATTGAGTGAAACCTGATTTTAAAAGAACTAAAGAAATTAAAGAAATACTAGCTCAGTTTTCCTTGGTGGAGAGATATGGGTAAGAGATAATTTTTGTACGTCTTTTTGGAATTTAATTCTATTTTTAAAGAAACCTCAGTTGTACGACTTTTTTTTTGGCACCACTCATTTTAAAATAGAAAGGATTTAACTTCAGCTAAGAAAAATGAGAAAAAACTGAAGTGTTTTATGGATATTACTAAAAATAATTAGTCTAGTACAACTGATCCTGAAAAGAGAAATAAATATTCAGTGAGACACTAGCTTTAATCAACAAAAAAAAGAATTTATTCATATTTTTAAAATGAAAATAAAAAGTTCCAACCTTTACAGTTATACCAAAAAATTCTAGCCTAAATAGTAGTTGTTACATTTAAACTTTTAAACTTTTACAACCCCCGAAGGCGAGACATCGTGTTTTACACTTCACTTTTTTGTCTGTTATTCATTGCTGTTAAGGCACTGCTCTTAAATAAGTCTATTGGAGGGAGTTTTGTTGACTTACTCTTTTTCAGTCCTGCTGTGATGGACTTCGTGCGATTTCACACTTTTTCTTAACACTTAGAAAGCTCACTACAGCTTTTATTGTCGACACTGGTACTTTTACTTAGCGGCTTCTGAAGAAAATTAGCCTACTTCGGCTAGATGGAAAATAGCCTCTCGGCTAGACGGTCCTGCCTGGCTGCGGCTAGATGGAAAACAGCCTGGCAGCGGCTTGATGGTACTGCCTGGTTGCGGCTAGATGGAAAACAACAACCTTGATTTACGGTCTGCGGAGCCTTAAATAATCGTGCTACTTTTGCCAGTAATATCACGACGCTCCAATCAAAACTGCCGATCAAACATTCCACCAATCGCGGCGTAGCGAGAGGTTCGGTCAGGAATCCGCACAACTCACTATATACCAAACGTCTGGGAATCCCTGTTTAATATACCGTTCGGAACAAAAATGAAAATAAGTACAATTTGAAATGGAAAAATCAGTAACATTACATGGTCTTAAAATCTAGGAAAAAATGAATGTTACATTTACCCCCTTCCAAAAAGAAATAGACTACACTAGTCTATTAAACTTAGGCTACTTATGAAAAGGTACAAAGTGGTACACTATCACTTAATACTAAGGTCAGAACTTAAAACAAAATTACAAACTTCGGACCTTACTACTAGACTTAATTCAATTAAGCACTAATATTAAGTACAATGAAAACTAAATAAAAATCTTTGCATGTACACAAGAATCTTATAACTAGACTTAACTTAATTAAGCACTAAGGTTGAGTACATCAAAAAGTAAATAAAAATCCTTGCATGAACATAAGAAATACCTGTTCAAAGTAACAATCGCGGTCTTCTTATATAAAAGAATCAGCTCTGTTATTGTTACCAAAACAAAAAAATAACTGTCTAGACTCTTGTCTAAATCAAAAAAAAATGAACTGAAATAAAATATGAACACCCCCCTTAAAATCTTTTAAGGATTGTCTGAAAATTTTTTTCTTTCAGCAAAAGAAATTTATAAAATTCTTAAATAAAGAAAAAAAATAAAAAAATGATTCTAGTGCAAACACTTACACTAAAAAGAAAAAGTCTTGTCAGACCATTTAGCACTAGGCCAAAAAAGTAAAAAAAATATCTGGATAAATATCCAGACAAACGCTCGGGAAAAATCGCTATCCATGCTCTAGCTCATCGCTAAGAGGACATTCTAAATCTAGTATCACTACTAGTCGCACTCAGAAAATAATCGCACTCTATATCGCAATGTCGACGTCCTAAGACATCTAGACATGCTAAAGTCGCTAGGGAAAACGCTCTGGTTGATCGCCAGAAAACACGTCAGCTCATCGCCAACAAAACACTCTGGTATCGCCAGAAAAAACTCGGCTCCTCGCCAAGAAAACACTCTGTAAATAGTCCTCGACTACACAAAGTCTGCGTTCTAAAAGAACAAACTCGCCATGAACATAGTGAGCAGCTATAAAAGCTAACTAAATCACTATAAGCGCAGTGAATAGCTACAAAAGCTAAAATTCACTCTTAACACAGTGAATAGCTATAAAAGCTAAAATTCACTCTAAACACCGTGAATAGCTATAAAAGCTAAAATTCACTAAACTGAATGATCCTGCTTCAAAAAGCAATGTTCACTAAGAACAGAATGATTAGTCCGCGCGCAACTAACATTCTAGGAAACATTCCCAACATAACTATATGAGACAGCAAGTCTCGAAATAGGACCTCCCTAAAGTCATAATCCTATATAGGAGTCCATAAGCAAAACGACTCAAAATCTCGCATTTTGAGCACATGCCCTCAGGCAACCAACATACACCGAAATATATACAGAAATATGTACAGAAATATATACAGAAATACATACAGGAGTTCAAATCCCAAACTCTTGGTTATGATAACTCCATACTGAGCTTGGTGAAAGCTCTTAGCAAAAGCTAATCAAATCTTCGGCACATCGCACCAAAGTGACAAATCTGCCTAGAAACATGAGCCAGAAAAAAAACGCTCTCCGTCATTCTTCAGGGTGGCTACACAGAGAAATAAAACTTAACCAGCATTGCGCCTCTTCAAGTTGCATGAAGAACCCTCGTGTACTGGTCTCGCCCTAGAACAACAACGAAAAACATTCAATCCATCCCACATAACAGGAGACAAACACTTCACCACGATATACTGAATGGTGGAGACAAAAAAAATACAGAATTGGTGACCCTGGAGTCCACCAACAAAAGGGAGTAGATTATAGCATCCACTAAACTAAAACGGTGTCTACCACACCACCATAAGTCAAAAAAAAATTAATCAATAGGGTGTTCCGAAATACACTACTGCCAACAGCCTGTCACCACTAATAGGCTAATTGGAGCTGAGGTCGACTACAGTAGTTAGGCTCTCCTTTGGTTCAAATAGAAATAACCATTGGGTAACAAAACCTTTAAAGGTCCCAAAGGTCAAACGTTCACCCCCCATAGACTACCCTTCCAATCAGTCTGTTCCTCAGGAAGACTAACTCCCTGCCAAACGTCGTAACGGCATCTGTTAGCACCCGGTGCATCACAGCCTGTAAAAAACAGATAACTCATGGGATACAACCTAAAAGGTTTACAAGGTTGACTTAACCAAGCTTCTTACGGAAATTTCCAAAAAACGAAAATGAGCTTAAAAAGCTACATGAAGCAAAAATTTCTCAAATTTTCGGTGGTAACGCAACAAAACTTTTGAAGACGACAAGAGCTTTCCCAGCTTAATCAGAAACAAGAAGAAAACATCGTTGACAGCTAAAATATTCGATCATGGTGTTAATCGTCTCCCTAAACAATAGCCTCTAGAAGAAACTGCTACAGGTATCAGGCATAACCGTTTTCTGTCAGCCCAAACTTCTAGATTACCTCTTGGAAATCTAAAAATTCGGTTAGGAATCTTCCCTCACTGCGCTTAGCCTCTCTTGACAAGGTTCTCATCTCGGTATCAGATTTTGATCATTTCTTTGTGAAACGACTGTCTTACTCTGCTCTCATCTCCTGTAAATGATCAGCCTTTAGTTCTCCTGCAGAACTTCAATTTTCTATCAATCTGATAGTAAACCGAAAAAACTCATCAGACGCCTATGAGCCTATGCAAAAAAAATTTTAAAAAAAAATTTGTGACTCAAAGGTAACGTTTAAACGGCTCTGAAAAAAAGTAGAAAATACCCTTAGTTTGTCAATTCAGAAGAAGATCTAAATCAAAATAATCCAAGTCTTAGACTTACTGGATAAACCAAAATCAATTTACTCTTGATTGCACCCAAAATATACCACTAAGGTAATAAAAATACACCCTCTCGGGTAGCAAACTTTGAAATTGCTCTTATTACATTTTGACTCTACATCATACAACACGAGCTTCATCCTGCGCTTGTCCTAACTCAAGATCACCTTGGATTGCCTCTAATCAAAATTTCGCTTCCAAGTGTCAAGAACTGGATATTATTTGGGGTCTTAAGCAAATCAAATCCCGCGACCACCGACATACCAGTCTTATGATATATCCTGAGGGTGACTCTTTCGCAAGCTCGCAAAAGCTGAGTCGATGCTAAACATCAACTACAATCAACCTAAGTTTGGGATATGGCCAATACCCAAAACCTTAGCTTTAAACAATAAAAGTAAGCTATACTCTGCTCAACTTTTATAACAGTCAAAAAAACGAGGTCGTCACCTCTACAGAGCAACATCAAAAAAGGTAAAGTAAAGCAATTAAGATAATGTAAATATAAATTATTCTTCTTCTGACAAACTTTCACTAGGGTTAGGTTCATTGAATGGTTTTAAGTCTTTAATATGCCATCGTCCTACTTTAGTCCCATCTAAATTAACTAAACCATAAACTAAATCCGAAATCTTTTCTCTAATCACGCAATGCACATACTTAGGTACCAACTTAGATGTGAATTTATCAGCTGCACTGGAAAGAATTTTATTTTTTCGCCAAACGTGATCACCTATCTTAAAGGAAAAATCCCTTTTTCTAAGGTTGTAAGACTTACTGTTCCGCTCATAAGCCTTATGTATCCTACTACGCACGTCGGTGAAAATATCTTTTAAACCCTTTAAATTTTCGGCGTACGCGCCCCTGTTACCCGGAATTATTTCGCTGTCAACATTGACATCCAAATCTAAATTTTTATAATGCGATCCAGATAGAGGTATATGTCTGCCGTACTAAGAAAGACGGTGTAAACCCTGTTACTTCGTGTCTTGCGGTGTACACTGGATTAAAACGGATGTTAAAACTATATGTCTCACTTAAGCTCTTAAGACACTCAGAAGTAAACTGAGTACCGTTATCGCATATCAAGAGCGATGGAACACCGTGGATTAGAAAGACATTATTTTCCAAAATTCTCTCTATATATCCAGCTTTAGAGCTTTTCAAAGGAAATAGCATGGTATACTTTGTAAACCAGCAAGAAACCACGAGAAGCCATTTATTTCCTTGTTTTGAACGTGGAAATGGACCTACTAGATCAGCTGCTATGACTTGAAAAGGGTAATTAACCGTTTTTTTCTCTTTTCCCATCAGTCCCATAGGTAGTGTATTTGGAGATTTCTGCGCTCCACATACTTCACAAGTCCTCACAAACTTTACGATGTCGAAACGCATTTTTGGCCAATAATACTGTTCCTGAACCCTGTGAAGAGTTTTATAAAAGCCAAAATGACCAGAAGTAGGAGGAGTGTGACACATGTCTATAACTTCCTCTCTCTGTGGTTTAGGAACTAGTATTTTCCACTCGGGTACATTAATTTTTAAAGGCAACTGGTTTGGGATAAATTTGTACACGAAATCATTTTCCACCTTCCACTGTGGAAAATTTTGAGGAGATTCTTTAATTTGCTGCCGTAAATTGTCGTACCATGGGTCAATGCGATCTACATCTACTGTATCAATTCTTACGCCAAACTGTGCATTAAGACTGTTTTCGTCCGCTGTATGATCTGGGATTCTTGACAAAGCGTCAGGAATAACATTGTGGACTCCTTTTCTATGAATTAAAGTAAACGTGTGTTGTCTCAGCCTAATCGCCCAACGCGCTAGTTTGCCACTAGGGTTTTTAATAGAATTAAGCCACAATAAGCTATAATGATCTGTTATGACCGTGAAAGGAACACCTTCTATGTAAGGTCGAAACTTTTCGATGTTAAAGAGTACTGCTAAACATTCTTTTTCAACAACCGAATAGTTACGTTCAGCCTTTGATAAAGTTCTACTGGCATACGCTATCACTCTTTCCTCACCATTGATTTTCTGTGTTAGGACGCCCCCTAAACCGGTATTAGAAGCATCGCTAGAAATATAAAACTGTTGGGAAAAATCTGGTTGGGATAAAATTGGAGCTGAAACCAATAGCTCTTTAATCTTTATAAAAGATTCTTCGGCTGCCTTTGTCCAATCTATCGATTGTCCTTTTTTTCGTCCTTTCAAAAGGTCATTAATAGGCGACAACAGGGTAGAAAAATTCTCGATAAGACGTCTATACCATGAACACATTCCTACGAAGCGCTTAACTTCCGTAGTATTAGTAGGTCTCGCATAATTAACCATGCTTGCTACTTTATCCGGATCGGTACGCAAGGAATTTGAGCCTACAATATAGCCTAAAAACTTTAGAGAAGTTTTGAAAAAATCACATTTGCTCAAATTTATCGTCAGTCCGGCCTCTTTCAATTTATCTTTTACTTCCTTAAGTAAGCGAATATGCGATTCGAAGTCTTCCGATGTTACTAAAATATCATCGAGATAGGTAAAAATATGTGGCTCATATTTCGGACCAAATATAGCATCTACTAAACGTTGCTGAGTTTGAGCAGCGTTCTTTTAGACCAAACGGCATAGTGACGAACTGAAATAGACCTCGGCCTACTACTGCAAAAGCGGTCTTTTCCTTAGAGGATTTGTCTAAAGGAATTTGCCAGAAAGCCTTTCTAAGGTCTATCGAAGATACATACTTAGCATTCCTGAGTGATGTCAAAATTCTGTCGATGTTCGGTAATGGGTAGTTATCAAATTTGCTGACCTCGTTGAGCTTTCTTCCGTCAAAGCACAGACGATACTGTCCATCGGCCTTTTTCACCAATAAGATTGGAGAACACCAAGGACTGTTTGATTCTTCAATCACTCCGAGTTTCAACATTTCGTCTAACTCTTTATTTAATACTTTTGACATATAAGGAGACATGGCGAAGGGCCTTGTCTTTACAGGACTGGCATCAGCCGTATCTATAGACATCTTGATTTTATTCGTTCGGCCTAACCTATCTTTACTACTTATTTCATTGAAAGAGCTTATTACTTTTTCTGCTTTTAAGCGTTCCGTCCGCGAGAGATCATCCAAGGTACATAGACGCGAGAAAAGGTTTTCAAAAGAACTTTCTGAATAACAATCTTTAAAGCTTGTATTAGAATTGACTTCTTGGGACTGTGGATACCACGAATTATTTTTAAAATTTACTAAAATTCCGAATTTTTGTGCAAAATCACATCCTAAAACCAAAGTATGTGATTGAGAAGGTACTACTAAAGCAGAAATTACTAAATAATGACCATTGCAGACTAGCGGCAACTCAACCGTACCTAGAACTTTTAGACGGCTGCCATCTGCAGTGGTAACACTTCTATTTTTGACGTGGCATATTTTTATACTTAAACGACTTAAAATTCTTATACCATTCTGACCTAAAACGGAGGCATTTGCACGAGAGTCAAGTAAAGCCGAGAAATGGGCACCTAATAGATATTATTTTTATATGCGGTCTATTAGCCAAATATTTATGCACGAATAAAGGAGATATGTGACCATTTGGAGAAGCAGGAGTTTTAACTTGAGAAGGAAAAAATTTTTATTAGACTTTAAAAAATCAGAAACTTTTTGTAACTATCTAGTCCAATCTGATTTATTGGAGTATTTCTTTACTTAAGATCCTAGTTAGAATCTTTCTTTTATCCGCGACCGGACGTTCTGAGAAAGTACGACGGATTTTTAGTTCATAGTCTAATTCATATTCCAATAGGTGATTGACTTTAAAATTGGAGGCTTCCATGATAAATGAATACTATAAAATTTAAAAGAATTGTTTAAAAAGCCGTGAAAATATTTCTCCTGTGCTCCCAATAGTCAAAAAAAATAACAAAATCTGTAAAGGCACTTAAAATATGTAAACTTCTTTACCAAACTTTAAAAAAAATCTTCAACAATTTCAAAAAAAATTTCTAAGTATTGCCTCGTATTAAAATCCTTTTATCAAGATATCTTAAGAATTTCCTATAAAAAATCTCCAAATATCGTTTCGTCTATCAGCAAAGTATTTTTAATATTCATGCAAAATATAGGTGAGAAAAAAGAACAGTTTTTTGTTCGGTTATCCGCAAAATAAATCAACAATGCAAAATTAAAGTCGACCAACACATCTGCCCATCTGAACTATAAAGCCAGCTTTTAAGAAAAAAGTAGGAATCTCTTATCTTAGAGTCAACAACAAAATTCAAATATCTATATCAGATAAATTGAAATAAAAAAATTCTACAAATTTCCTGCTTTTGTCTTACAGCTATAGTGTAGTTTCGTTTAATAAGTATTATGAAATAAAAATATCTGCAAAGTTAGAGCTTTTACTTTGTTCGAAAGCTAGTACACTGAACCCTTTTTTTTAAAAATAAAATTCCAAAAGCCCCGCGTTGACAGCGCTATTTTGTAACGTGTGAAAAAATGTGTTGCCCCACGTTGGGCGCCATTATTATGTGACGTCCTTTTATGACATGCTAAACTGTCCTCAGTTTGAGGCATCTTTTTCTGTACCCTGTGAGAAGTTGTTTGTCCCACGCTTGAGCGCAATTTTGTAAGGTGTGCTAATTTTGCTTTATTTTTCGCCCCATGTAGACTGCGTCATTTTGTAACATTTTTAAATACTGGACGCCCCAAGCTTGAGCACAATTTTCTTGCAGCCCCGCTTTAATTTCTGATAATGAATTGAGTGAAACCTGATTTTAAAAGAACTAAAGAAATTAAAGAAATACTAGCTCAGTTTTCCTTGGTGGAGAGATATGGGTAAGAGATAATTTTTGTACGTCTTTTTGGAATTTAATTCTATTTTTAAAGAAACCTCAGTTGTACGACTTTTTTTTGGGCACCACTCATTTTAAAATAGAAAGGATTTAACTTCAGCTAAGAAAAATGAGAAAAAACTGAAGTGTTTTATGGATATTACTAAAAATAATTAGTCTAGTACAACTGATCCTGAAAAGAGAAATAAATATTCAGTGAGACACTAGCTTTAATCAACAAAAAAAGAATTTATTCATATTTTTAAAATGAAAATAAAAAGTTCCAACCTTTACAGTTATACCAAAAAATTCTAGCCTAAATAGTAGTTGTTACATTTAAACTTTTAAACTTTTACAACCCCCGAAGGCGAGACATCGTGTTTTACACTTCACTTTTTTGTCTGTTATTCATTGCTGTTAAGGCACTGCTCTTAAATAAGTCTATTGGAGGGAGTTTTGTTGACTTACTCTTTTTCAGTCCTGCTGTGATGGACTTCGTGCGATTTCACACTTTTTCTTAACACTTAGAAAGCTCACTACAGCTTTTATTGTCGACACTGGTACTTTTACTTAGCGGCTTCTGAAGAAAATTAGCCTACTTCGGCTAGATGGAAAATAGCCTCTCGGCTAGACGGTCCTGCCTGGCTGCGGCTAGATGGAAAACAGCCTGGCAGCGGCTTGATGGTACTGCCTGGTTGCGGCTAGATGGAAAACAACAACCTTGATTTACGGTCTGCGGAGCCTTAAATAATCGTGCTACTTTTGCCAGTAATATCACGACGCTCCAATCAAAACTGCCGATCAAACATTCCACCAATCGCGGCGTAGCGAGAGGTTCGGTCAGGAATCCGCACAACTCACTATATACCAAACGTCTGGGAATCCCTGTTTAATATACCGTTCGGAACAAAAATGAAAATAAGTACAATTTGAAATGGAAAAATCAGTAACATTACATGGTCTTAAAATCTAGGAAAAAATGAATGTTACAATATATATATATATACACACACAGTTAAACCTCCAACAACGACCCCTCTGACTAACGACCACCTCAGTAAAACGACCGATTTAGGGAATCCCCGAACAAAACCTTATATAAAACTGTAGTCTGTAGCCTCTGGCTAGCGACCACCATGAATAACAACCGCGACCAGGGATTTTTGGGTCCCAATGTAATTTACGACCTTTTATAATGACCCGGTACGAAAAAAAAATTATATTTAGACCTATAATTACACCTATAAATACTATTACATATAATAATTTTATTACCACTTGTAATATAAAATTAAATCGCATCGATAATCAGTATTTTCTATCTGTCTGTAGATGGTGCTGTTTTTGTTTTTTTTTTACATTTAGTTTTTCAAAATGTTTAAATAAACGCGTTCTTTTCTCTAGATTTTCACTCGAGCGAGAGAATATTTGTTGTGTTCACTTTGATAAGTTTACAAAAGTTTATTTACTGTGTACATAATGGCTAATAATAAAACAAAGTGGTTATCTCTTGAACAAAGGTATCTGTTATCAACGAACATGAACATTTCTTAAAAAGTCATCAATTTGAAGTAGGAAAAACTCAAATTCAAACCATTTTAAAAGAAAAGGAAGCCGTTTTAAAAGCGTGGAGAGAAAATGGCTGTAATTTACAATAAAAAAAATGTTAAGAATCTGGAACCTTTGGCACAATGACGCTACTCAGTATATATCACCACTACACCAAACCCTGTTAGCTTCATCAGGAGCGATGATTGATGATCAACCATCGTTCCTGATGAAGCTAACGTGGTTAGAGAAACGCGCGTCGAGTGCAAAAATAAAGTGTTTGGTGTAGTGGTGATATATACTGAGTAGAAAAAAAAAAGTTAAAAAATGAAAATCCAGAAGTTAAAAGGCCACGCCCAAAAAATCTTGTTGAATTTTTGCTAAGATGAACAAAAGACTTCTGCATTGTTAAATTTATGGGAAACAAGAAACACAGTTGTTGAATTTTTGCCAAGATGAAGAAAAGACTTCATTGTTAAATTTATTGGAAATAAGAGAGAAATTAAAATTTATTGAAAATAAGAGAGAAATTAAAAAAAAACATTTGAAAACAAATGAAACAAAAAACACAAAATTTAAAAAAATATATATTTTTAAACATACCTGCTTTAAATAAAAAAGTTGGAAGTCTGCACAAAATGTGAAGGAAAATATATTTTATTTTTTAATTTTAATATTGTGTGCCTCTATTAACCAATTTTGCAACCTTATGGGAGCACAATCCACTCAACCTCTGACTAGTGACCACCTCCTATAGTGACCATTTTCAAACACTGGCAAATGAATTCGAACTCTTGACATAAATTTTACCATGTTTAATCTTTGAACACATTTAACCACCAAGTACCTATTTTATGATCATAAGCCACTAGTTATAAATTCATACTCGTAGTCATTACTCTCAGCATAGATAATGAGCAACAGTACTAATTTAAGGCAACATGCATTATGAACATATTATGAAATAGTCATAGTATAAATAATTTATTGTATTCCAAATTTTAAAAACCAACACTTACTTCTGGTAATAATCATGCTGTAACTTTGAACAAAGATGTCTCATATCTGTAGGGGTAGTTTGATTCGCCAGAGTGTCATGAAAGTAAAGACTAAATTTACTCAAAACTCCCCCTTTCAGCCTCTGTAGCCATTGAAATAAAGCTGGCAAAGGGCTGGTTTTAAATATACCTAATTTCCAGGTCTAAAAACATAACAAAACTGTTAGTGTATAGAATATAATAAATTTTTTTCTTAATTTTGAAGCTACCACTGCAATGTTGAGAATAATAGGTATCATTGGCCAGTTTGTAGATCTGCCACTAAATTTCATAGAATTTAACTTGCTGTAGTCCCACATGCTATTGCAAGGTATAGACAGCTCTTGTTATGGTTTTGCTTAGCATTTATCCTACTATATTCTTGCTGGATCCTGACAAGTAACTACTTTTAAATATTTTTACAAGCATTTAGTTGGACTATCTAGACAGTCTTATCACAGTCTTGTCTTAATTCTAATAAGGTTTGACCAAGTTCTGCCAGTCCAGTCTTACATCTACCAGGTTGTATTTTAAGTTTTATGAAGCTAACACCACAGTAAGACACTTCTCATTTAAAGCATACATAGATGCATACTCTTCATCAAAACAAACACTTTGGACCCAAAAGTACCAATATCTAATACCTAAATCTTAACAAAAACAAACCTCTCTTTGCATTTTACTCTCCCAAGCTTGTAATCTCGTATGGGCTCCATGTATAAGAGCTAATGATGTCAAAAATTGAAGCCTTTGAAGTTCCACCATAGCTTTAAACAACTGTTGCAACACTTCACATTCTAAACTAAAAAACAGCTTTGATAGGTGTCAAACTTATATCCGTAAACCCGAGATGGTTATTCTGAACAATTGTTTTCTATGGAATTCAGTATGTCTATGTAAGACATGTGTTTGTTAGTCATTGCTAAGTTGTAAACTTTTTCATATCTATGAGATTATTAAGAAAAATTATAATTTCTGAAAGTAACTACAACATTTTGAATTTATATTTTTTTACTAAAAGGATACAAATCAATCAAATTAATTCTGGCATTTAGAAACTGGGTAATATTCTGACAGTAATTCTGTAATCGTGGATTTGTATTTTTGCAACCATCCTCAATTTTCTTTAAATCATTTTTTAGGTTTTCATAAATTGCCCTTAATGAATTCTAAAAACATGAAACACAATAGTGTCTTCTAATGAACATAATATTCAGTAAATATATTAATATATATAATATATATATATATATATATATATATATATATATATATATATATATAATATATATATATATATATATATATATATCTATATATTTATATATCTATATATCTATATATATATATATATATATATATATATATATATATATATATATATATATATATATATATATATATATATATAAATATATGCTTAAATAGGGACAAAACCAAACAGGTTGTTTTTTCACTAAGAGAGGTGTATGACTTGAATGATGGAGTGGGTAAGGTGAGATTTTTGCGTGTAAATTTGAATCCGAAGCTGCATTCGGGTACACAGATAGGCAAGATATAATTATATATATATTATAAAATTGAGCAAATATCTTTTTGTACTCCGGAATCTTGCACACTGCAAGTATTGTGAAATGCCTATCACTCAATATTTCACTATCATCTTGCTTATTCCATTCTCATCTGCACAGACCTATCGAGTGTTCAGCTTGCAGCATAAGGTACTGAGAATACTAGATGGACTTGGTTTCAGGGATAACAGCCAACAGTCATTTGTATCACTTAGAATTTTAATGGTTACTTCACAGTACATTCTTGCGAATCTCTAGTTCTTAAAGCAAATATTCATTCCTATAGAGGCCATGGAGATATGCATTGTCATGACACCAGACATAAGGAGAATCTAATTCCAATATATTCGAGGCTAAAGAGATGTCCAGGACCTGAGTACTGGGCCGTTAAATTCTTTAATGTATTACCGCAAAATATTAGAGATTAGACGATTTTAAAAAAGGTTAAAAAAATTCTGGTAGAAAATGCTTTTTACTCCATAAACGAGTACCTCTGTTATAGGTTTTAAGTTTCGTTTTATATTTGACGAGTTTGTTTCCATACTGTTTTAATGTTTCTTTCTCAAGTGTAAGAATGGCATAGTAATAGAAATTATATGTATTAAGATTTATGTAGTAATCTTATTGCTTTGATCAATATAGTAACTACATTTTATATCATTATTTACTGACGTGTAAAACAATTTTTTGTATATTTTAGCATGAATAAACAGTATTCAGTAAATATATATTTTTTTACTAAAAGGATGCAAATCAATCAAATTAACTCTGGCATTTATAAACTGGGTAATATTCTGACAGTAATTCTGTAATCGTGGATTTGTATCTTTGCAACCATCCTCAATTTTCTTTAAATCATTTTTTAGGTTTTCATAAATTGTCTTTAATGAATTGTAAAATATGAAACACAATAGTGTCTCCTAATAAACATAATATTCAGTAAATTAAAACACTTACATCTTTTCTTAAAAAACTTTTTTGTTTATTTTGTAAAAAGCCTATATCCATATAGCTCTTCTCAGCAAGTGCAAGTTGCTGTAAAAAATTTAAAAATATAGTCCATGGCGTCACTGGACTTTTCGGTACTTTTTCCTTCTCCTAAAGAAATCAGTAAAGAACAAGATAGTACATAAGTTTAAATTTGGCCCCAAATTTAAAAATACTTACAACATGTTCTTTTGCTTTATCAAAACATAGTTGAGAGATGTGAGTAAAGAAATTAAAAAGGAATTCATCCTCCTTTTCCATTTTAAAATAATTTAAAATCACAACATTCTAGTAAAATATTTTTGAGCATATAAAATCAAAATAAACAAAGCTATAGGTTATATACTCCAATCTTCTTTTTTGGTAAGGCAATCTGGTACAAGCAGAAAATCCCAGTTTCAAGAATCCTAGAAATGAATTTTAATTTGTTATTCAGACAAAGAGTATACATTAACTAAAGAAATAATTTATTCTGCTGAATTTAATCGTTTCTGTTAGCCTTATCCGACGCCTTACAATCTCATCACTATCTAGTCAAAACAATTATGTCTTTCCTAAACTGCAAAGTAAACCTATAGACACCCTCATCCCAACGTATCTTTGACGCCAATATTCAAACTCACCCAGGCTCATTCATAATAACTCCCAAATCTGACAAGATTATGGAGACATTCCAGACACCCTTTAAAGTGGACTTTGTCGAATATCATTTAATAAAAGAGAAAAAAGATATGGGTTTTGAAAAATAAACCGCTACCCAATCGAGTACTCCTAGCAGCTGTGGCTGTAAAAAGCATAGAGGGAGAGATATTAATTTATTCAAAGATTATTTTTTTATTAATTTTTTTTATATTTATTGTTAATTTTAAAAGCAAATTTTCTTAACTATTGTGATATTATAGGCCAAAAAAATTTAAAAGAATCAGATATCAACATAGCCCAAGTAAATAAAAGCAACCTAACCTAACCTTTTGGGTATCCTTTTTCTTATCATTTCTCACTATTTATGATGGATTTCAAAAATCAAAACACTAATTGTTAGGACTTAGTTTTCATAATTATTTTAATGTATTATACATTCGTAAAAAATCATGTCAGTGACATATGGGAAAGTGATCTCATTAATAATTGATGAACGTTTTGGTTCTGTTGTGGAAAAAGTAGCTACATTTTTATTTAAAAACGAAAGCAGCCCTTTGTTGTATATAGTCAGAGGCACAAACTTGCCCCTCTCTAAAGTAGGTATTTTGAAATTACTTTATGACACCAAAAATGTATGGATGTATGTATTTCTTTTTTTTAGATTAAAGAATCACTATGCATTCTTATTAAATATCGTTTAGTTACATTTAAGCCTAACAAAAATGAAAATTTAGCAAATTATAGTCTTGATTCAGAGAAAGTGTTACTAATGCTAAGATATCCAAAATATTTGAACCACATCAAGAAAAAATTTGGAGATGAATCGGAGATGATTGTTGAAGAACTACTACAGAAAGGTAGGTAATATTATATAATTATAAAAATCACTACATGAAACTGGTTATTACCCTAGAAAAATAATACATTTTTTTTTAGGTTATTGGTCAGCATCAGAGTTGATCTTAAAAGTTTATGAGAGACTCTCAAAAAATAATGAGAGGTCTGTAACTTTGTCCCAAATAAAAGACAAACTAGTATATTTAGTAACAGCGAAATATATATCAAGAATTCCTTACTCATCTGAGGATAAACCTGTACCTTTTCTTACAATTAACGAAAATGAAATTAACACTTTACCCAATATTGAAATAAAAAATTTATTTACATATCAAAAAGACAACTCTGTAAATTTGCCAGGTAAGTATTAATTATTAATTACAACTCATTATTCAATATTTCTTTTTTATGAAAGGATATAATTAATTTTAGATAAAAATATGTACTGGGCTATAAATTTTGACAGGTTTCATCAAGATCTACGAGATAAAATCATTGTAACTGCTTTTACTAGAAAATTTGATGAGAATGCTGGTGAAATTATGAAGTAAGTAGAATTGTAAGAATAGTACTTTTAAAATAATTTTTTTCCGTGACACTTTTTTTAGAAAACAAAATATTGTACCTTTTTTCAGAATATTTTTAAGACAAATGTACATAAGAACAGAACCATGGTCTGACATATCAAACCCTATTCCAACTTTAGAAATTAAAGATATTTTAAAAAGGCAAGCCAGCAGTTCTCCATGTTTAGCATTTTTCGATCATTATATCAATATAATAGGTAGGTATTTTGTTACATAAATAAATATAGCAAATAACAATAGGTTGAAATGATTTTTAACTTTATAGAACAGGACAATAGTCAACTGCTTAGAAAAGCAGGAGAGGCCAGCGGGGGCTCATACCAGATTTATTTAAAGGAAGCATTTACACAATTTGCTTGGGAGTTAGTAGAACAGATAGTTCTTGAGAAGTATGATTCAAAAGCTGCAAGGATCTTTAGGTAGAGAGTTAATTTTTTTTATATATGGTAAAATATAAACTATACCGATTAAGCTGGGTACTCTATTATTTTTTTAGATTAGTAAAATTAAAGCCCTATATAGAACCTGATCAGATACAACAGATGGCCATGATTCCTGCCAAAGAGGCCAAAAAATTGTCATATCAGCTGTATGAAGATAACTTCTTGCATATACAGGTAAGTATATATACACCTTGTAGCTGCTGTATCAGCCTCCAGTGGAGAATTAGGTATGCTGTTTCAGGATGGATTGACAAATAAGAGAACAGTGGGAAGACTGCTGAAATATGGGCCTTGTTCATTTTCAGTTGTTTTACATTAAACTAAATAGTATTTCTATACATTTTGAGCTGTTGAATCTAAATTTTCTGAATGATTTATATTATTTTTTTACTTATCAAGAAAAACATTGTCTCGAATATTTTTAATGTTGTAATTCTATTGTAGGAACTTAGAAAAACCTCCACAAACAATGGACCAACAAAAAATTTCACCCTCTTCCACATACAATTGGAAAACGTGGTCAGAATGCTGTTAGAAATGTGCTATAAGACTTTATTTAATCACATCACTAGAAGGAACCATGAGACATTCTTAAATAAAAGAATTATAGATAAGAAGCAGAGGGTGGATACTATTTTAATGGGTATGAGGGCACAGGGAGCCACAGAAGAACAAATAGGAGATGTAAGTTTATAGATTATCCTATCCTAACCATTAAATGTTTCTTTTTTAAAAAAAATTATTTAAGGGGATATTTTGGTCTAGCGACAGATTTTATGCTATTTTGGCGATTTTTGTGGGAGAAAAGTATAAAGGTTATTGCAAAATGGTTTTTTTACAATATGTTTATATATGTTTGAAATATATTTGCAAATTTCTATACTACCAAACAATTACAAATAATCAGTGTTAAAAATATATGAAACCAATGCTAAGAAAAAAACAGTGCTCGATGGGGACCATGATTTCAACAGTTCTATTAATCTGAAACAAAGAATCCAAATATATCCTTAATTAGTAGGAATGTCGCTAGAGCCGGTACCAGAATGAAAAAAAAATCGTGAAAATTAAGAAATGGCGCCATGTAGAGAATTGAATATCAAATTTTGACCATTTTTCTTCACCTTTGGAGGGCTGTAAAAAATACAAAACAAAAAATTTTAACTTCATCATGGTAGGGACTATAGCCACATATATGCCGAAGATTTGCGCACAAGCACGATTCAGTAGCTCAACTGGTCGCTAATTTGAAAAAAATAATTTTGAGAAAAACATGTTTAAAGTTTTGTGTATTGATTACACAGAGACACTTTTACTTACGATCAACCATCTATTCAAGATTCATAAAGTAAACCTTGTTGCTTAAAAAATCATGCAGAGCTGATAATTCTTCTCTATGTTGTGCTCTTTCTTCTCGAGCGAAGGCAGACGACCGCCGCTCCGAGTAAATGAAAGGAACGCACATGTACCCGCGCCCCGAGTACTAAGCGTGTCGGATACCGCTTCATATATAGTGCTATAACTTTATTAATGTTGCGGATCGAACAAAATGGTTTTGCAGAAATATTCTCTATACTAAATAGTTGCAAAATATGTTAAAAAAACGATTTTTTGAACCTGCTAGATCAGAATACCCCCTTGAGGAAAAATGCATTTAAACAATGAAAATATTTACTCTGTATATTTATTAACAATCTTTCTTTAGATTGAAGAAATGATTACTCCTCCAGAAAGACAAATACTGGACAATATTGAAAATCTTATAAAGAAACTTAATATGGTTGAATTAGAGATAGATGACACTATCTTTATGTTACAGATGTTTTTAGTGTATCACTAATATAAGATTTAATCAGTAAAGTGTTTTTGTTAATTAATTTTGTTTTGTTTCTTTAATCTTCCAAAAAAATATTTCGTATCTTGTTGCTCACAATGTTTTGGTAATTTTATAGTTTAGTACTACCAAAAAAGATTCATACCTAGAACCCATACTTCCATTCATTCTCTTTGTGCCAATTTAAGTGGTGGTTTAAACCCCACGATAATAGATGACGTGGCTTTAGGGGCCAGTCAAAGTCCATAATTTAAGTCAGTCTTAATTAAGAAAACCCTTATTTAATCAAGCTTCATGCGAAAAAATCAAATAAAGTTAAACCAAAGTTTCAAGGATCTATAAGGGGCGACTTGTGAAATTAATTTTTAAGTAATATTGTAATTAAAATTAGATTCTAACCAAGTTTCTAAACTACCTTCTAAATATCTTTACTTATAAAAAATTGTAGGTTAGGGGTTTTAAAAGTGTTCAGGTTGTAGAGTCTGTCAAGTAAGAACGAGACCGCTCGTACTCGGGGAAAAAATGTGTTTCGAGAACATTTTTTGCCATCAATGTATTCTTTGGTGTGCTAACAATGGCGCAATTACCCTAGTAAGTTGCCCAATCGCCTCCTGCATCAATAATCGTCTGGCATCTTCGAGGCATGCTGTCGACGAGATTTTCTGCGTTCTCTGCTCAGTCTTTTCTCTGAGCTTTCTTTTTTACAACGGACTAAACGTTTCCAATAGAGTTGGCGTCCGGCGATTGTGAGGGCCACTCTAGTATCTTATCGTGGGCCCAAGCGAGCCGCTTTGCGACGTGATTTTCGCTCAGCAGAGGTTTCTTCAACGTACTTCGAAATTTAACATCATGAGCACGAAGATGTCGAAAGATTTCATGCGACATATTCAATCCTAATTTTCTTAATTTTGCCGCTCCTTGATGCAGCGACAATTTCGGAGCCCGTGAAAACAAAGACACAATTTGTTTTTCGATATTTGGAGTGACTTTGCTTACCGAGCCACGTTTTGGCAAGTCGTCGACATTTTTTGTCTCGTTAAAATGATTTTACCCACTTCACATGCGATACCGACTTTTTA
Organism: Pachyrhynchus sulphureomaculatus; assembly: GCA_019049505.1. Taxonomy (NCBI): domain Eukaryota; kingdom Metazoa; phylum Arthropoda; class Insecta; order Coleoptera; family Curculionidae; genus Pachyrhynchus; species Pachyrhynchus sulphureomaculatus. The sequence goes on along the minus strand of CM032449.1, from coordinate 173,237,186 downwards.
ATATATTTAGCGGTCGCGGAATGTATTATTTTAGGCCCATTTGGATGGGAACAAAGAAAGATTGTCTCGGACCGACGCGCAAATAAGTGACTCGTTTTGGATTTTACGTGATTTAGACGAAAATTCGGAATCGACTGATACATCGTAGACAGAGGTTCCCTCTACCGATTTTTTGTTGATTAGCTAGAATTGCATCTACCAAAAATGACGTGGACACGTTCTTACTTGACAGACTGTACAGGGTGAGTCAACAATAGAGTAAAGTTCATTATCTCATTTGTTTCGGGAATGACGAAAAAATGTTAAATACAATAGTTTTTAGAGAATGTTAAGGTGCACAGTTTAAAATTACAGGGTATTTCAAAAAAGTGTGGCCGATATAACATATGTTTTTTTAAATGGAACATTCTATTTTCTAATTTATTTTTAAATTCTGCGTAAAATTTTCTAACTTTTTTATTAATAATGTTATATACCTAAACCTAGTAGTTTTTCTAATATTTCAATTTAAAAAAAAAAAAAATACTAGTTTTCCGTTTTGTAAATAATTGCCAGTAGCGCCATTGTTTCTGAAGGTCGAATATTCATAATTGGTACAAACGTTCTATAGAGATGAAAAAATATATATGTAAAGAAATTTGAGTTAGATGCTGCAGGGAGTTCAAAATAAATTTATGCATTTCGACTATTTTAAATTGAAAAATCTCAAATTTTTTAAATGGCACACTCTGTATATTATTATTTTTTCTGATAGATTTTACAAAACCCTCCAACTTTTATTAACTATGTCATATACCTATTTCTAATAGTTTTTCGATTTATTTTGAATTTTTCAATTTTTATCCCATCATAGTTGCCAAGACAAAACAAAAATGTAGGCATTATCAAGTTTTGACATGTCTATTAAGCAAGTAAAAATAGTTTAATTTGTTGTAGTAAGTGACGTATAAAGGTAATAGTTATGGATTTTGCTAAAAATGAATTAATTGATATGGTTTATATACTAGGCGAGGCGGGCAAAAATTGTCTTTTCACAGTAAGGCTTTATGGAGCGAATAGACCTATACCATCTAGAAAAACTTTTTAGTGCTTAATGGAACGGTTTGATGGTAGTGGTAGCCTTGAGTATACGAAACGGAAAGTAGTAAACCGGAATGCTACCAATGAGGAAAAAGAAATGGAGATTTTACTTCATGTTGAAGATAATCCCCAGGTCAGCAGCCGTCAACTAGCTAACTTATCTGACACATCACAATCTACGGCTAATCGCACTATGAGAAAATGCAAGTATCATCCCTTTCATATGGAACTACACCAAGAACTTCAAACCCATGAATGGAGCAATAAAGGCCGATCCAAATTTTTTATCCACAATAAAGTTTTCTGATGAAGCTGCTTTTCGCTTAGTTAATCCATTTTGGGTCCGGGAAGTTCAAAACCAAACTCTATCGTTGACTCACCCTGTACATAATAAATGGTGTTACACGAAAATGAGATACAGTTTATAAATAGTTGAAGATTCAAATATTTTAATTTATGGTATAACGTCTAATTTTTTAAATCGTTATCAAAACTACTTTTTAAACAAATAAAGTGGCCACTCTTACACCATAAAAATCACTCATGTTTTTATTTACAAATGTATAAAATATTTAACATTTCAAAGTTACACAGATTTCATAGAATAGCGGTTTAAAAAAACCCTCCCTTGGAGTTCACTCTATATTCACATCCCTTAATGTATTATTTTTATTTGGACTGACAAGAATTACCACAGTTCGTCGTTAACAACGTAAGTCGCAAAACGGCCGAGTCCAATACATATTTGGGCTGCACCCTGAATAAGGATTGGGTTCACTCTCGGGAGATAACATGCAGAATTGAATAGGCAAGCGCGCTTTTAACGGGATGCGAAGTATACTATGCAATCTAACACTCGGCATTCATACCCTTACAAGTGCCTTTTGAAATGTGGTGCTGCCGAGGCACGCTTAGGATCTTATTAAGCTAAGTGTCCACTTGAGACAAAGTCTCGAGAGAAAGTCTCGAGATTAGTTCCGAAGTGTTGTCCATTTGAGATCACTTGCGCTCTCGAGACAACAGTTGGAGACTCGACAGTCACTGCAGTCTCGAGATCAGGAAATTTTGTGTACACTTGAGAGCTTACTCTCAAGTCTCAGTCGATTCTGTGACTTGGTTGCTAGTTTGAGATTTATTTTTTTTCAAAATGGATTCACGCCAAATCCTAGCCTTTCTAATTGTGCATAAAATTATGAAAAAAAACGGAAGTGAAAAAAAAAAAGGCGTGTTGGGTAAGAAAATGGGTGGATCGACGAAATGCATTTGCTTGCTTTTTCAACACTTGTGAACGAGTTGCGGTTGGAAGATGCACAACAGTTTAAAAATTTCATTAGGATGTCTGCAGTTCAATTTGAATTGGTTTTAAATTTGGTAAAACACGATATTGTAAAGCAAGATACAAAGTTACGTGATGCGATTCCAGTCCATCATAGATTAATGGTCACACTTCGTTTTCTGGCTTCAGGTAAGCCTTTCAAGCGAATGTACAAATATTTTTCTCTAGAACATTACATTTTTATATTGAAATGAACTTTCAGGAGATGCTTATTGTAGTTTGCAATACCTTTTTTCGCATTCCACCTTGTACAATAGGAAGAATAGTTCCCGAAGTGTGTAAAGCCATCTATCATCATTTAAAGGAAGAATATTTAAGGGTATGTATAAATTAAAAAACAACTTTAATTATAGAAGTATAATAACAGAAACTTTACAAATTAAGGCATGTTAATTAGTGAATATGAACTATTGTAAAAATCTTGGGTTGTTTGAGTCTCAATATTTTGTTGAGAAAAGTTGTCAACAATGGGTGGTGATGCAATTGGCGTACTGCATGAAGTACTTGCACTTGAAGAGGATGCAGTGGACCAGTAGCATTTTTTCATCCATATCAGAAATATTTAATATCGCTTTACGAATCTCACTTTTTAATACTCCTCTGTAATAATCCGATTTTAGACTTTTTAGCTCCAACGCTACGTATTCTCCAAAGCGATCGAAATCGTCTTTTGGCTTCTTCATAATTTCTATTGCTTCCTTCAGAATGTTATCATCTTCTTGAGTTCTTGATGTTGCTTTGCTAATACGTTTTCTTTTTTGATCTTGTGTGGGCTCATTTTGTATGGACTCATCCTGTGAGATGTTCATGTTTTCGGGAATACTATTCTGAAAAGTTAAAAGCGCAATTAATATACTATGTTGTATCAACTTTTATGCATAGAAAAATACAAGTAAAATTTTTTTATTTCAGTATCCTTCAAGTGCTGAAGAGTTGAAGAAATATGCAGATCAATTTGAATTAAAATGGGAATTTCCACATTGTTTCGGAGCTATTGACGGAAAGCATATTACAATGGTGGCACCTGACAACTGTGGAAGCATTTACTATAACTATAAGGGTACACACAGCATAGTTTTGATGGGAGTCGCAGATGCCAATTATAAATTAATTTACGTTGATGTTGGTTGCAATGGTAGAATTTCTGATGGAGGTGTCTTTACAAACTGCTCCCTGCACGATGCTTTGGAAAGCAAGCAATTTTCACTTCCCGAACCAGAAGCATTGCCCCAAAGATGTTTGCCAGTGCCATACATAATGGTAGCTGACGATGCTTTTGCTATGACATCGTATATATTAAAGCCCTACGGGTACCGAAATCAACCTGCACCAAACAGAATTTTCAACTGCAGATTAAGCAGAGCTCGTCGTATAATAGAAAATGTATTTGGCATTATGTCAAGTAAATTCAGAGTTATCCGAAAACCAATATATTTAGCACCTAATAAAGTAATAGATGTTACTCTGGCAATATGTGCATTGCATAACTTTTTAATATGTACTTCAAAAAATTATTTGAACCCTTGTTCAGTTGATTTTGAAGATCCTAATACACATGAAATTGTAAATGGCGAATGGCGGAATGAACCCCCACCACAAGGATCGTTTTTTCCACTAGAGAGAGGCCAGCAGCGAAATTATGCAATCTCTCAAAAAGATGTTAGAGATGAGTTTAAAGAATACTTCATGACAACTGCAGGTGAAGTTCAGTGGCAATATCGTTTAATTGCTTAAATTTAGTACCTAATCACTTTGTTTAATTTGAATTTTTTTTATTTGTAATTTTATGATAAATAAAATTTCATTATGAAACATAGCAATAATTATATTAACTTACCATGTTTGAAGTCGATGTTGTGGGTGTGAAGTTGGGTAAAATGAACTGTAATGCAGTGAAAAACTTCCATTTACTGTCATACCTGTCATCAGCACCATCACTACTCTTCAATTTTTTTATCTTTTGCAGTTCATGAGAAACCTGAAAATAATATATGTGACTATTGACTAAAAAGTCAATTTAAATAGTAATGTTAATAATAATTTTAGAGGATTATACATACCTGATTGCGTAAGTTATGGATCTTCCGCTGAATTTCACTTCCACTGCAATTTTCAAATTTCGAAGCAAATTCTTCGTACATTGCCATTTTTTTTTTTCGCGATTTCTATAAAGTTTATGTTTCACGTTCCATAAAAAACTCTTCCTCCTCATAAAGTTCAATTAATTTGAACACTTCCTCGTCAGTCCATTCGCGATTATCCTTCATTTTTAAAAAATTAATTGGTTATTTAAATTAAACAAATATTTTAAATAAAAAGTCTCCAGTCGGGGTCTCAGCTCTTCAAACAATGACGGAAGACTGGTGACCAAGTCTCATGAGCAAGAATGAACATGTCCACTTGTGACACGTGCAGTGTCTGATACTCGCATCGGTTTGTCTCTGAGAGTGCTCTCACCACCTACTATTCCCATATTGCAGTCAAGGATGCCCGATGTTGTCTTCAGACAGCGCATCATAAAGAGTATTTTAATGAAGCTAGACACCAAGAAGGCTTCTGGCGCTGACGGAATACCTGCCATAGTTCTCAAAAACTGTGCAAGGGAACTAACACCAGTTTTCTGTAGACTTTTTAACCTATCCTACAGAAAGGGAATATTTCCGTCCTGCTGGAAATGTGCCACGGTTCAGCCGATACCTAAAAAAGGTAAGAAGACCTTGCCAAATAACTACCGACCAGTTGCACTGCTTTCAATAATATCGAAAGTCATGGAAAAGGTTATCAATGAGCATCTTCTAAAATATCTTGAACGATTCAATATTATTAGCGATCACCAATATGGTTTTCGTAAACATAGATCAACAGGAGATCTTCTGACTTATGTAACACATGTTTGGAACAACGCAATTGAACACTTTGGAGAATCTCGAGCGGTTGCTCTTGACATATCCAAGGCATTCGACCGTATTTGGCACGATGGACTGTTGGCTAAGTTGCGCTCTTATGGTATGTCTGAAAGGTTCTGTTTGTGGCTCTCTCATGTTTCCTCAGAGAGCGTTCTTTACGAGTGGCGGTCGACGGATTTCTTTCTAACACCCTCACTATCAACGCCGGTGTGCCCCAGGGCTCCATACTGTCTCCTACTCTCTTTCTCATTTACATTAACGATCTGCTGGAAAAGACCGGGAATCCAATCTATAGCTTTGCAGATGACAGTACGCTTGTCTCTTCATTCACCTTGAACGCTCGGACATCGGCTGCTCAGGCGAATATCCGCAGACAGCAGGAGGTCGTTCAACTTAACAAAGACCTGGAAGAAATTCTATCTTGGGGTGACAGTAACCAAGTAGAATTTAACGCTACAAAAACCCAAGCGGCAGTTTTTTTCTAAAAAAGTTAACGTTGCTGAACCCGACATAGCTATGTCGGGGCACTCCATTCCCCTAGCATCGTCGCTCAATTTGTTGGGCGTTAGTTTGGGAGCAAATATGTCTTGGCATGAACATGTTGCAGGCATAGCAAGGAGAGCTTCTCAAAAATTGGGAATATTATTTAGAACCAGAAAGCTTTCACCCCACAGCAACTGTTAATTCTTTACAAAGCCCAAATTCGACCAACTATGGAATACTGCTCCCACGTTTGGGGCTCCGCTCCCAAACATACACTGCATTTGTTGGATTCTGTTCAGAGAAGAGCGGTCCGTCTGATTGGGGACCCGGAATTGACCGGCGGCCTTGATTCGCTGGAACATCGAAGAACGGTTGGCGACTTGAGTCTGTTCTACAAGTATTTTCATGGAAAGTGTTTGAAGGATGTAGCCCGCTTAATTCCTCCCAAAGCGGTGCATGTTAGAAATACACGTCGCGCTGGTGCTTCGCATCCGTATGAGGTTCAGCTTGTTTACTCCGCGTACGACGCTTTTCAAGCAATCTTTTATATGGAGAACGTCATCCCTTTGGAATAATTTGCCCAGCGCTGTGTTTCCCACCGAGTACAATTTACAGCGATTCAAGAACAACGTGAATCGCTTTTTTTTCCGCACTCGTGCCGCTCCTGGAGCGCTTTAGGGACTTCCCTGCAGCACGTGTGCTAGACCAATAAAAAAAAAAAAAAAAAAAAAAAAAAAGGCACATATACATTTGTGAGTCTGGTCTCGAGACTGCTCTCGAGACCATTTTGTCTCAAGTGGACACTTTGCTTTAGTTCATCAGGTGACAAACGAAACGGTATTGTAACACGTAGACAGAAAACTAAAATTCCTGACAATTGTTAAACCCAGGAAAATGGAGTACTTTGAGCTTAACATCCGAAAGAAAAATGCCACCTCCTCCAACTCATCCTACAAGGGAAAATAGAGGGTCGAAGATCAGTAGGGCGCCCACGAATGTCATAACTGCGAAACTTACGATTATGGACGGGAATGACATCAGCTGTTATTATTCAGATCAGCAGTGAATAAAGTAATATGGCCCAACATGATGGTCAACATCCACAGAGGACAGTAACTTGGAGCAGAAGAAGAAGAATTATTGACAAAATATCGTCATTTTCGGCATCATCTACTCTATTCTTAGAGTAGCTTGAAATGTACGGATAATACGATAACTGTAGATAACCCGCTTTCCCATCCTTTATACGTTTGATTATAATGTTGGCTTACAGTTTATTACTCATTATCACAACCGAAAACCAGAAAAAAACTCCCATTGATTGACTATTGGAGATTTTTGATTCCTCTATAGGTTTTTTTTTGCTCTAACCACAAACTATAATTTGAATGATTACTGTGGTTAGCCTGAAAAGGTAAACTAATGACGTCAGAGGTTAGAACAGTTCGACAAACAGTTAACCATCCTCGGAAAGAAAGTTGACGGTGTGGTTATTATTTCGTTTTTTTTTACCCCGTTTTTTTTATTCCCATTTCTATTTACAAAGATTTAAAAAATGGTGGGGTCCTGTGGCTTGTATTTTTGTATAATATTTTAATTGCTTTACCATTCAAAGTGTCAACTTAACTACACAAATGTTTGTGCTACGGTTAGTTACGCCATTACTGACGTTATAACACAGATCAAATAGTTTGGAGCAGCAAAAAATCCTTTAAATTTTCCATTTTTGCTTACTAATACAGTCCCTGGCCAAATTATTAGACGCACTGCAAGATTTCATGTAAAATATTAATTACCGAGTGATATTGTACCGTTTTATTATTTTAAATTGATTTGTTTTTTATTTTTATATTATCCAATCAATTACCTATTTATTTGACATAAATAAAACAGCATTAATTTAGAAAAGCATAAGTTTATTAAGTTTTAAAGAAAGGTGAAATTAATGTTAGTAAAAGTCAATATTTAGTTGAGCCACCTTTAGCCGCTATCAAAGCTTTAATTCTGCGCGGCATGCTATCAATGCAAGATTGTACTGTCTCCTGCATTTGAGGATGATGATTCCACACATGAATACTCTTTTCTAGGAGCTGGGTTTTGTTGGTAATCACATCTTTAGCCACTTCTCTTTTCATCAGCTCCCACACATTTTCAATGGGGCCAATCCAACAGAGGGATATTTTTTTCTGCCAAAAAAGCTTTAACAGACCGAGCAGTGTGGCAGGGAGCTCCATCTTGCATGAAAGTGAATGGTTCCCCATTTGGAAACTATTCTCTGAGCTGCGGAATCAACCGATTTTGTAATACTTCTTTGTACTGATCTTGCCTCATTATTCCTTTGACGACGTACAGACGTCCAGTGCCCTTGCCGCTGATGACTGACCAAATCATCACTTTGGTGGGATGTTTAACCGTCGGGACGACACAATCAGGACGAAACTTTTCTCCATGACGACGACGCACATACTGAGCTTTATTCTGCAAAATTTCGAATGTGCTTTCGTCACTGAAGCAGACCTGTCAAAAATAGGAAAAATATATAAACTTCCATGTTTATTTGCTTTATTTAACTGAAAATGATAATAATGTATCAATTATTGATTAAATTGCTGTATCTTACCGATCTCCAGAAGTCCACATCTTTGTCTTACCATTGTTTGGCCCACTTCAGGCGCTTTGCTTTTATTGCAGCTGTTAACTTGGGCTTCCTGGCGGGGCGGCAGGCCTTAAAATCTAATTCTTTTAATTTTCTTCGAACAGTGCGCTCAGAAGCATTTATGCTAGCATCCTGGAGTTGTGATTTTATTACCTTTGTGGTAGCAAATCTGTTTTCTACACAAATTTTCTTCAAACATCTCTCTGACCGTGGTGTGAAAATTGGTTTTCTACCTCATCTTTTCTTTCTTTTCGGGCTTAATTCCTTCCCTGACTCAATTTTCTTTTTTATGCGTCGTACACTAGCTTCAGAAACCTCCAATCTTCGTGATATTTCTCGGTTTGTAAATGTTTTCGCAATCACAAGGGCCTTCACTTCAGCTTTTTTACGTGGTGAAAGATCGCCTTTTCTACCCATAATGAAAATAGTCCAATTACTTTTTTAAAACACTGCATACAAAATAAACTAATAACTGAGTAGTATAAAACTGTTAAACAAACAATCACAGTCCATAAAGCCATAGAAACACGTCCGTACCTGACTCGATTCCGATCGCGACTGATACAGGTTTGTACTTGTTTACGTTCATGTATCACTTTGTCAACATAGTGTTGCCATATGTTAAAAATAAATACAAATATGTAGTCTACAACAATTCTTTTAAATAAAAATCAATAATATTGTAGTTTAAATATACCATTATTGCATAAAAACTCTTAAGAAACATAAAATTACTAAAAAAAATACAGTGCGTCTAATAATTTGGCCAGGGACTGTATATGTGCACCAAATTTGAAATCGATACCTCATTTCATTCGCCAGTTGTCATGCCAACAGACAAACGGGTCGAAGAAAATTGGAGATTATGTTTTTTCTGATCTAGGGAACCTAAAATGTAAAGAAATGTAAAAGTTTTGGAATGTAATATTTTCAGGGATGCAATGCTTTTCTGTGTTAAAAAAGTCAATTTAAATATAATGAGTTAGGTAACACAACTGCCATCTGGTACCAAGCAATAGAAACAACAATAACCTAATCTAATACTTTTTATTCGAATATATTCCCGTTACTGCCAATAAAATACGCAGATGTTTGTTAGCACTTATAATTGAGGCGTTGCGGATAGTAAGGGCGAACTCAACAAAATGAAGTTTCGAAAAAATTGAATTTATAGAAAAATCTAAATGGCGAACTCAACAAAATATTGGCAAAATTAGGTTTTTATTATTTATTTATAATTTATTAGCTTTTTATCATTTACTTAAGTAGAATAGTGTATTCCGTGAATTTTAAAATGTTTTTTAAATATTTATTTGTGTATTTTCTTTTCATATTTTACTGTTCGTTTCTGATGCTACACTATCACCTAAAATTGGCAATACCTGGGAAAAAATTAGACCGGTATTAAAAATTTTGAACACATTTTATTTAATTTTAAGGTTATTGTTTTAATTAAAGGTTTTGTTATTACAAAATAGTTACTTGATACAACATACAAAACAGTGGAAATATGGTATTGAAACTAACATAAAAAAAACTAAAGAAAAGAAACAAATAATTAGCCAAGTTCAGTTGTAATCTATTTGGTCATCGTCCATAACATCTTCATTTTCGGTGCTCTTATTCGTTGCTGCGTCTTGAGAGGCTATAATGTTAGTAAAGTACCGACTCCAAGGTAGGGGAACATACGGTAACAAGTCCTGAATGTCGTTTAATTTGGGGGCTGGTATTTTAATGGGAGCACTGTAAAGTCTCGTCAGTGTTTCACTGGCCAAATGAAAATGATCAGGATCATAGTTTTTCACCTTGCCTTTTTGTAGTTTGACTGCCGTTTTGACATCCAAATTGTAAGCAGAATGAATGTAGAAACCTTGCTTAAAGTTATTTGTAAATTCAAAGATCTTTCCATCTTTAAACTTAGCACCAGCCATCTGCATTTTAGTAATTTTCTTTTGAAAATTAGAGAAATTGAAAATCATGTCCTGTCTAAGTTGGACAACGCAAAACTGGTTTTTTCGGCGACAGCTTTCAATCATTAACTTATAGTGATCCATGGTATACACAGTGCTATTCCGTATTTCTCTCTCAATGTTCCCAAAATCCCTATCACAGGGAAGGTATGAGTGCCCAGGTATCATAAAATAGTGTTTAATTTCAGTGAACTGGTCTTTGTGTATAAAGTATAGATTTGCCAAAACAAGATTTAAATTCTTGTTCTGTCCAGAACAGTTATCACTGAACATAATAACTTTTTTAACATTAACATCAACTTTACACAAATAATCGTACAAGCAACTTGCAATCTCACATGATCCACGCCTCCCTGTACTTTCATCCCAAAGGTACATCGTTGAAGAACCGGTTTTTACATTATGGATACAAAAGTTATAGGTCCATAGCTTCCTTTTGTAATACTGAATCCCAGTAGTCAGCTTTGGGGTTGGCAAAGCCTGCTGCAGATCAAAAGCTATGACCAGAAAAGAGTCATCGGCATTACTCCTTAATCCCTTAAGAAGAGACTGAGCAGCTTTTGCACGGGTCAGATGTAACTCCTTCTCTTGTTTAAGATTCTCGATTTCAGCAACATTTTCGGAATCGTGCATTTGACTACTTTTAATTTTTATGTCTACTTTATCGCAATAATTGCAGGTGTCACTTTTTGGGGGCTCAAAACCAATATTGAACTGCATATTAAACGTATCACGATAATAGTGCTGATTTACCGGGCTGTAACCAGGGTAATTTTCCGTAAGCCATTCATTGTAAAGAGAATAGAGCTTTTTAATATTAAGTCCAAGAGGTAAGTATTTTCGATGAGGGCTTCTGGCGCGACTGTAATGACTGGTGACAGTAGGTAGTGACATGATGTGTTCTTTTACTTTAGAAAGATCGTCATTTCCTATTTTCTTCGCGGGTTCACACCTCCCCCTTTGATCCGTTGTAACAGTTCCAGTTCTGCTGGTTTTGTCAAGTACGACTCGAACGCGCTTTTCAGAGATGCCATGAATGTTATAAAACGCAGTACGACAAACTTCACGATTAGCGTGATCAACAGTCACATTATATTGAATGCGTCTCAGGGTACGACTTGGACGCCCCTTTACGTAAGATCTTTTTACATCATTGCAGATCAACAATTTTGATAAGTAAGCATTCTGTAGATCATAGTTTCCAATTTGCCAAAAAGAGTCAAAAATATTGGTGACCAGTTCAGCGCCTATTTTCTCAAAACATCCACACTTGCAAGGAGGTCCAATTTTGCGGGCAACAACGTGCCTTTTGTTATTTCTTGAAATGTAAGCACTTCCTGAATTTCGTTTCAACTTACACTCGTTTTTTTGCCAATCATTCATCTTAGCAGGTCTCTTTCGCGAATAACCCGACACAGCACTACCATCTAAATGTTGTACACTTACTTCACTACTAGAAGGTCCAGGTTGCGCCATACTTTTCTTAAAAAAAAGAAGCAACAAAACCAAACAAAACATAAACGTATTAACTTCAAAATTAACTTGAACTAACACGCAGAAAGCGTAAAATTTCAAGTAAACCTCATTTAGTGACGCAATACCGGCGGTTTGCTCCGCGCGAAATTGTTGAGTTCGCCCTTACTACCCGCCCGGCTATCGCCTGTTCGAAATTTTTCATTTATTTGATACTGGCGAACTCAACAATTAGACCGGTATGTGATGTGGGAAAAGTACTATAAAATAGAATTATATAAAAAAAAAAATTTGACCCAGTGTTGAGTTCGCCCTTACTATCCGCAACGCCTCAATTAACCGGACCACAATTTTATTACGCTGTAAACAAAACGGCGCAGTGAAGCGAGATTAATTGTCTATTTTGATTGATATTGTTCCACCAAAGTCTGTTTAATATAAACATCTTTCCTTCTTGTTTATAGTGTAAAATCGTATGGAGCATTTATCTTCGTTACAAGCGCCCATATCCTGAACCAAGATTGTTTTGGTATTTATATTTACGGTATAAAAACATATATTCCGGCAAAAATATAATATTTGTCCTGGTACAGAATATCTATAATATTACCAACGCTTTTGCCCTAAATTTTATTTATTTTTTTACGGGACATGCCCATTCAACTCATAAGATAAAATACAAAAGTTTACATCTATAAATGACACTTAAAACTAAAGGCTAAAACTAAGAAATTCAGAAAAGAACCTCGATCTGCCTCTTAAAAAGAGACAAGGAGCTGGAGAACAAGTCCAGTGATGGGCAGTTATTTACAGTGCCCATAGTTCTTGTCATGAAGGTATTAGCTCTATAGGTTGTCTTATGATAAGGTTTGAAGACTGACGACATAGATTTAGTATGTCTAGAGCGTGCATACAAATTAATCTGAGATAAAAGTTCTGGACAATTTACAATGGAATTTAAAATTTTAAAGAACATTACAAGATCGCGTTGAACTCTCCGGTTAGACAGGGTATTCAAGTTTAATATAGATGCCAATTTTGAATAACTAAAAGAATCATTGTTAAAGAATTTAAAATTAATATGGTATGACGTAGAAATTTACTCCGAACAAGCTTCAAGCTCTTAGCATGGCAATGAAAAGGTGGGTTCCACACACATCAGCAATATTCCAAGAGAGGCCTAACCAACAAGCAGTACAGCATTTTTATAGAGGTAATGGATGAAAATTCTGATGAGCAACGCCTGATGAATCCAAGCATCCTCAGAGACCCAGACGTTACCTCGGTTAATGAGGAATAAAACTCAGTGTTGAATCAAACTTAACCCCCATATCCCTAACGCTAACCACGGACTCGAGGGAAGTCCCATTTATGGTGTAATCAAAAAACGATGGATTGCGCGATCTTGAGAAAGACATAGAGAAGCATTTAGAAGTATTTGAAACCATACCGTTTAACTGACACCAGACACTAAGTCTATCCAAATCACCCTGCAATCCCACACAATTCTCAATCGATCCAATCGCTGTATACAACTTCAAATTATCAGCAAAGAGCAAGAACCTGGAACACCGAAAGCAGTCGGCGACATCATTCAAGAACAGGTTAAACAGCAGAAGCCCCATATGAGAGCCTTGAGGCACTCCCGAGGGCACAGTAATGTTGTCAGACTTAAAATTATTAGTTCGAACCACCTGAACTCTGCCACACAAATACTTCCTCATCCAGCCCAACAGTGAACCCGATATGCCACGGTTTATTGAGCTTCTTAAGAAGAACATCATGGTTGACCCTATCAAAGGCCTTAGAGAAGTCGGTATAGATGGAATGTACCTCAGATCCACTCTCCAAGGTCCTCGACAGGTAGTCAGTATAGCAAATCAAGTTCAATTCAGCAGACTTGCCTCTCTGAAAACCAAACTGTTCACCTATTACAGATAGTCCCAAGTTAGATGCTAATACTTTAGTTACTAGGTTTTAAAATAATTTAGGAACAGTACTCAAAATACTTATTGGCCTATAGTTTGCGATATCAGCCCTGTCCCCTGACTTGAATACAGGGTGACAAAACTGGTCTTCCAATACTCAGGAAAATAACCCTCCTTCAATGACCGGTTAAACATCATGCATAATGGTCGCGATAATACGAAGCTACATGCCTTCAGTAATCCAGGAGGCAAACCATCAGGACCAGGCCCTTTTCTGTGATCCAATTTTGGGAGCTCCTCGTGAATTTCAGAGACTGAAATCTTAAATTTGAAGATATTATGAATATTAGTAGAGGGCAATACTGGCTAATCAAGCTACTCATCAGAGTAAACAGAGCCGAACTAACTTGTCACATCAATGCCCATGTCCACAGATTGATCATTATAAAACATCCTAGGAGGAAGGTCATTTGTGCCACGCTGTGCGCCAACAAAGTCCCAAAAGCTTTTCACGTTATCTCTAATAGAGAGTTCAATGTTGGAGATATAATCAACATGGCACCTACGTGACAGATTCTTACACTGTGATCTTAAAGCAGAGAAGTAATAATAGTCCTGAGGTTCCCCAGACGATCTAAACCTTTTGTGTGCTTCCTTTTTATGAATTATTAAGTTTTTCAACTCAGGAGAAAACCACCTAGGGAATTTTCTACTAGATACCTTCTTTAACGGATCATACAAATCTATGGCCCTATAAAGTACATCATAAAAAACATTCAACATCTGGTCAACCCCCCGGCTCGAAAGCAGATGATCCTATGATACCGAATCCAGAAAATGATTTATCGAAATAGAATCATAATAGAATTCAGTACATTGGGGTGAAATAACTTTTATATTAGTTATAAATATTAGCTTAAATTCAAGAGGAGGATGAAAATCATCCGGTAAGATCAGAGGATCATCAGCCATCCCCAGGGATACATCATTTACATGGCTTAGGACCAGATCCAGAACAGAACCAGTTTTATTAATTACATTATTCACTTGAAATAAATTATGAAAGGCACACATATTTGACACTATTTCACATATCTCCAGTTCACGGTCAGCGGGTGAATCCAGCGGAAACGGTATTGTACTCAACGCCTCCTTGATCCAGGCCATTTTAGGAATATTAAAGTCACCAGTCACACTAAACTTAGAGTCCGAATATGTCTTAGAGATGCTATCAAGGGTATCTAAATATTTGGTAAGTGTCAGTAGGTGATCTAGGTGGTATATAGACGCAGCCAATAACAGTAACGCACTTGCCAAAATTAATACAAAAATATAAGTGTTCAATACTATCCGGCGATACAATTAGCTGACACGGAATGTGCTTCTTAAAAGCAAGCAGCACACTACCTCCCCTGATTGCAGCATTTTTTTGTGAAATCTCTGCTTTCAGATTACTTTCGCCATTATAATCACTGCCTGGAAAAAATATTTTTGACCTAGCTCGTACCCCTACCTTGAAAAAAAATCTTGTCCCTTTTTTTTTGTTGTTCAAACCTCTGACTAAATCAACTTTTTGTAATTTTTTATTATTGTTTAATTTTAAAGATATTAAAAAAGCTACCGCCTTCTTAAGTATTTTCTCTCTAAATAATTAATTATTATCTCAATTTAAGCAATTGTTCATAGATAACAAAATAACAGAAAAAATACAAAAAAAGTATTTTTGATGCAAAATTTTTTAACGTCCCTCGTAAATTGTAATGCCTCTTAAGCAACCAGAAATACAATAAATCACGATCTACCTTACCGACACCTGTCAAAAATTTGACAAATCCACTAAGTCACGTGACACGATCGACATTGGAGTAGAGGTTTGTGGCCACGAGGTTTTCAATCCTCAAAAAAATTTAATTTACCGGCTCGAGAAAAGAAGTTTTGTGATTTGTTACAATGCCCTCGAGCAACCCTCTACCGCCGAAAGAAAATGCTTTATTTAAACGAATTTTGGTTAGTAGGAAAATGGTTTAAAAACGACACAAAATCAAGGCTAGAATGCGCTGGATAATCGGACTAAAATTAAAATTATTCGTGTTTGTGGTTGTTTTTTAGTGATTAGACACGTGAGGATTCAAATTTAGTGCTACATGGAATACCAGTAACTGCTTTACAACAATAATTTGCTATTAAGTTCCTAATATAAACTGGTCTATTTTTGTCTTGTCATTCTATCTTTGATTGTTGTATTTATTGTGTACACTGTGTACAAATTGGGTAAATTTTAAATTGATGTACTTTTTTTGCGTTTTAGAAAAGTTATGAACACAAGCAGTATAAAAATGGGTTGAAATTCGCCAAGCAAATATTGTCAAATCCTAAATTCCAAGAACATGGAGGTTAGTTTTTTTTCTTGAGATTATT
This sequence comes from Pachyrhynchus sulphureomaculatus, assembly GCA_019049505.1. Taxonomy (NCBI): domain Eukaryota; kingdom Metazoa; phylum Arthropoda; class Insecta; order Coleoptera; family Curculionidae; genus Pachyrhynchus; species Pachyrhynchus sulphureomaculatus. The sequence goes on along the minus strand of CM032449.1, from coordinate 173,220,936 downwards.
TTTAACTTGCAAGGCTAGTACTTAACACTATTAAAGACACCTATTATTGTAAACGTTAGTATATCTATTTAACTTTGTACAGTACTTTCAAAATGATTCTATTTGTAAGAGCAAGTATATATTATGGTTGGGGTTTCATTAAGTGAAAAGGAAATACTCCATATTTATAAAAGAATTTTAAAATAAATATAATTTATATTATTAATATATTTTGGCAAAATTTTTCCTAAAATCAGTTCTCAAAAAATATATTAAACCCTTCTCGGGCTTTTGAGTTTTTTTTTAATATATTGAAAAAATATATTATTTTCATATCACTTAAAATTAAATGTGGATCAAACTAGATAATCACAGTTTAATATCAATCCTAATTCAAATTTGGGGCAAACTATGTATTATATTAATAGTACAAATATAAAAATATATTGATTTTTTTAGTTATTATTTATAAAATTTACTCTAATGACTCACCAAATTTAAATAGATGTAGTTAAATACTTAATTATATTATAATAATTTCTATTCACAATAGTCATGCAAGAGCAGGTTATAAAAGACTTAAAAACCTAACCAAATTCCAATTATAAATTTAAATAAGTATAAATAACATTATGTAGTTCAGTAAAGTCAGTGAAAATAAGGCAAAACAAACTGAAAAAAGCAACAATGAGCTGACAGAAGATACTTAAATGTAGGTACTCCTAATTCCCACTTTAACAATATATATATATATATATATATATATATATATATATATATATATATATATATATATATATATATATATATATATAAATAGAAATAGGAAGGACAAAGATCTAATATTATTTATGGCATCCCATGCCAATATGGTTTGGTCTATGTCGGACAAATGACACAAAAGTGTTTTAAGAGACTAGCTCTACATAAAAGTGATAGCAAACATAAACCCAACGTAAAAAGTTTAAGCTTACATGTCAACAGTACAGACCACAGTTTCATTTTGGATGTTGAAACCAATTACTTCAGAAGAAGTTTTATGGAATTGTACTACATAAAAACTTGCAAAAACAATCTCAATCATGAAAAACGCATAGAAGGATTGAGATATATTTACACTTATTTGCTAACACAAAGTCACACCAAATCAATTAAAAGTAACGTTCTATGAGAAAATCAATTTCAAGTAAAGTAGACATTCCCTTTTCCATTTTAAATGTGTTGCATGATTTTTGAGAAGTTTTTTTAAAATAATTTTTCCAATAATAACATGTTGCCGAAATGTTAAACTCCAATCTTAATGAATTATGCTTTTTGTTGGCTTTCTGACAAAATCTAGTACCAATAATCATCGGTGGCAGACCAAAAATCACTATAAGTTACTAAACGTTACATCAAATATAAATTTAAAAATGGAGTACCATTAAGGCAGCTTGGTGTTTCTCACAGTTGGTTTTGGTTCTAAAAAGAACCTTTAAAAATGTTATTAGTATTATTTTACCTTTTAAGACTTTTATAATTTTCCAAATGTGTTGTTCTTATGTTCTTTATATGATTGTGTTCGCTATCTGATTAGTGAAATGTTTAATCCACATACTTAATTAGAGAAAAACCTGTTACAATTTTGTAAGTATACTATTATATAGCTTACATAAACTTATATATCACACATCCTGATGAACATCTTAATTTTCCTTCTGTCATTTGTTTGTATTTTATTATCAAGAAGAAGCTACCAATTAGGTAGCGAAAGCTTGATTAAAAAAAAAAAACAGAAACTAGAGCCTAAAGATCTTTGATTGCTCATCTCTATTTCCTCACAAGGGCGTTTCCAAGAAGTTAACTTTCGATTTATATATATATATATATATATATATATATATATATATATATATATATATATATATATATATATATATATAGACACACGAACACATAGAGATGTGCTGTAATGTTTAATACAATAAATTCATGTTTAAATATGTCATTATAATTCATATGTACGAGAATAAAAATAACCATAATAGCAAGTATGTACAACCTCCGAAGAAACAGTCTGCCTAAAGTTTTGTAAAAGAAATTTTGTCCAATGTGCCAAATGCAAAGGATGTTCATTCCATGTTAATTTAACATTAAGGTAGTAAGATAGATCCACAAGATAATTTATGGAATTGTGATAGTCATGTACAGGTGTTCTTGAGAAAATTAAGGGTTGTGGTTTATAAATAAAAATAAAATGATATGTGAACCATTAGTTACACTACCTGCTAATCCAAATACGTAACAGTTTTTCTGATAAACTCATATAAATTAATTAATTCAGTTTATATTTTGTACTTTACACGTTAATAGAGAATAAGATAAAATATAGTAAATCGAAGAATGCAACAATAGTTTTTATTATTTTAGAAACATTGGCAATGAAAGGTTTAACCCTGAACTGTTTGGGTCGTAAAGAAGAAGCTTATGAATATGTCCGTCGAGGTTTAAGAAATGACTTGAAATCTCATGTGTGTTGGCATGTTTATGGCCTCTTACAAAGGTAAGAATATATATTTTTGACTATTACATCTCTTTTATCTATATTCACAGTCTTTCTTTGTTCCCATCCAAAGAGGCCTAAAATGACACATTCTGCGGTCGCCAAATATATTAAAAAGTCAGTGTCGTTTGTGAAGAAGTGGGTAAATTGTTTTAACTAGACGTAAAATGTCAACAACTTGCCAAAACGTGACTCGTTAAGCAAAGTCACTCCGAAAGTCAAAAAACGAATCAAGTCTTTGTTTTTACGGGACCCGAAATTGACAATGCATCAAGGAGCGGCAAAATTAAGAAAATCAGGTTTGATTGTGTCCCATGGGACCATTCGACAACATTTTCGCGCTCATGATGTCAAATTTCGAAGTATGTTAGAGAAACTCTTGCTGGGCGTAAATCACGTCACAAAGCTGCTTGCTTGGTCCCACGATAAGATACTAGAGTGGCCCTTACTATCGCCGGACGCCAATCCTATTGAACAGGTTTGGTCTCTTGTAAAGAGAAAGCTCAGAGGAAGGACTCTGAGGACTTTGACTCAGTTGTCTCGTGAGATTGGAAAAATTTACATAATATGCAGAAAATCTCATCAACAGCATGACTCGACGATGGCAGGCGATTATTGATGCAGGAGGTGAATAGACAACTTACTAAGGTAATTGCGCCGTTGTTAGCATACCAAAGAATCCATTGATGGTAGAAAATATTCTCGAAACACATTTTTTCAAGAATATGAGCGGTCATGTTGTTACTTCACATACCGTAAATATTTAAAAAGAATCACATTTCTTCTAATGTGTGGTCACAAAGAAAAGAAATAATAATGTCAAGCTCTCTGTTTTGTAGTCTATTAAGGCTATCATTTTAGCACATGACTGGGAAAAAATATTTGTTTATTCAGTTTTGAAAATAAATTTACTTTTAAATGCAATTGTCATTCAAGCAGATTTCTTTACATTTGTAGACCCCAGCAAAATTTAAAATTTGTAAAAATATTTCCAAACTGAATTTTCAAAATTGGCCTATATGGAAATGAAATAAAACATATTTTCTAAAATTCTCTCTTCAGTTGTGTCTACTGTCATGTTAACTCTGGCCACTGGGCATTAGATCTTTTAAACATTTATTAAAATAAATTCTCAGGTGAAGACGAAGAGGATGTGATTTATTTTAATTTCAGTGTACTCTGTATGACTTCAATATTACAGCAGCTCTGGGTTTAATAATTACACCGTAAGGCCCTAGTACTCTTCTTTGCAAGAATAGGCTCAGAGCTAATAATGATGACAGGCAGCAGTAGTGAAATTTTTAGACACTTATCTAGATTAACAAATTGATTGTGATCCATAAATAGGTCATATTTGCTTTGGACTACAATTAAAATAGAAATTACTTAATAATTAAGTGGCCATTGTACCCTGGGCTTGATAAGTGCTTCACGTATATCATCATGTTTTGCAGAAAATTAAAACAAATCATTATAGAAATAATTCATATATTCATAATGACAAAATTAATTTAACATTTACTCAAAATATCCCCTTTTGCTTTTACCCTAGCCCTCAAAGGATTAGGCCATTCATCTATGGCAGCATGCACTTGATCTAATGGAAAATTGCCTACCGCTTTTATTAAAGCTTGATTTAAAGAGTCAAGATTGGCATGTCTTTTAGAGCAAACCATACCCTCTATGAGGGACCATACTTTATAATTTAAGGGATTTAGATAGGGACTTGCAGAAGGCCAATCTTTTGTAGTAATAAATGAAGGCACACTTTGTTGAAGCCATGCTTGTGTTATTTTAGCTTTGTGTGCTGATGCAGAATCTTGCTGGAAGATCCAATGTTTATTTTTGAAAAAAGTATGTATTTTACAGCGTTCTCTAAAATAGTGTCTTGATATATTTTAGCTGAAGTTTTCACACCTTTTTTACAAAAATGAATTTTGGTAACCCCATTAAAGCTGACTCTCCACCAAACCATAACTGATGCTGGATGATAACCTCTCTGACCTTTTAGAACTAGTTCAGACACTTCCTTAAAAGATCTGGCATAAATCCTATTATTATGACTATAGAAAGATTGTTCGACAGTGAAATTTTTTTCTTCGGTAAACAAAATTTTTCTGTGTTTGTCATTAGCTTATTCCTTTAACAAACTTTTAGATTTTTGTCACCGTTTTCACTTTAAATCTTCGGTTAGCAAATGACCTGTGTGTCTCTTATAAGAGCCAAGTCTTAGGTCTTCTTTAATAATACGAGACATAGAATTTATCGAAATTTTCTTCTCACGGAGAGGATTTCAGTCAATTCGCGTTTTGGTCTTCCTGAAAGTTGCCTTTCTTTTATGTCTCTTATCTCAGTAAATAATTTTATCGCCTGGTAAACAAAGATACAACTTATTTAAGCAGTTTTAAGGTCTTAAAAGTGTTTTTTTTCCATACTGTACTTAAATAAAGCTATAACAGCAATCTTATTTTCTCGATCACCCCACTGCATTGTTTAAAGAATTCAAATTGTAAATATGTTTACACACAATAATTGAATAACAACGAGTAACATAACCTATAAATAATTTCACCAAAAAAATGTTAATGTTTATAGGATATTAGAATATAGGTAATTTCTCGCGAGAAGCGTGGCGCTCATAGAAAGAGAAAGAAATAATATGAGTCATCTTGTCTCTCTTACTCGGCGCACGCCCACAACACTAAGAGTGCGTTCTCGTGCGAGAGTGTTGTGGGCGTGCGCCGAGTAAGAAAGACAGAATTATTCATATTATTTCTTTCTCCTTTTAATGACGCCACGGTTTCGCTTACAGCAAGCTCTATACTTTACCTCCTCTATTCTAATGTCTTGTATATTATAGAGGGCGTACATGAAAGTTTGTAACAGTATTTATGGGAGTACTATGTATATATATATATATATATATATATATATATATATATATATATATATATATATATATATATATATATATATATATGTATATATATATATATTTGTAAAGACAAAAGAGAGAGCTAGAAAACCAGAGCATACACAACGTTTGTGTGGAAATTGTAATGAAGTATAAATAGAACAAACCAACAGAACGATATCCGCAAATTTTGAAGGTCACAAACTTCACATCCGTAATAAACAAACTACATCAAACTTTTTTTTCTTAAGAATCATTTTATATAATTTGTGTATTTATTTTTTATAGGTCAGATAAAAAATATGATGAAGCCATCAAATGTTATCGTAATGCTCTTAAATGGGAGAAGGACAACATACAAATCCTTAGAGACTTGTCCTTGTTACAAATACAGATGCGGGATTTGGAAGGATACAGAGTAAGTTTTGAAGTAAACAAATTGGAAATTTAATAAGATATATGTTTATAGATTGAGAAACTGGAAATTTTTCAGTGTTTACCAATATCTAAGATTTAAACAAATGCATTTTTTATTCCATATGGAACACTTATGAAAGCACTTTGGTGTCTGTCTGTCGGTCACAGTCAATTTTCTCCAAAACTGACATATAAAATTGAAATTTGGCACAAATATAAGAATTGATGGCCCAATCAGAGCCGTATAGTTTTGAAAGTTCATTTTGACTTAAGGGGTTATTTTTGGAGGGTAAAATTGGAAGTGATAATTTTTTTTTTAATTATGTCATCAAGTGGTGGGGTGTCAAATGAAAGCTTGTGTAAACACGAGTTTAAACATATATGTGATGTAATACTTGCGTACACTTTTCGTTGTATTATTTTTGAAAATTGGCCAAAAATCGCTGTCCCCTGTCTCTAAGGCTACTGATCAAAACATTTCGAGAAAATTCTGAAATATTTTCCATAAAGTATAGATTGTGTGAAAACTCACCAGTGCATTATGTTTGATAATTTATCAAGTTTAAAAGAAAAACTATTTGACTTGACATTATGGTGCAGATTTTTTTTCCGGAATGTTGTAAATTTAACCGGGTCTAAGAGTTATAAAATATCGATACGTATTCGGTGCAATATACCCATATACTTTTCATTACATTACCGCCTCAAGCATTTGCCCAGTCACAGATAAAATAAATTTCCATGATGATTGGTGACCAATGGATAGGTACCGAGACAAAATAGTTTTATTTTTTTTTATTTATAATTAAACAAATATTTAGGTAGTAAATATTTGTTTTAGACTTTTGCTACAAAGATTTTTTTGCATTTTACATATCCTTGGTAATTCGTATATTAAAGATGAATGTATGACTGAATTTCCTAAAATACTTCAGCAATCACGGTACGGAACACTAATTGTGCAAGTCTGACTTGCACTTGACCGTTTTTTTTTTTTATTGATATTAAATATGAACAATTTACTTAATTAACTTGTCACTGTATTATTTATTTTCTATGTGACTGCAGTTTCGTGGATTTACCACATTTTCAAATGCAAACTATGATAAACTCACGAAACTGTTTTAATATAGAAAGTTAATAATAAAGGGATAAGTTAAAGTAAATAAAAATATTTAATATTTATGTTTTATATCGAAATAACGGCGAAATCTAATTTATTTATTTATTTCAGCCACAATTTACATCAAGTAAATTCCACAGAGGGAACGTGTGTGTACGTGGACGGCGCACTATGGAGACGATACGTAATTTTTACCCAAATTCATTTTTGGCCGCAGTTTTCAAGGAATCTTAATAATTTTTTTGTGTATCGCCTTTTTTTCCAAAAAACACCTTTTAGGCAATAAAATGAGTCTCAGTCACGCAATTGTCAAGGAATCTCAATATTTCTTTCTATAATCTTCGGTTTTGATTTCTCTATTAACCTGTCTGGGCGAATTTTTGATTATTGACAACGGTTTGCCCTCATGTTGTAATAAATATATTTCACTTTCACTATCATTTATTTTTACTTTCTGTTGTCTATTATCAAGATAGTTACTTATTAGATCCCGAGCTTCCCTTCTTATTCCAATGTAATATATTCTATCTAATAATATTTTATGGTCAAAAGTATCAGATGCTTTTGCTAAATCTAGAAAGGTGACTAGCTTCCTTTGGTCTAATTTTGTATAAATTATGTTAGTAACGTTACTTAGAGCGTCTTTTGTGCTTTGGTTTTTGACAAAACCAAATTGAAATTACATTATTCCATTTAAATAGAATAACTTTTTTTGAATGTTCCATATGGAACACTTATAAGATCACTTCGGTGTCTGTCACGCCCAATTTTCTCTGAAACTATTTGACGTGGAAAGTTGAAATTTGGCACTAATATAGGAATTGATGGCCCCATCAGAGCCATGTAGTTTTGAAAGTTAAAGTTTGACTTAAAAGGTTAATTTTGGGGGGTGAAGTCGGAAGTGAAAACAAATTTTTACCAGGTCATTGAGTGAGCAATGATTGTCAAATGAAAGCTTGTGAAAACACGAGTTCAAAAATATATGTAATGTAATACTTGCGCATACTTCATTGTATTATTTTTTAAAAAATTGCAAAAAATCGCTGTCATCCCCTTATCTCGAAAAGTACTGATCAAAAAATTTTAAAAAAATTCTGGAATATTCTCCACAGGGTGTAGATTGAATGAAAATTTTCACGAGTGCATTACCTTTAATAATTTATTTTATATATATAAAAAAACAAAAATTTCAAGGTCATCAATTTTCAACAATAATCGGAAACAGACTTTGTTGAAAACTCATTTGGGATGTGTTTTGTGAAGTCATTGATTATTTTATATCTGTAACAAAAATATTTATTTTAAAAGCAATCAACGTACGGAACGCTAATTGCCCAAGTCCGGCTTGCACTTGGCCGGTTATTTATTAATTCCAGTTCATTCAGGGTAGAAGCAGTTAATAAAGAAAAAGACTTAAAGGAAAAAATAGGTTTTATTATTTTTTTTATAGGACACCAGATATCAACTTCTTATGTTACGACCAACCCAACGGGCTTCCTGGATCGGATATGCGATGTCTTTCCATCTTCTAGAAGACTATAAAAATGCTTTAAATATACTGGATACCTTTTTAGATCAGCAACATGTAAGTAAACATTTTTAGTAATTAAAAATAAAGAGGAGACTCTACATTAAACTATTTTTAATTTGGCATTTGGTAGGTGAAATGACTGGGTTTTAAGATGCTGTTTAAAACGTCCTTTTAATGAAGAAAAACTGTAATATATTAGGTTGTCTAAAAAGTATTGAGCCTTTTAAAGTCAAAACAGACAATTTTTCCGGAAAGACCATAACCGCGTCACTGCTACCTTTTAAGTTTTTATAAAACAACGAAAGAAAAAAAAAATTGGGGTACAAATCGTTTTATTGTTTCTCAAAATATTTGCTTTTAAGATTTATACATTTTTGCATGCGTTTGAACCATTTCTGGAAACATTTTTTCAACTCTGAAGTTAGTACCTCAAAAAAACATGATCCACGCATTTTTTTTTTTGACATTCGGGAACAAAAAGAAGTCGTTAGGCGATAAATCAGGTGAATACGGTCAATGGGACGTTAATTCGGTATTTTTTTCCGTCAAATAATCAATTGTTTGACGTACTGTGTGAGAGCAGGCATTGTCATGATGAAGAATGATACGACGTGATCGCTTGTTTTTTCTTAATTTCTTCGATGATTTCTAGCAAACAAATTTTTGTATACCGTTCAGCATTAACCGTTCTTCGATCCTTTGAAGCAGTGGTTGCAACGTGTCCAGTATAACCAAAGAAACAAGCGATCATTTTCTTGGAAGTGCTTCGCGAACGAACCACTTTTGTTGGATTCAGTTCATCTTGGAACACCCAAACAGTTGATTGTTGCTTAGTTTCCGGCTCGTCCGAAAATATCCAAGTTTCGTTTCCTGTTACGATGTTGTATAGGAATTTTGCATGTCCTTGATCGAATTTTTTGAGCATTTCCTTACACCAATTGACACGACTCTGTTTTTGAGTTTCGGTCAAATTATGTGGAATCCATCGGGAACAGATCTTCTTCACAGCTAAATGTTCATGCAAAATCGAATGTACTTTAGTCTTCGATATGCCTAAGGATGTCTCTATCTCATGGTAAGTCACATGCCGATCCTTTTCAATCATGTTGCGCACAGCATCGATGTTTTTTGGAACAATGATTTTGGTTGACCTTCAGGAAATTCATCGCTGACGGAAGCTCGACCATGACGAATTTCTGCAAACCAATTATGAACAGTCTTTTCTGATGGTGATTCATTACCAAAATTGAACGAATCGATTCGAGACATTGGTATTGAGTTAGGTCTTTACTAAAATCGAAAAAATCATCCAACGAAAATCTTCATGCGAAATTTCCATACATCCACAAAACTGTTTTTTTTTTTTTTGAAACGCTCACTGTAAACTACTCGGCCAATTTCTGAACTGCCACTGCTTTAACAATAACAAATGTCAAGTTTTACAACAATGGTAATGTCATCGCAACAGCGCCATCTAGCGGCCGTTTGTAAAAACTTAAAAGGCGGCCCTCGTAATAAAAATCGAAGAACATCGTAGTGTAAATATTAATTTTTTTAGTAAATATACCAATTTAATTTAATGTATGTCATTCATTTTGTTCTATTCCAACAGAGTTTTAAGATCTATAAGGTTTTATAAGGTGGAAATTACTTTTAGCCGAGGCTGAATATATTTTTCTTTTTAGAAACAACTTACAAGTTTTGACTACGAACACAGTGAACTAGTACTATACCAAAACTTAGTGATACAAGAATCAGGTGATTTGAAGGAAGCACTAAAACATTTAGATACATATTCGAAACAAATTGTAGATAAACTTACTTTAAAGGAAAACCTGGCCGAGTTGAACCTAAAATTAGAAAATTTTAGCAAGGCTGCTGAAATATATGAAGAATTAATAAATAGAAATCCGGAAAACACGTCTTATTATGAAAAGTTAATTGAGGCGAGAAGGTTAACGAATGAGAATGATATTTTAGATTTTTATTTGAAGTTTTCTGAGAAGTATCCTAGGGCTATGCCACCTAAAAGGTAAGAAAACTATGTTATTAGGAAATAAGAATAAAATTGAATTGTCGTTTTGGTTTTTTTCTTTTAATTGCTTTTATTTTGTTTAGGTTACCACTTAATTATGCTACAGGTGAACAATTTCGAGTCCTCGTAGATAAATATATGAGGAAAGCGCTCTCGAAAGGTGTTCCTCCATTATTTGTGGATTTAAGGAGTTTGTACAAAGCCAAGAGTAAAGTACGAATAATTGAAGAGTTAATGTTAGGTAAGTAAAATTTAATGTTTTTCGTCAGATGTATTAGGCCTTATGAATATTAATCTGTTTTTTATTCTGTTGGAGAAAACAGAGAAGTTTCGATAAATGAGCACTCAGTATTCCAGTGGTTTCAGTTCTAGTGTAATTTTTTACTTGAAATTCAAACTCATGTTGAGATCGATGCAATTCGGAATAGTTCGTTCTTTACGGTATTTTTCGTCTTCGAACTCGTGGGATAGAATTTTATTGATATTAGCAAGCTGTCTTCCTTTTAGTGTTCTGTACTAACACTTATAAGATCACTTCGGTATCTGTCCGTCTGTCACACCCGATTTTTTCCGAAACTATTTGACATAGAAAGTTGAAATTTGTAACTAATATAGGAACTGAAGGCCCTATCAGAGTCTTGTAGTTTCGAAAGTTAAATTTTGACTTAAAGGGTTAATTTTGGTGGGTGAAATCGGAAGTAAAAGAAAATTTTTTTACTAGGTTTTGGAGTGAGGTGTCAAATGAAAGCGTGTGAAAACATGAGTTCAAAAATATATATAATGAAATACTTGCACTTGGCTAGTTATTTTTTTTTATCAAGTAAGAAAAAGATGAGCCAATTTCGAATAAAGGGTTGATTGATTGGTCCGTCACTTTGTGACAGTACATTTTAATCATAAAATTACTTAATTACTTTGTTAACTACTAACACTAAATATATTTGTAAAGATTTTAGAATTGCGTTTATCGCGATTTCGTAGTACAACTATATTGTCAAACGCTTAACTAAGACAACTTCGCAACAAATGCATGTTGTCCTTAGCAGCTATTTAATCATCGAATGATATTGGTTATTTCAGTAATCGAGTATGGACAAGAGAGAGATAAAGACCAGTAATAAAATTGGCTAAATGTCCTTTTTTTTTAGGTTATGTTGAGGCTTTAAAAAAGTCTGTAAGTACAGCGAGACGGAATCTACGAACGGACCTAAGGAACCGGCGAGCGCCATCTTGTGGGCGTACTATTTCTTAGCTCAACATTATGACTATTTAAAACAGACTGAAAAGGCCTTCGAGTACATTGAGACTGCCATTGAACATACCCCCACTTTGATTGAGTTATTTGTTACGAAGGGGCGAATATGTAAGGTAAGAGATATGATGATGGGCTAAATCATAGAGAAGCGGCGAGTGCCACTATACAATTACTGGTAAAGTGCTAATGTTTTAAACCCAACTTAGTTTGTTGTACTCGTAAGTTGTTAACAGACATTGTTAAGTTGCAGTTATCATGTTTCGTTTTGACAGTGTCCAATTGAAGTGACTTTCCGACGGTTTGCTTACAGTTGCATGAGGAATTTTCATGGATTTTTATTCCTCAAAATTAGAAACCCTGGATTAACCAGGAAAGGAATAAGTCAAGTGATGTTAAAGAGTGGTGCGATTTAAAATTTCAGGACTGACGTTATATAGTAAGAACGCGAAATAGTGTCGAACGCGCCGATAGGTGGCTAGAGGTACAGACTTAACAGTGTCTCGACTTGCTGGCTCGCTCAGTTTTTTTCTGTATGCACGTTTGCGCCTAATTATGTACAAGTGCGATTTTTGCATTAGATACGAAAAAAATACCAGCGCGTGTGTAAAATTTTGTTTTAAATTCGGGAAAATACTACTGAAACCTATGAGGTGATTCAAGAAGGGTCTAGGAACAAGACCCTGAACTGTATGCAAATATTCGAGTGGTTCTCGTGATTTAAGATCGGTGGAATTTTGGTCGAAGGTAATAAGCGTTCTGGAAGACCTTCGACTTCAACCACACTGAAATTATCGTCAAAGTTCAACAAATTACCTCGTCGGACAATTCTGAGCGTCTCTGATGACATTTTTTGTCTCGTTAAAACGATGGTACCCACTTCTTCGCAAACGATACCGACTTTTTAATATATTTAGCGGCCGCGGAATGTGTCATTTTAGGCCCCTTGGGATGGGAACAAAGAAAAAATGCCTTGAACTGAGGCGCAAGCAAGTGACTCATTTTGGATTTTACGTGATTTCGACGAAAGTTCGGAATCGATTTATACTTTTACTGAAATGCGCTGCAGACAAAGGTTCTCTCTACCGATTTTTTGTTGAATCACTAGGATCGCATCTGCCAAAAATGAATTATCGCGGACAGGTTCTTACTTGACAGAGTGTAGGTATATGATTTTAAACCTTTGCAAGAGCAGACAGTACTTAATTCTTCTCTCTGGGTACCGGCTAATATCCTTAAAGTAATACATTGACCATATACAGGTTCCCCTATAATTCCGCCATATTCAAATTTTTTCATACTTAACTTGTTTGAAGTATTCTTAATGTTGCCAATTGAAAATTTTTATCACGTTGCACCAGTGAATATTAGATGAGGTTTTTTATTATTTTTCTTTATTACTATGTATTTTTTTAGCACGCTGGTGATCCAATAGAGGCCTACAAATGTCTAGATGAGGCCCAAACCATGGACACGGCAGACAGATATATAAATTCAAAGTGTGCCAAGTATATGCTTAGGGCTAATTTAATAAAAGAGGTAAGATTTAAGTAGATGGTATTTATACGCCTAGACCTATGTTGATTGTTAGTGAGATGTGCTTTTCTGTAATTTGTTTCATAATATGATGCTAGTAACTTCACGTTCATATGTAAGTTTTCCTTCTGAGACTCCAGCGCGTGGGTTGTCAAATGGGTAACGGGAGGAGTCGCCTATTGTTCTATGCCTATTCAACATTATTAGGTAGCAGATTTTTTTTACCTGGGATAAATTTTAGGAAATCAATTTATGGCCGCCTAAAACGCTGAAATAACCCTGTATGCGACGTCTCAAAAATCCTCTGTTTTCAGAATTACTGTGATAAAAGAGGCTCGGAAGCTACACTGGGGGAAAGCTCTTTGAGTTGGTTGGATCTTTTCTTGGCTTAAGCAGAGCAACTATTTGAGATCTTATCCATATTTATGAAATTTGTATAATAAGAGTCCATGAAATCTGTGTCATATGTTGATATTGGTCCCAAGTTACTATATTTTTTCTTTCTAAAGTCTGGCAGCTTTGTTATTTATGGCATTCTTAAGTTTTGCAGCATTGAAAGGCGCTCGGGAAATATATATTTCATTATCTGGAATGTTTGTTTGGGTTTTACTTTCCCCCCTCTTCAGTTTTAGTACTAGCTGAAGAGCCATTTGGTATGGGGGCGACCTTTTATGGTTGTAACTAAGAATGGGATTTAGATATAAATCCAAAAATCGTCACTATACCGATGACTATCATATGTCGATATCGATAGTGATCGATTTATCGATAATTATCGACATATCGATAATTTTTTTTAATTTGCTTTATCCACCGATATGGCGATTAGTTATCGATATATCTATAGTCATCATTTATCTTGGTCATCAAGTTTAGAAGGTGATCAACTTTTTTTTAGGAGAGAGGATTCTTTTTGGAAATCCTTCGCCCGACCATTTTTGAATACTAACATCGATATATCGATAGTTATGGGTTATTAAGGATAATTTTTGAATTCACCCTAATTATCGATGTGGCGATAATTATCATTATATTGATAGTCATTACTTATCCTAGGTCGTCAATTTTAAAAGGGAATAATATCTTTTTTAACACAAAAGAGTTCTTTCTTTGAAAATCTCGTCGTGCTCCGGTCATTGCTTTTTGAATAATAACATACGATATCGATAACTATTAATAAGTTAAAATTATTGATAGGTATGTTACCATCGACTATCGATAGCTAAACTTCTTTATCGCCCATTTCTAGTTATAACAGTGAGTCACATGAAGGGCCCTTTTAAGCAGTGATTTTTTTAGGTGTCATCTTTCCCTATGTATATATGGTTTTTAGTTCAAAACTAGACATGTCCAAAAAATTCAAAAACGAGTTTTAACTGTCATCTGTTGGTATACAAGAAGTACTAACGGACAGACAATTCATTTCTGTTTAAAGCAAAAAGCAAGATAAGTCCTAGGATAGAGTTTCTAAAAGAAATGCATGTTCGGTTCAAAACAAGATATGTCCAAAAAAAAAAACCAGTGCAAAACTGGGTATGTCCATGGTGGCCTGATATCAGTCGCTCCTAGTCCTTTCAAAGTTATTAATGTCCAGCAGCGGCTGATTAAAAGTTGGACGAAAAGTTGGACGAAACTTTTCTGAGGACAAAAATGCAGAAGAAAATTTCCCTTTCCAATACAAAAAACAAGGAAGCTCCAAGTGGTGTCAAACGGCAACGGTGTATTTCAAAGAAATAATTTTAATGGAGTCCGTTATTAAAGGTCAGATTCAACCAAGCAGTCCATGTCCACGAAAACGGGGAAGTTTAAGAAGTCCAGAAGAGTAGCATATGTCGGGCCAGCCGAGTTTCAGCTGCCTTTTCAATCTCATTTCAAGAAAATTCCCATCCCTGCCCAAAAATCCAAGGACATTATTCACTTGTTTAAATTTTATAGGGAAAAGCTAGGAAAGTGTTTAACAAATTTCCCGCAACGCCAGAAAAGTCAAACACCTATTTTTTTCAATATTTTTCCAAAAACAAATAATTTAGAAAATTTTAGCCAATGGTTTGTACTTATAGATTTTAATTACTTTTAAAATTAAGTAATTTACAGAAAAGTAGTAATGGTTCTGAAAAAATGTGGTAGCTTTATAATGGACATAACTTATTTTGAACAATTTAAGAATGGACAAATCCTGTTTTGAACAGAAAAATTTTGACATTTTTTTTTTATTTTAATAATTTAAACAATTTTACATTTAGTTTTAAACAAATAGAATAGACATTTTTTAATTATATATATTTGTTGAATCAAAAATTACTTTTTAGTTTCTTAATAACTCGTTTTCCCTCAGTTTTGGACTTATCAACTTTAAAAATTGATTTTCTCAAAAACTCGATTTCTGGACATGTCCATTCTTGAACTAAAACCCTTCATATATATGGTATCTTTAAAATGACATGTTTTTAGTGTTCCGTACGGAACACTTATAAGATCACTTCGGTGTCTGTCTGTCTGTCCGTCTGTCTGTCTGTCCGTCTGTCACGCCCGATTTTCTCCGAAACTATTTGTCATAGAAAGTCGAAATTTGGTAATAATATAGGAATTGATGGCCTCATCAGAGCCATGTAGTTTTGAAAGTTAAATTTTGACTTAAGGGGTTAATTTTGGGGGGTGAAATCGGAAGTGAAAAAAAAATTTTTTTACTAGGTAATCGAGTGTTGTGTCAAATGAAAGCTTGTGAAAACACGAGTAAAATATATATTATATATACTTATTAAAAAATTTTAAAAAAATTCTGGAAAATTCTCCACGGGGTGCAGATTGAACGAAAATTACCTGTAATAATTTATCTGGTATATAAAAAAACAGAAATTTCAAGGTCATGAATATTCAGTAAAGATTGGAAATAAACTTTGTTGAAAACTCATTTGGGGTGTGTTTTGTGAAGTTACTGATCATTTTATACTTCCGTTACAACATTTTTTATTTTAAAAGTAATCAACGTACGGAACACTAATTGCGCAAGTTCACCTTGCACTTGACCGGTTATTTTTTTTTTTAAATATTTTTAATTTAATATCATTGTATTGGGTGGTTGTAGGCCGAGGATACCTGTGCAAAATTCACGCGAGAGGGCGTCTCGGCCATGGAGAATTTAAACGAGATGCAGTGCATGTGGTTCCAGACCGAGTGTGCGCTGGCGTATCAAAGGTTAGGAAAATATGGTGACGCGCTTAAAAAGTGTCATGAAATAGATAGGGTAAGAGTTTGTTTTGTAATTCTTAATTATTTCTGGAATTATTACAGCAATTAGTTTAAAGTTTGATGCATTTATGCAAGTATAATTGTTCTACTCAGTATATATCACCACTACACCAAACACTTTATTTTTGCACTCGACGCGCGTTTCGCTAACCATGTTAGCTTCATCAGGAGCGATGATTGACTCATCAATCAAGTCAATCATCGCTCCTGATGAAGCTAACATGGTTAGCGAAACGCGCGTCGAGTGCAAAAATAAAGTGTTTGGTGTAGTGCTGATATATACTGAGTAGTATCATTGTGCCAAGATTCCACATTCCCAACTTAGTTAAGTATAATTGTTATTTAAATTTTCTCGTTCACGACTGCTTTTTGAGGAAAATCCCCCCATCGATTTCCAATAAACTACATTTCATTGAGTTCAGTGTTAAGGTTTGGTAAATTCTTGTATGAATAGCAGTTGCAAAAAAATAATGATAAATAGCACTCCTGAATAACTAGTGAGAAAGTTAATTCTCAAGTTTATAGTAGTTTTCTAGTATATTGGGCAGTGATTATATCAGACACACCAAATACAATTAACTCTGATTTTGATAACAGAGACTGTCGTAATGTTGGTATGATTAAAATCAAAGCTTTCTTACTTTATATTGTCACCAATTAAAAGAAGTTCATCTTTTTCGTTGCGATTTGCGAGCACAAACCGATTTACGTTCCGCCGCTTGACACTTTGCGTGATATCTTACACTTTGCCAGTTATTTGACTCACGCATTTTCTTACAAATCCTAGAAAAAGAAAACCGCATTTGATCAGGAAGTCCATGTCTTGTTTGTTGATCTAAAAAAGGCCTACGACAGCGTGCCCCTAATGAGATTGTGGGAAACACTACAACAGAGTAATGTAAGCACCGAAATAATTAAAGCCGTAAAATCCTTATACCAAGACGCAAGAAGTAGTGTGAAAACCAAATATGGTATAACAACAGGGTTCCCGGTCACAAAGGGTCTCAAACAGGGCTGCTGTATATCCCCAACGCTATTTAAAATCTATCTGGAGAGTGCACTGAAGAACTGGAAAAGGAAATGCAGCAGTATGGGATTACCACTGGATGACGATACTACATTGTACACGCTATCATTCGCAGATGACCAAGTAGTAGTCGCTCAGGACATCGATGATATGGAATACATGACACGAAAACTTATGGATGAATATGAAAAATGGGGCCTAGAAGTCAATATTAAAAAGACCGAGTACATGTGCGTCAGAGGACAACAGCAGGACTTGAAACTGGCCACAGGACACACCATCAAACACTGTGCCAGTTATAAGTATTTGGGAACGAGAATATCTAGGGACGGAACACTGGAAGAAGCAATATTCGAGAGGAATATCCAAGGAAGAAAAGCGATTGCAATGCTTAATAGTATACTATGGGACAAAAACATAACCATTGAAAATAAGAAGAGAATTTACAATTCAATAGTGAAAAGTATAATAACTTACAGCTCCCAGATGTGGCCATTAAAGGAAAGAATAAAAAAATACTAAAAGCTACAGAAATGGATTTCTGGAGACGAGCAGCCAGAAAAGACCGCATACCAAATGACACAATAAGGCGAGCTTTAGAAATAAAGCACGATATAGTGGACGAAATCAGAACCCAACAGTTGGTATGGTACGGACATGTACAGAGAATGTCACAAGACCGACTGCCTAAAAAGATTTTAAATTGGAACCCTCATGGAAAAGAAAGCAAAGAAGACCACGCCAAAGCTGGAGAGCAGGAATCAACAAGGAAGTACTAGAGAGAGATCTGGAGGAGGAGGGATGGAGAAACCGGGAGGAGTGGAAATTAGGCATCGGAAGACGGAAGACGTTATAAAACCGATTGATATATATATATATATATATATATATATATATATATATATATATATATATATATATATATATATAATATATATATATATATTTTCTTACTGTATTGTTGAACGCACTTTTAATTAATTAAATTATGTCGACATGTAGAAAACAAAGATTAAACTTTAAAAGTTTTTTTATAAGAAATATCTGCAACAATATCTGTAAGAAAATATATTTTGTCACAATAGTCTTATTTAACAACCATTTGTCTCGGTTTCTCTTTGAAAACCTGATTGTTTCAGGAAATTATATTTTTAAACTGAAGATTATGTATTAAAATTTTTACCAAATTTGAAAAATATCCGAATTAAGAAAAAAGAAATATTGAGTGTGATTTAGTCGAAGGAATCGCCCGTTTCAATATAATGAACGATTTTTATAATGCCCAGTATATTTTGATAGGGAAATTCCACAGGTTACAGTGATGCTGACAATTCGGCGATCATCCCGCTGACTTTTTCAGAGCTTGTTCTGAAGAGGTCACTTCTCGGAACAAGCTCTGAAAAGCCGGTAAAATTGTCGGCGAATATCGAAAGTCATGGAAAAGATTATCAATCGGCATCTTCTAAAATATCTCGAAGGATTAAACATTATTAGCGATCACCAGTATGGCTTTCGTAAACATAGGCCAACAGGAGATCTTCTGACTTATGTAACACATGTTTGGAATAACGCAATTGAACACTTTGGAGAATCTCGAGCGGTTTTCTTGACATATCCAAGGCATTCGACCGTGTTTGGCACGATGGACTGTTGGCTAAGCTACGCTCTTATGGTATGTCTGAAAAGTTCTGTTTGTGGCTCTCATGTTTTCTCAGAGAGCGTTCTTAACGAGTGGCGGTCGACGGATTTCTTTCTAACACCTTCACTATCAACGCCGGTGTGCCCCAAGGCTCCATACTATCTCCTACTCTCTTTCTCATTTACATTAACGATCTACTGGAAAAGACCGGGAATCCAATCTAAAGCTTTTCAGATGACAGTACGCTTATCTCTTCATTCACTTTGAACGCTCGAACATCGGCAACTCAGACGAATATCCGCAGACAGCAGGAAGTCATTCAACTTAACAAAGACCTGGAAGAAACTCTATCTTGGGGTGACAGTAATCAAGTGGAATTTAACGCCACAAAAACCCAGGCGGCAGTTTTTTCTAAAAAAGTTGACGTTGCTGAACTCGACATAGTTATGTCGGGGCACTCCATTCCCCTAGCATCGTCACTCAATTTGTTGGGCGTTAATTTGGGAGCAAATATGTCCTGGCATGAACATGTTGCAGCCATAGCAAGGAGAGCTTCTTAAAAGTTGGGAATATTATTTCGAACCAGAAAGCTTTACACTCCACAACAACTGTTAATTCTTTCCGAAGCTCAAATTCGACCAACTATGGGATACTGTTCCCATGTTTGGAGCTCCGCTTCCAAACATACACTGCATTTGTAGGATTCCGTTCAGAGAAGAGCTGTTCATCTGATTGGAGACCCGGAACTGACCAGCGACCTTGATTCGCTGGAACATCGAAGAACGGTTGACGACTTGAGTCTGTTCTACAAGTATTTTCATGGAAAGTGCTCGAAGGATGTAGCCCGCTTAATTCCTCCCAGAGCGGTGCATGTTAGAAAAACACACGTCGCGCTAATACTTCACATTCGTATGAGGTTCAGCTTGTTACTCCACGTACAACGCTTTTCAAGCAGTCTTTTATATGGAGAACATCATCCCTTTGGAATAATTTGCCCAGGTTTGTGTTTCCCACCGAGTACGATTTACAGCGATTCAAGAACAACGTAAATCGCTTTTTTCGTACACATGCCGCTCCTGGAGCGCTTTAGGGGCTTCCCTGCAGCACGTATGCTAGACCCATGAAAAAAAAAACTTTTTCAATCGACATGGGATAAATCCAGAAGAATTACATCTATAACCCTGTATATTGTTAAATTGATCGCCAATTTATGTCCCTAAAAATTTACCCTGAAGTATATCTCTATATGTTCTTTCAGCATTTTTCCGAAATAATCGAGGACCAATTTGACTTTCACACGTACTGCATGCGAAAGATGACTTTACGATCGTACGTCGGTCTCCTTAGGCTCGAGGACGTGTTAAGGGGGCACCCGTTCTACTTCAAGGCGGCGAAGTGTGCCATCGAAGTGTACCTGCACCTGTTCGATTCGCCGTTGAAGGACGAGAATGCCGAACAGGAGTTGAATACGGGTAAGTTTTTGATTATTTTTTAAAATTACATTCTGATATCTGTTGATGCCTGTCAGAACTGCTTGCGTATTCTTTTGTTTTCACTTGTGACAACTTTACGAGGTAAAGTACATACTTAGGGAAGAAAACTGCATTAAAATTAGTTAATCCGTTTAGATAACAGATTTTGGATTAGCTTTGACAATGGAGGTTATAACAGTTTTGGGTTTGATGCCAGACTGTATAGATGCCTATAGTTTTTTTGGCATGAATTTCATATTTTTATGATGATCTCCACTGGTTCGCGTTTGTGTTTTTTCTTCTCACTTCGCTTTTAAATCGATGAATGATTCGACGGAGAATGACTCTATGAACGATTTATTTAGTCTCCTAATGGATTCTAATCTAATATAATAATTTTCATACAACTAAGAGACTTTTCGTGCCTATATACTACTTATATAAAAAAATTAAATTCATGCACTGATTTATTCAAACTTATTCGTGCTGGAGAATTACTAATTTGCATGCCCAGATTGAGTTTTGAAAGTTTAGTTAGCAAATTTTAGCAGATAATATAACTTAACTCTAGCAAACAACTAATTTAACTCTAGCAACGAAGGGCGCCACAAACTTAAATTATATACAAACCAAAAATGATATTTTTATGTTCTGAATTTTCCGATTAAAAATTGAATGAAGTACGAGGGCTCTTCGAAAAATCTGTGCAAAATCCAAGAGATGGGGCTGCCTGTCAATACTACTGCCTTCTAAGTGTTGTTGGATCTTCTGTCAAACCACTAAACAAGTTTCATCTTGTCTCGAGGCCCCGGGATGTGTCATTTAGTTAGAGTGGACGCGAACGAGTTTCGAGTCGTGATTAAACATTATTTTTTAAAAAAGAAACGGGTGATTTGCCATTGCCTTCCCGAGACAGGCGACCGTCAAGTTGTAAATTTTATTATTTATTTATCTTTTTTTATTATTATTTCGCGAGCCGAGATACGAACTCGGGTCGCTCACGTAGAAAGCAGACACCTTAACCACTACGCTATGGACGCCTCTATAAAATATCTATCATTTAAAGTATGGTTATAATATTTAGATGAAATTATTAATTAGTGTTAAAAAGTCAATTTTTAGAACGCGTTTGCATGGGAGTTACTAGGCAAATCACTTTAGCTAGTTTTATTTTTAAAAACGGAACACTTATGGAAGCACTTCGGTATCTGTCTGTCACAGCCGATTTTCTCCGAAACTATTTGACATAGACAGTTGAAATTTGCCACAAATATAGGAATTGACGGTCCAATCACAGCTGTGTAGTTTTGAAAGTTAAATTTTGACTTAAGGGGGGTGAAATCGGAACTAAAAAAAATAGTTTCAAGGTCATCGAGTGGGGTGTCAAATGCAAGCTTGTGAAAGCACTAGTTCAAAAATATATATGATGTTATATTCGCGCAAACTTTTCTTTATATTATTTTTTAGAAATAGCCAAAACTCGCTGTACACCCGCCGTATCTCTAAGATCACTAATCCAAAATTTTCTAAAAAATTGTGGAATATTCTCGATAAGGTGTAAGTTTTTTTGGATAGTGGTAATAATAGTCTATCCACCCATTTTAATAGCATTGGGTTTATACAAATGATAAAAGATACTAGTCCTACTAGAGGCAATTGATAAACAATGTGGTTTACAATTTTCCCATACTCTATTTATTTGAAAGTGATAGCAATATCATCTAGAATTTTGAAAATTCGCATCAAGCAGTAGTAAGGGCCCCAGAGTTTTACCTACATTTTACTTGTAATGCAGCAGTTCAACAACTTTATTGGAATACCATCTGACAACGCTTTAATAATTGCAATCTCTTATGTTTGCATACAATATGAAAACGTCTCTTTTTTGTTGTTTGGGGCTAAATAGTCTGAAATAGTCCTGGCCAGTGGTGGTGCGCCTGGGCGTGTATGTATTATTTGCGAATAGTATGAATGGAACAGTTTTATAATGTTTTAACATTTATTAGAAAAAAATATACAAATGAAGAAGTTAAACAATAAAGAAAAAAAAGTATTACCAATCCTCTATCTCCGACATGCTTGAAAAATTATCATTGTCCGACTCATTTGAATTTACATGTATAATTAAAGGTTCAACAATGGCATCCATTGCCATGTCCGCAGTCCACATTTTATCTTCCACCCTCAATACATGCTCGACGCATTTTTGCCAATTTTCTGGGGAAACATTAGTTGTGACATTCCGAAAAATGTTTTGTACGTCTGCCAATTTATAGGTCGTATTGTCCCTGGCGACTTCACCTTTAACCTGTGCCAATACGAGGCTGGTTTGAAAAGTCCGTGCAAAGTCCGAGAGATGGCACCACCGGCGCGTATCGAGGTCATGTTTAGTTAGTAGCATCTCTTGAATGAACGCACACTAAGTTTCAGCCATATTGGTCTATTTCTTTGTGTTTGGCATTGGTGTGAATCAAGGAAGTCGAGTGATTTTCAAGAAATGGACGAAAAAGAATTTCGTGTGGTGATTAAACATTACTTTATGAAAGGCAAAACGCCTCAGGAGACTAAAGAGAAGCTTGATAAACATTATGGTGACTCTGCACCTTCGATTAGAACAGTTTATAAGTGGTTTCAAAATTTTCGGACTGGCCATATGGGCACAAGTGACGCTGAACGTTCTGGACGGCACTGTGGAAGTTACGACTCCAGAAATCATTGATCAAATCCATGATATGGTGATGGATGACAGAAGAGTTAAGGTGCGTGAGATTGCTAGTGCTGTGGGCATCTCGACTGAACGGGTACATAATAGTTTACATAAACATTTGGACATGAGAAAGCTATCCGCAAGATGGGTGCCGCGATTGCTCACGCTTGACCAAAAACGGAATCGTGTGAAGTGTTGCAAGGATGATTTGCAGCTGTTCCAGAAGAATCCGGAGGACTTTAAGCGTCGTTTCGTCACTGTGGATGAAACATGGATACATTACTATACTCCTGAGATCAAACAACAATCTAAACAATGGGTTACCAAGGGGGAATCTGCACCAAAAAAGGCGAAGACCGTTCCTTCGGCCGGAAAGGTTATGGCGACTGTCTTTTGGGATTCGCAAGGGATAATCCTCATCGACTATCTGGAAAAGAGTAAAACTATTACAGGTGAATATTATTCATCGTTATTGGACCGTTTGAAAACCGAGCTGCAAGAAAAACGCCCGCGATTGGCCCACAAGAAAGTCCTTTTCCATCACGACAACGCACCAGCACACACCTCAGCAGTTGTGGTCGCAAAATTAATGGGAATAGGATTCCAACTCGTTTCACATCCACCCTATTCTCCAGACTTGGCTCCCTCGGACTACTATTTGTTCCCCAATTTGACGAAATGGCTGGCGGGACAAAGATTTTATTCAAACGAGGAGGTGATTGCAGACACTAATGGATATTTTGCAGACTTGGACAAATCCTATTATTCGGAAGGGATCAACAAACTAGAACATCGTTGGACGAAGTGTATAAGCCTAAAAGGAGACTATGTCGAAAAATAAAAAAGGTTTACCCCAAACACATAAGTAGTTTTTATTTTTGCACGGACTTTTCAAACCAGCCTCGTATAAGTTCTATCGGATTGAGCTAGCAATGATACGGTGGCAGGCGATAAACAGTAATATTACGTTTGTTTGCCATTTCTTCGATGACGAAACTTGTGTACTTGTCTTTATTTCTGAAAACTTCAACCTTTACAAATTCTAATAACACAGGCCAACAAAAACAATATTTGTAAAAACTTTTTAAATCAATATATCTAAGTGATGTATTTTTGGGTGCTGAAATCGTATCTGGTATCAGTTTTTTTGTATCACCCATAGTTCTCTCACAATATGACATTGATTAAATTTCAAAATAGGGAAAATTTGATACATAAAAAATGTTGTTCTATGTTCTTCTTGTTCTATAATGGTAAATAGATGTTCCAGATTCCAATAAGTGTTTTTTCTTTCAGTCTAGAACCAAGCAGTTCTGCTTATTCATTAGTCAAACCCAAATCTCTCACTAAATCATTTAACTCAGCTTGTGTAAACAACTGTGGTTTTAAATTTTCTAGAAAACATTGAAACTCATCATCATCCTGTCGACTTTCATTAAATTCGGGACTGGACTGTAAAACGTCATCAATAGACTGAGGTGGCTCAGGGGCAGGAAGTCCCGGTCCATGTCCTACCGGCCGTTTAGCTGAAGTAAAGTTAGGATAGACAATTACTTTCTTATTTTTGGAGTTTTATCCAGAAACATCAATGCCGCAAAAATAACAATCATTTGAATGATTTTCTTGCTCTCTCCATACCATGGGTACTGCAAATCTAAAAGTTTTCTTTTCTTTCTTAGACCTTTTCCTAAGATCCACGACACAAACATAACATACTTTGTGAGGAGTCTAACATTTTTCTTGATTACCGATTTCTACACCAAAATATGCAAAGTATACTTTTTTTTACAAAGTCAGTAATGTTTCTTTGATGTTTTTTAACTAAAAAACTCACCACATATATAACAAAAAGTGTTGGGAGAGTTTTTACAACCACGATTAGCCATACTTTGAGTGTAAATTAAAGTACATGCGTTAAACTCTGCAATGCGAGGTTATATTAACTGGAAGAAAACAAACAGCTGTGACATTTATCGGAACTGCCAACCTAATAACATTTGATTTTACTGCCAACCTTATAGAATTCTGATCTTATTGCCAACTTAATAACATTCTAATGATAAAAAATAAACTTTTCACATTTTGAATATGAATATGAAAAATTGGTGGGTGATACAACTTTTTTATTATTATTTTCGGACTCGGCACACCAAAAAACATAGGAATCAGGTAAAATTATTAAAAAAGTTTTTTCATCGTTGGCCTGTGTAATTCTCTCTTAACGCTGTCTTTTGGAAATGAAATGTTTTTGTCGGTCATCTAAGATTGGATGTCCTTTTTCATCCAACCCAAGGTTGAAACTCGTTCTAATTTTTTTGAAGGGCAGCTTGCGTTATCAATTACAATAAAAGAACTGTCTGGTCTGTCTATCATCTGCGAAAACCAATCTTCAAATACATCGGAATTCATATCTTTGTGCTAATCTCTTGTTTTCTTGGATACAAATGTTAAAAGACCTCCGTCTACAAAACCACTTTCGCTTCCAATATGCGTAATAATTAACCTATGTCCCTTACCAGATAGCGGTTTAAGACCAGTAGAGAGACCTTCATTGAATACTTGGGGAGCATTTTTGATATTCCCATCTTGCCAAAATTTCTTGACTGTGTACCCTTCATTTATCCACGTCTCATCTAAGTAATATATCCTTTTTTCCTTCAGAGCGAGCTTTTCTGACTTTCCTTAAATAGTCTCTTCTCCAGTGTACAATTTCTCCACTTTCTATCAACAAAGATTTTCTTTCATACTTTTTCTAATACAAATTCATACCTTTTAAAAGACTCTATAGTTTTACTCTACTCATTTTCGGTATTTCTGGGTGGCTTGTCGCAACCTGTAGGATCATATCCAAAGTTGGAATTCTTTTTTCCATAAAAACAGTCATGAACAATACGCCTTACTGCTTGTTTTGTGTTGTCTGTCAGCTGAAGTTCATTTCTGCCCGGTCTCTTTTTTGAAGAATCTATACCCACCTCCTTTTCTTCTCTTAAAATTCTGTAAACTGTGGCTTTACCAACTCCGGTCATTAAGAAACATTTTGTCACACAATCGTCCACACTTAAATCACAATTTTGATCGTTAACGTAATCAGATACATTTTTAACTATATGCTTTTCATTATGAGTTAGCTGCCCGAACTTTTGGCGTTTCACTGGAGAAGATATTTTGTTAACACACTAACTGACTTGGCGCTAACTGGCTTGACCCTTGGGCGTGCTGCTCTCAATATGTACTTATAGTTGGGGCAACAGAAGGGTATATAAATAAAATGATTTGATCGGAAATAAAACTTCGTTACAAAAGAGCATTGTTACCTGAAAAATACCTGGGGATAGATAGCACTCCTCTGTTATAGGACCGCCGGTCAGTCCACACGCATTTTTGATACTATCAGTTTGAAATAAGTAGAATTTAATGATATAGAAGTTCACGTCGTAGAAAGTTTTTTTAGCTATCACAAACAAGTTTGTGTCCGAATCCTAGATGTTAATTTTTGAAAACTCATTTGGAGTGTGTTTTGTGAAGTCACTGGTCATTTTATACCTCCGTAACAAAATTTTTTATTTTAAAGGAGTCTCGGTACGTAACACTAATTACGCAAGTCCGACTTCCACTTGGCCGTTTTTTTTTTAATTTTGAAAAGAGGCTTATTTTAAAAACGAGCCTCGTATTTTTACGATACCTTTTTGAGTTGCATTTTATTTCATCCGCATGGCAGCCCAAATTATGTTAAAGAACTATGAACTATGAAGTTACCGTTTCGTAAACTTTAAGACTAATAAAATTTTGATTTCATGTTCTAAGTGTTTCTGTCAAGAAAAATGACGTATTATTCTTTTTCTTAATTCGCCGTCTCCTGACGAAGGTTAGCGATTCAAATGGCTAACATATTCCTGGAAACTGCAGCTCTAAAAATATCTATTGATGAGCAATTAAACCATCTTCAGATGTCCTTTAACCAGGAATTTTGACGTCTTCCAACCGATTTTCTTCCTTGTATTTTGCCTTCGATGACCAGTCGCAGCAAATCATACTTTGTTCCGCTCATTATATGTCCAATATAACTAGTTTTTCTTTCCTTTATAGCCGGCAGCAGTTCTGTGGATTTGCTCATTCGCTTAAGTACTTCAGCATTTGTTACTTTATCCACCCATGATATCCGTAGAATCCGTCTCCAAAGAGACATTTCTTTTTTTTGATTCCTGTGGTACAACTCATGCGTTGCTTTGATTTTCCCGCTTTGGTGGGTGTCGGTTTACTCGCCGGCACAACACGGTTGCCCAGTCTTCATCGTTTTGGTCAAGCGGCCATTTCGTCCGACGTCTACGTCGCTCGCCTGATGCTTCTTTTATTAGGCTACTGTTGTTTAGTGTTTTGAGGTGTCAGAAGCTCAAAGTGTCCTAACATTGGATTGCCTGTTAGTAGAAGGTAAATAGTTTCGGTGTATTTTCCTGTGCTTATCATTGTTGGTCTGTTCCTAAAAGTTGTTTTTGTATCTCTTGTTCTTCGTTGTTTTGAATAGATGCCATTTTTCCTCATGTAGTTATAGTAGTTATTGAAGTCTTTCATATCGTCGTCTTCAATTAATGAAAATGTCTGAAGTTCCGACCAGTTTTGTTGTATATATCTTAGAGCAACCTCTCGGAGTCTTTCATGATGTTTTTGGTAGCCATATAAGTGTAAGCTAACTGCACGGAAAAGGCAATTTCCATCACCTACAATGTCAGATCTGGTAAAACTATCGGGAGTAGTTTCAGCTGAGGCGGTTGTTTGGATCGTCTGTGGTTGTTGTTGTTGCGGTGGTGCTGTAGCTGTTTGTACGACAGGGGTCCGCCTCCCCAATAATTATTATTATTCGGCATAGTGTTCCCACGAGTATCCCAGAAAAGAAGGGTCGACTGCGGCAGAGCCTGGATGCCACAGCGGAGGGCGCCCGGTATCCGGGGGAACCGCTTGTGACTTATAAACGCTGAGCCATTCATCTTCTCGGCACGGTAAACACCTTAAGATTGCGTTTTTGTTACACATAATCTGGACAACACAAGACCGCACATGACTCAGGTACCTCGGGATCGTCAATGCCCATACTAGGAGAATCCTGGGATTCCCCTAGCCCCTGAGGGAGTACAAACTTTCCTATTTTTGGCATTTATGATTGGGAGAAACTAGTTTTCTGTTCTTACTGAGTATTAATATCAATTTAAGGTGAAACTATAATATTCACCTACATAAACATTCGTTCAATTTATCATGAATCACCGAGTGTATGAAGAAAACAGGTGGACACTATGTACCCAGAACTCAAAATTTGTTAGTTATAAGCGATAACTTAAAAAATATTAATTTTTGTTAATGAAAAAAATGTGTATATTTTGACATCTCCTCTAAACCGAGTAAAAATTGAATAACTTTATTTTTTTAACTGGAATAATAATAAATGAAACGAAAGGCTTGCGATTAGCACTTCAACTATCCTTTGAAACTTTCTCAGACTTTTTTTTTAAATAACTTAAAAATTATATGGACTCGTATATTATAACAAGGATAAAAAATTATGCAAAGGAATATCCCCGAGCTTAAAAATCTCTAAATCTCCCTTGGCTGATCAAACAACATTTATAAACAAATTAAAACCTAAATAACATGTTAATAACAGTCGTCATTTCGAAAGCTTCAAGTCGTTTATCTGTGCTGGGATCAAGAGTCCAGCCTTCACATCCATAGAGGATTACCGAAAAAACAAAGCTTCTAATCATACGCACTCGACGTTCTAGACTAAGGTCCGATCTAGTGAAAATATTTTTCATGTTCACGAAGGTCCCACCGGCCGGCTCAATCTAATCTCTATTTTTGGATTAAACTGGCTGTCAGTTAGTGTTATTTAAATGAAAAAACCCGTCCATTAACAATCGCATCAAAGTGTGATTTTGGAAACACAGCCAGCTTGGTCTTTGTTATATTTATATGTAGTCCAAATTGCTGACTCCGACGAACTATGAGATTCATCATGCTCTGCAGATCGGGTAAATTATCAGCCACAATAACGATGTCATCTGCATATCTTAGGTTGTTAATCATGATGTCATTCACTTTACTTCCCGTTGTAATCTGGGCTAGAGCTTCTTTGAAAACAGCCTCCGAATAGAGGTCGAAGAGAAGCGGAGACAAAGTACCTCCATGTCACACTCCTTTCTTGATAGAAACGTCCTCCGATAGACTTTGTTCGATTTTTACTTTCGATGTCTAATGCCAATACAAACCGAATATGATGTTAATCTCTTGGAGGTCGACACTCGAGACATATAGGACCTCCATCATTTTAGCGTGTTTGACACAGTCAAAGGCCTACGATATTCAATAATACACGCAAACACATTTACGTTTACGTCTCTGCATCGTTATATTAGCACATTAAGAGCAAAAAAGCGCTTTTCGCGTGCCAAAAACCATTTCTGAAACCAAAATTGTGTATCGTCCACCTGAGAATCACATTTTCTATATATACGTGTATGAATTATCCGGAGTAACATCTTTAGTACGTGCTACATAAGACTGATCACACGGTAGTCTTCACAATGATAAGAATTAGACTTTCTTGGAATGGTAATAAACGTGGATTCCAGCCAATCAGATGGAATTTGGCCCCAGTTACAAATGGCGTTAAACAACGATGTTAAAGTATCAAGACCTGCTCCCTTCTTGTTCTGCAATGATTTTAATTAGTTCTTCACGTCTGGACCAGTAGCTTTTTTTGTTCTTCTGGGCCCATATTGCATGAATAATTTCGCTCTTGATAATAAGAGGCCCAGTTTCATTTATTTCATTAGCCGTGGACGGTGATTCGTTTGGTCTATCATCATTAAAAAGCTCTTCGACATAATCCTTCCACGTACAAACACGTACACGTATTTTTACAAAACAATTATTTTTACATAATAAACAATAATTTTTACATTTTTGCTTCAATATTAATTTGCAATGAAATACAGCAAAATTTAGAATAATTTATTCAAGATTTATCTTAAAATATTGTATTAAATATAATAATTATATTGCTTAAGGTATAGTTAAATTTAAAGTTGCTATTTACAGTATATTTTGTTCTACAGCATAATAATTCCGCTAAAAATTACACCAATAACGTAAATAAAAAAATTTCAAATTAAAATGATATATGATTTAGATTGATTCGAAAACTAGTTGTACCTAAATTTGTTACACTCTACTGAAGTCTACAATTTTCTTTTTAAGACAATAAAAAGAACTGATCACAGACCATTTGTGGCGCCTACCCTAAGATTTCTATAAAAAGATTTAAATAAGCAGTCATAGGAAGAAATACACATTATAGAACAGTCATCTCACTACTAACAGCTCATTACTTTTGTCACGACACAAGCTGTCTTCATTATGTCAGTATGGTAAATGTCAATGATTAAAGTCAATTTTATAATACTCCACCATATGTGCAATACTTCTATATAGCTGGCGCCTTATCTTCGCCTGTAAGCGAAGCGAGTGCCATTAAAGAGAGAAGCAAGGAGAGAGCAGATTGCAAACGTGCATTCGCGCCTCTTATACACGCTGTATAATTTCCGGGAACTCCCACAGCATTAATATGTTCTTATATAATGCATGCGTAGTCGTCTATACACTTCTCTCTTAATCTAGCTATATAGGAGTATTACATATATGTACTCCACTATCACTTTTTTTCTCTATATATAATCCTTTTATCTCGTTCGTTCTTCTTTTTTGTTATCTCGCCTCACTCTCACCTCCCTTTTATAAAAATACTGTCCGCTCTGTCTTCTTCTTTCTGCCTCTGTCGGCGTCAAAAAGTAGAAATGCGCCCCTGAATCTCCGGGCAATTGATAGTGGATATATCGATCTTTATTTCGCGTGCCGATAGCGGGAGGAGTAATTTCTATCGCCTTCACTATTTCCGGATTTGCTGAGGAATCTTCTTGTTGATACTGACCTCCGTGATGTATCTGTTCACTATGTGGATTTGTAGGAGGTCTCGGTCTCACATAGTTGACTTTTATGTCGCTTTCGAGCGAAATAGGCCTATCGTACGGTTGCTCTTTGTATCTGGATCCACCCTGCGGTCTAGCACCGTTTTGGATTGGTGAAAAACTTGGTCGTTTAACACTCGGTATAGGTGTTGTGGTGCTTGGTAGTTTGCGCCCGAATATCGTGAAATATTGCTTGGTGTTTTCGTCAAAATAACCCTCATCGGGCTTCGTGTAAAAGCCTTGATGAATTGGGTTGGGCGTTACATCAAAAGAGAACTCCGCTACGGGTTTTGCAGGAGTTACGACAATATTAGGATTATTATGGAACTTAGAGATAAGCCCTGGGTTTCTTTGACCCTCTTGAATATACCCAGAGTTTTCTTGAACATAACCAGGAGATTTTGGAGGACCATTTGGTTGTTGATAGCCATGATTTATCCGACTGTCCTGATGGTATTGCGGGTTGTACCCGTTCTGAGGCCTTTCAGACGTGTAGTATGTGGGTTCTTCTACATTTAAAGGTTGTATTTGTTGATAACTTGGCTGCTGGGTAGGAATAATTTCAATGGCGGGTTGTATTTGAACGCTGTACTGAGGCATAGGTCTAAAATTCTCTTCGTTGTCGTCTATGAGAGGCGACGGTCTAAAAATATTACTCTTAGGTCTTTTATAGTTCTGAGCCTCAAAACTGTATTGATAGACAGGTCTGACACTGGGTCTATGCACAGTTTTTGGTGTCGTATAGTACTGGTGTATCTGATTTTGAAGATTTGCAATATGGATACTGAAACTATTTTGCGGAGGTCTCTGTTCGTTTTGTGGAACATACCTAAATTTGGGTTTCTGACTTTCATAAGGTCTACCGGGAACGTAGAAGTACTGAGGTTTAACAGGAGGTTGTAAATTTGGTTTTCTGATGGGCGGTGGTACAGTCGTTGTTTTGATATCCTCAGGGTAGTAGTATTGGCTTGGTTGGTTGTAATAACTGGGATTTTGGGGAACAGGAGGTTCTTCTGTGCTGATGGAGTTGAGTGCAGGGTCCGTTTCTTCGAAGAAATAGAGGTTCGCTGGTGGTTTCGGAGTTGTTTTAGGGTATTGAGATTTAATACCTGAAAAACAGTGCAGTATACATATAATTTAAAAGGACTGAAGGAGAAGAATCGTTTTTAATGTAAATAAGTTCCTTAGAAATCTTCCTAAATGTTAGGAGAAACCAAATAATAGAAATCTTACCTATAGAAAACTTCTCAGGCGCCGGAGTATTAGTAGTTGTCCTAATGTCATATGTTGTCGTATAAAATTTTAGCGGTACTTGAGTAGTACTGACAAAAGGATTATTGTTGAATCTGTTTTTCAGTCGCACGTCATAACCGGTAGGCCTCTCTCTCTCAAAGTTTTGCCTCTGACTTTTAAAATCAACCCGACTGCTGTCAAAACTAGGTCTTCGACCGTTGGTTTGACTAAAATCGGACTTTTGTTGCTTTTCCTCATCAAACGGCTTGTCAGTAACTTCATTTTGGTACAGATACACTTTAGGCGTTGCCACTTCAGTCTTGACCGGTCTTAGTATAGTTACAGGCGCTTTGGTCCTGGCGGGAACTGCCGGTCTGGCTGGCAGGTACGTTCTGTTCAACCTGTCTACGTGTACGGGCAAAATGGTGATCATTTTTGGTTTTCCCGTTGTGGGAATGGTGGTTTTGATCAATTTCGTTGTCGGAGGGCGAGTTCTGGACGGTGCTCTAGAGTTTTCTTGGGGCCTCTGGGACGATTTAACTCTAACGGTGACCTTACTATAATTTTTAATCACCGACACCCTGGTTGGTATTGTTTTGTAAGGTTTAGATGTGCTTATTTCATTGCTTAGAGGTGATTCTGTGGTAGTTTGTTGTATGAAGTGGTGTATTTTGGGCGTGTATGTTGGTTTTCTTGTGGTAGTGGTGATGGCGCGTTCTTCCTCGAGGGGTGCGAAGAATTTGGGAGGCGGGGGCAGAATTATGCCTGGTACCAGAGGGCCGGGTGGTACCTAGAAAAATAATAAGAGGGTGTGTCAGAATGTACGGTTGGATTTTGAAGAGATGATGGTTAGTTGGTATCTCCCGTCGTTACAGGAAGATAGTAGATATACGATTTGTTATTTTTAGGATGGGGTATAATTGTATTTTTTGAAGGTTACGAAGAAGAATTATTTAAATAAGCAAGTGTAGAAGAAAAAAGCTCTCAACATTTCTTACAATACTTTTTATTGGTCAAATAAACAAAAAAGTCACAGGAAATAAAATAGTCTTAAAGAGAAATCGCGGAGTTAGTATAGTATTGTTAGTGTAATTTTTATAAAGAAGTTTTTTAGTAACTGTAGCTGAAGCCCCTTTTGGAAATGCCACGAAACCTATAAAGAAACGAAAAGAGTTGTTTAGTAGAAAGTTAGTGAAAGAAATAGAATAACAGAAAGTAGAGGGAAATTAATTCGAAAGAATGAACTTACAAGACTGGAATTATCCTTGGGGTAATAGAAACTGTAGGGCGGCGGATAGTATATTGATGGGTCGTCCTCGTCTATTGGTTCTGTCTCGTTCCCTACAAAACAAAATGAAAATTATTGTAGAAAAAATCACCGAAATTCCCCATAGTAATATAAAAATAATGTACACTGGTGAGCAAAAAAAATCAACTCAAACTATTTGGCTTCAATTAACACGGATCCTAAAAATTAGTGTTCATATATTTTTACGGATTTTAGTATCATTTGAAAACCCATTCTATTTTCTTTCTAATGATACCCGATTCCATAGCATACCTCATGCTTTTTACTGATTAAAATGAAACGGGAAACAAGGATTGGGGTAAAAGAAAGGAAAAATTAAACAAATTTTAAGTTTAACGATTAAATTTATTGATAAAAACCAAAATCAATATTTTGTATTACCCCCTAGCTCTTATTACTGCTTCCAGCCGGTTTTTCATGGAGCGGGTGAGCTTTTTCACTACTGTCTGTGGGGTTCTTCCTCACTTTTCCAGCATCGCAACCTTTAACTTCCTCAGCGATGAAGGGGCTGGATTTCTGACTCGAAAACTTGTTTTGAGCTCATCCTACATGTGCTCGATTGGATCGAGGTCAGGACTCCGCGCAGGTCAGTCTAATGTGGGTATTCCCAGTTCCGCCAGGTATTGCCGCACCGATGCAGCAGCATGTGTCCTCGCATGGTCATGCATTAGCAGCGAAATGCCTCCCCACACCATGACAGAACCTCTTTCATGGGCGACTGTTTCAGTATAGACTCGTCTTCCATCATTGCCATGTAGGCACATTCGGGACTCGTCAGAGAATAAAACGGAGCGCCATTGCTCTAAGGTCCGGTCGACATGTTCTCGGGAAATCTGAGTCGCGCTTGTCAATGAGCTGTCGTCAGTTTGGGTCCGTTAGCTGGTCTCTTCAGGTTAGCTTCTTTAAGTCTTCTTCTGACTGTCCAATGACTGACAGCCCGACCTCGACCTTGTCGGCGCTCCTGCTGGACCTCAACGATGGTCAAGTGACGATTTCTTAGAGTTGTGTTGACAATGAAGTGGTCGTCTCGCTCCGAGGTACAGTTCTTCCTGATCCTGGTCTCCGTGTAAAGGCGCCAGTCTCTTAGTAACGTCTGTAGACTCTGGAGACAGCTGACTGGCTTAGGTGCAATAGGGCAATGACTTGTGCCGTTTCTTCTGGGGTGATATCCATTTTCCGATGACGTAATTAATGAGCAGGTATAGCAGTTGACGGTTCAAGTTCCGATAAAAAAATGGTAGGTGTTTTTATAGGGCTGAATACCGCGCACCAGTACGTTGCTCAGCAAGCAAACACGGTTCTCTTGAGTAAAACCGTTTTTATCAGTAAAACATTTTGGAAATCCAAATGTTTTTGGTATTATTGGGAAAAGTGGAAAATCAGCATTCTAATACCAAAAATAAAACCATTATTTGAAAATTAAATTCAGGGATCGGTGTTAAATGAAGCAAAATTGTTTGAGTCGATTTTTTTACTCACCAGTGTATATACTTTCTCCCAAGAAAAATGAATTAATCCAGGTTTCTAGGACAACTTTTTAATCACAGAGGCGACTTCTTAGCCACTCAGGCAACCCGTTGGCCACACAGGCAATAACTGTTTTCTCGACGTTAAAAGTATCACGATTTTTGTGTAATTACGAGGTGTCTTCAAGTTCTAAGATCTCCAAATATGTTTTTGGGACTGGAAGTTGATAGAAGGATGCGGTTGAACTTAAAGTACGCGGTCACTCCTTGTGAATGCGTAACACAGATGGCAGTATCCTACAGCGCAGTTTGAAGTAGTGTCTCACTTGGCCTCGCTTTTAGCAGAAGGGACCCCTACAGAATCGTTCTACATGGAGAATATGTCGAAAAGTAGCAAAAGTTTCAACTTTCTGGTGTAAGTAATATGTCAGAAAAAAATTAGGAGACCTTAGAAGTTAAATGCCCCTCGTAAATGAAACATTTAAAATTTTTTTAACCCTTTTCGATGGAGAGTGTCGATTTGATTATAACAGTGGCTGATTTTAATACTGAAAAGATTATTTACATGACGCACTATATCATATATAATTTAAAAGAAAAAACAAATAATTATACACATAAACAACAAAAAACATAATAAAAGCTTGTTACTCACCGGGTGCGGGTAGTATCGCCGCCCCAGGGGGTAAATGCGCTAAAAATGGCGGCAAGCTGCCGTTCAAAAGAACGGGGGGGAACGGCAGCCCCCCTGGGGGTTCCCCCGAGACAGGATCTCGCAACGCTGTTTGCCCGGAAGCAGGGTCGGACGGATCGTTATACGGGGGACCTGAAATAAGCGGTTAGACAAGACGTGTAACATGTATTTAGAGGTTAGTTACGAACGGTTGTTGAATTACATACACTAACACAATACATTATGTGTGTGTCGTACTTACCTGTTTGTGGGAAGTATTCGGCTTGGGGAGGGATTTCCCCGTCCCATCCCGGCGGGGGCGGTAGGGCGTAAACTGGCGTTTCTGCTGATGCATTAAGCGTTCGCGAAGAGTTTGTGCCGAGGATTTGTAACGGCCCATCGTCGGTGAGCTGGACGGGAAAGGGCGGCGGGACTTTCGGATTCTTTGGGATTTTTACCTACAGAATAAAGAAATAAATATAAGAAAATTAAATCTGTTGAGGTTTTTTATGTTAAATCCTGTCGTTAAAGTGCTTTTAAACAGCTTGAAAAATACCGTATACGTTGCACCAATTAATATTGTACGGTAAAATTAGTACGTGTAAAAACTCTACCCAATTATTCGCCAGTGGGACAGATGACAATTAAAGGTCAGTTTGCGTAAAAATAGGCTGAGAGTCCACTTTATGCCCCTATAAGTTTGGCAATTCCCCAAAGTTATAACGTTTGGGGCCAATTTTTCTTTAGAAACTTAAACTTTCTACAGCTTAAGTAGTTACAAGTTTTACCATTTTGTAAACTTAAAAATTAATAGAATATCTATTTCATGTGGGTATTGTTATCATTCTCTTGTTGTCTAGAGTGGAGAGCCTGTTTTGTATCTTTCCGAGTATTATTCAGATATCGATAACGATACTTCATTAAAAGTCAAACAATTTTTTTTTAACGTAAATGTAGTGTTTATCGGTTTCAATACAAAATTGCGTGTGTTTAGTATTTTCTTTAGTGAATAATCATTTTTAAAGTACTGAATTTTGAGCATAGTTTGTCTCTGTACCATTCAAATGTTTTTTTTAACCTATACAGTTCTTTTAATTTATCATACCACAAAGTTTCAGTAGTTTCATATCAGATGGCGCTCTAGTTACTTGTTTATTAATATCTTTTGAGATATGATTTTTAAATCTGTGCTCTTGCCGTGATTGTCTTGCGAGATGCTAAACATTTTCATCTTCACTTAGACTAGCTGGCGAGCTCTGCAGTAGAGAGAAACATGGCACGTCGTAGTTTGTTTACTGATAGAGGGCCACTATATATTTTTCTGAATATAAATTAAGTTATAGTTTCTCTTAAAAAATAACAAATAAACAAAACTCGCTTCTCATTGAATTCAGTTGTTAAAGGAATATAACAAACCTTACTGTTGTTAGCTCGAAGAGAGAATGTCCATGCACATGTTTCGTAGTAATTACGGCCAAAAAAAGCGCATCAGCGCGTTGTATGAACAAGACCACCTGATTTGTGATTAATTAAAATTACACATGCTGTTGAAAGGTAAATTGCTAGGAATAGGATTGTAAAATGCCAATAAAATGTAAATTTTTGGTTGATTTGTGACTGTGAAATATAAATTATACTGAGTTGTCTCTTAAAACGTAACAAATAAGCGTAACCCTCTTCTCACTAAATTCAAATACCAAAAAGAGTCTGGGAACCTAACACTCCTAGTTCAGAGCATTATGAGCTTTTAAACTAATTTTATTATTTTTAAAACAGCTATAGACGAGAGAAAAATATACACCAATTACTTTTGGAAATCAGTGTAAAATGAATCGTATAATAGAATACTGTTTTTAATCAATTTCCACTGGTTTATATATATATATATATATATATATATATATATATATATATATATAATATATATATATATATATATATATATATATATATATATATATATATATATATATATATATATATATATATATATATATATATATATATTGAACATTGAATATCTTTAATGTATACAATTTTATATTATTTATTTATTATAGTATTAAACCTTAAAATTATACTGATGTATATTGGGAAACCCACACAGAAATGGTATTAAGAAAATAAATTCAATATTGGTGAATTATTTAAATCTACCTGGTCGTTAAGAAGAGTACCTGTAGTCCTTAGTCGATGTATTTATTTATTTATTTATACAAATTTTACGGTTAACCCCATTGTAGTACAAAATAAAATAGATACAAATGCAGTTACAACAATATTAAAATTATAAAAAGAGAGAAGAAAAAAATAAACACATGACAAGCATTATATCTAAATAAAAATATTCAACAAACACATAAACATCCTCAATGATAAAATATATAAAATAGATACAGGTAATAAAAACAACCAACCTTAGAAATATAAAAACAATAATAAGAGTATTGACAATAATAAACATTGATCAAGTAGAACCTCTACAGAGCCCGCAGCAGTTGAGACCTAAATCCCGAGACAGAGGGGTTAAACATATCGAGCCGCCCATCTAATGAATTCCAAGTCCTCAGAGCTCTATGAATGGGAGAGTGCATCCCATAATTCGTGCGATGGAAGGGGATGCAAAAGAGATCATGATGGCGAAGATTGCTTTTGGTTATATTAAAGTTAATTTTAGCGAGTAGCTGAGGACATTCAGTGATTACATTAATAAGTTTGAAGATAAGACATGCATCATAAAGAGATCTTCTCATTTCCAAAGTATGTAATGCTAATGTCCTCCGCATGATAATCTTATGACAGTTCACAAGTGTACCCTTGCACTTGAGTGCGGAAAATCTCAAAAATTTATTTTGTACTCTTTCGATTGTTCCGTTATGCAACTCATAAAATGGAAACCAAATTACCGTCGCATATTCCAAGTTTGCTCTCACAAGAGCACAATACAACACTCTCAAAACAGTCATAGAAAACTGCCCGCAATTTCTCAAAACAAAACCCAGCATGCTTAGCCCTTTCTGGCTAATGGCAGATATATGCCTTGCAAAAGTAAGTCTTTCATCGAAAACAACCCCAAGGTCATTTGCTTAACTCCTGTAAGGAAGTTGAATACTTTCAATCGAGTATGAGGATTGGACTCTATGTTTCTTTATTTGCACTGTTTCTAAAAGGTTTAGTTTTAAGCCTTTTTGTTGGGTATGTAAACCTTTGAAATTCTTATTAAACGTGTAGTTATCAGTTGAAAGATGACTTGCATATGTTGAATTAGATTTTTTTATGGATGAAACTTTTTTCTTGTTCTATAATTTTTGGGATAAATGTTCGTCTAGTTGGTCCTATGTATGTTTTAGGACATGACCCGCATGTTAATTGATATACCCCTGATGTATTATCTTTATTGATTTGCGGTTTGTAGTTTTTGAGATATTTCCCTATGTTTTTTCTGTTAGTTTGCCGAAATAGGTCAAGCTTTTAAATTGGGGTTTTCTTTCCTTAAAACATGGATATATTTCTGAGATAGCTTTTTTTTAAGTTTTTTCGTAACAGTCTTTTCGATTAAGATTACTGAATAACCGTTGTTAATGGTTAACGGCTCTTTTATGTAATTTAATTCTTTAGTCAAATTTTATTCCGGTAAGGGAATATTCGTTAATCTGTGTATAAAGTTGCGATAGACAGCAAGCTCGTGTTCGTTAGGATGGTGAGAATTATTGTAAAATGTGATATCTGTATGAGAGAGTTTGTGATATATTGAAAATTCATGTTTTTTCCCGGTTTTACTGATTGTTAAAAGTGTAAAATGGTAATGCTCATATGAGCGCTAAAAAAGTTTTACCTGATGCA
This sequence comes from Pachyrhynchus sulphureomaculatus, assembly GCA_019049505.1. Classification (NCBI taxonomy): domain Eukaryota; kingdom Metazoa; phylum Arthropoda; class Insecta; order Coleoptera; family Curculionidae; genus Pachyrhynchus; species Pachyrhynchus sulphureomaculatus. The sequence continues at coordinate 173,180,971 of CM032449.1, read as the reverse complement.
GAGGTGCATTAAAATCATCTATAGGTTGCCAAACTTGTCCCACGTGGTCTTGCTTAACATCATCATGAGGTGGGTAGGCGCCTCCTTTTATAACTAGAAGGTGGTTTTCGGCCAGCCAGATGTCGTTTTTCGTCAGGCCTCCTAGCGTAGCGATATTGTCTTTAGGAACCTACAAATGATATACGGCTTTAAGAAGTTACAATCATTTTTTTAGTGTTCCGTACGGAACACTTATGGGATCACTTCGGTGTCCATCCGTCTGTCTGTTTATATCCGATTTTCTCCGAAATTATTTGACATAGAAAGTTGAAATGAGTTGAGATATAGGAATTTATGGTCCAGTCAGAGCCAAGTAGTTTTGAAAGTTAAATTTTGGTTTAAGGAGTTAGTTTTTTTTTTAGAGGGGGGGAATCAGAAGTGGTCAAGATGGTCAATGAAAGCTTACGAAAACACAAGTTTAAAAATATATATGATGTGATACTTGTGCACACTTTTCTTTGTATTATTTTTGAAAAAATAGCCAAAAATCATTGCCTCCCCCCCCCTTTCTCGAAAAGTACTGATTAAAAAATTTGAAAAAAACTCTGGAATATTCTACATTTGCAAAAATTATCACGAGTGCATTACGCTTAATAATTTTTCTGCAATAAAAAAAAATATATGAAAACTACGTGGCTTGACAATATGGTCGTAGGTTTTGTTAATATATTTTTCATTATATTAGTCTCGCACGTCGCTCCTGTACCGAGACAAAGGAATTTTATTTTATTTGTTTATAATTAAACAAATATTTAGGTAGTAAATATTTGTTTAATTATACTTTTATTACTAGACTAAGATGCTATAACTATTATACATTATCGACTAAGAAAAAACGTGAAAATACATATTGGATCTTAAGATATATAAATGTCAGGGACCTAATTAACGCAGCCTACGTAAAAATTTTATGTTATTTTAAAAGCAATCATCGTAGGGAACACTAATTGCGCAAGTAAGATTTTAACTTGACCTGTTTTATTTTACCAGGTGTACAAGTATGAAATGCAGATTTCAGACAACTGATGGTGCACCAATGCAGTTTGTGCTATAAAGATTTTACACAGCGCCATTTTGTTGTGTCATCAAGAATTGTCAGACGCTCACGAATGATAAATTGGAAAAGTGTGTGCGTAGTGTTGTGTTCAATATGTCGAAATTTATACCGAACAAAGTGTATTCGCGGACAGCATTAATTTTTTGTTTTCATTTGAAGAAAACTGCTGTTGAATCATACCGATTATTTCGAGAAGCTTATGGTGAACGTGCTCCATCGCAAGATACGTGTGAATGATGGTTTCGGCGTTTCAAAAGTGGTGACTTCGATGTTGCAGACAAGGAACATGGAAAACCGCCCAAAAAATACGAGGATGTGGAATTGCAAGCATTGTTAGACGAAGATGATTCGCAAACACAAAAACAACTCGCCGAGCAATTGGGCGTTAGTCAACAAGCTGTTTCCAATCGGCTACTAGAGATGGGAAAGATTCAGAAGACCGGTAGATGGGTACCACATGAGTTGAACGACAAGCAAATAGAAAAGCGCAAAAACACGTGTGACATTTTGCTCGCTCGGTACAAAAGGAAGTCGTTTTTTGCATCGTATAGTTACAGGGATGAAAAGTGGATTTATTTTGAGAATCCCAAGCGCAAAAAATTATGGGGACCCCGGCGCACCATCCACATCGACCGCAAGACCGAATCGCTTTGGCAGAAAGACGATGCTCTGTGTTTGGTGGGACCAGAGGGGCGTGGTCTATTATGAGCTGTTAAAACCTGGGGGGAAACGGTTAATACTAAACGTTACCAACAACAATTGACCGATTTAAACCGTTCGCTGCTTGAAAAAAGGCCGGAATACCGAAAAAAGGTAACACAAAGTCATTTTTCTTCATGACAATGCTCCATCACATACGGCAAAACCAGTTCGCGATACGTTGGAAGCACTTAGCTGGGAAGTTCTACCCCATGTGACTTACTCACCAGACTTGGCTCGTTCCGATTACCACTTGTTTGCTTCGATGGGTCACGCACTTGCTGAGCAGAGCTTTGGTTCGTACGAAGACGTGAAAAAAAATGGCTCGATGAATGGTTCGCAGCAAAAGGGGAAGATTTTTTACTGGCGTGGTATTCACAAATTGCCCGAAAGATGGGAAAAATGTATAACAAGCGATGGGGCATACTTTGAATAAAGCACTTTCTATCATTCTTCCGAATTTAGCATGTTTTTTTAGAAAAAAAAATCCGCATTTCATACTTGTACACCGGGTACATTCAATACAAAGTTTTTCTGATATTGGTAAGGAATCATTTAAATTTTATTTAATTTCGGTACCATAGCCAAACGTCTTCTTACTTCCGCTTCACAGCCACCATTGTTAGTTATGATTATGATAAATTTGTTCCTATGTTTTAGTTTTACTAAAGAAATTGTAATATAGTATTATTACTTACTTCTGGATTAGCTGCGTAACTGATTATCCCGGGCCGTTTCGGTGGTTTTTTGAAAAGTTCTTTTTGTATGAGTCCATATTTTCCATCGGCAACCTGCTGCGATAAAGTTTTTCTCTCTTCGTTTCCGCCTTTTCCCTGTTTGGAGCTTTTGGTGTCATCTCCAGCGCTAAAAGAATAATTCGATGTAGAACTTCTATTAAAAGACCTGTAAAGTAGAAATTACCAACATTTATTGGTTGGTTCTTGGTTATTAAAAAATCTTAATTATGATTTTCGGTTTTATACATTCCTGTATTATACATGGTGCAATCCAGAAATTCCGATGTAATCTAGCAAGAACGAGAGAAAAATTTTGTTTTAAACTCTGTAAAAGCGCTACTGAAATCTGTGAAATGATTTGAAAAGCGTTTTGAGATGAGGTTCGCAAATTTTGGAATGTTTTTCGTGATTTAGAGCCGACCGAACTTAGGAAGACAAGCATTCCGAAAGACTTTGGACTGCCAACACGCTTGATATTAATGTCATTGTTCATTCAACAAATCATTCATAAAAACCGTTGTTAGAGAATTCTGAGCATCTCTGGAAAATTTCCATTAATCAAAAACCGGTCAAGCTTTAGAATAGTTATCTCCTGCATTACGAGCATGCACAGTTGGATCTGTATGCAACAGTTTGTAGAAGAGATACAGCGCAAATCGTAGGCAAGGTTGAAGCCAGTGACACCATCGACCTTCCAAAAAATGTTAATTCAGAGGAAATAACGCAGGGACCGGTGCATTTGAATGCAGAGGGACTACATTCCGAGGTCACGAAGCCTAACTCAGAATTTATAGTGTTAGTCTGGAAATTTTGAATCACACCATGTATAGTAAGGGTAAAAACAAGTCTATATTGGTTGTATTATTTTTTATTGTTACTACCTTGCTGTTATTAATTCTGAGTCGTCGTGATCCGATTCTGCAATTCGAAGATGGCCGCCTACTAATCGATGAAGTGTTTTCTGATGATGACGTGTGTTTGCTAAGGGCGAAGGAGAAGGAGTGGCTAGGAGCGAGGGAAGAAAAAGTAGTAGGGATATGATTGTGATATAGGGCCATCGATGCCGATGTCGCATCTGAAACAAAAGAAAAAGACATGTAAAAATATGGTAAAAGGAAAAATAACCGGCCAAGTGCAAGTCGGACTTGCTCATTTAGTGTTCCGTACGTTGATTGCTTTTAAAATAAAAATTTTTTGTTACGGAGGTATAAAACTCACAAAACAGACCTCAAATAAGTTTTTAACAAAGTTTGTTTCCGATCTTTGTTCAAACTGATGACTTTGAAATTATTGTTTTTAATATCCCAGATAAATTATTAAAGGTAATACACTCGTGATAATTTTTGTTGAATCTGCACCCTGTGGAGAATATTCCACAATTTTTTCAAAATTTTTCGATAAGTACTTGCGAGATAAGAACAAACTAGCCGTGCCCGCGGCTCCGCACAGCACAAACGCTATTACCATTCCGTATTAAGGAATGACCTGACAATGTTACATGTTTTCAAAATCTCTGACTTCTGAATGTTTCTGTGTATGTCTGTGTTGAGTCCTAATTGCACTAAGTGTGGTGTGAATGTTATTGGTGTAAGGCCTGTGGCTGATATAATGAGGGGGACAATGATGACTTTTTCTTGTCTCCATAGCCTTTTTATTTCCGTTGCAAGGTCTGTGTATTTGGAAATTTTTTCTGTGTATTTCGTTTGGATGTTTGTGTCGTTGGGGACAGCTATGTCAATTAGATAGGTGACTTTTCCTTTTTTGCACTGAAAAGTAATATCGGGTCTATTGGCGGAGACTGTTTTATCTGTATGGATACCGATGTCCCAGTAGAGCTTGTAATCTTCATTTTCAAGTATGGATGTTGGCGTGTATTTGTAGTAGGGATCTGTGTTTTCTATGAGTTTGTATGTTGTGGCCAGTGCTTGGTGAACTACTTTGGCAGCTGAATCATGCCTGGCTGTCTGTTCCGGCCAATATTTTACATCCGCTCGTTAAGTGTTCGATCGTTTCTTTCTGCTGGTGGCATTTCCTACATCTGTCCTCTGCAATAGTCGGGTCTTTGATGATATGCTTTTGGTAGTTTCTGGTTAATATGACTTTATCCTGGATGGCAAGTAAGAAGCCTTCAGTCTCGGGGAATAGCTGCCATCCTGTAACCAGGTGTATGATTGTTTTTTTTATTTACGTGGTCTTGTTCTATGTGGTATCTGTGTTTTCCGTGGAGTGTTTTCTCTGACCACGTTTTCATCTTTTCCTGTTGTAATTGGTTGTGACTGTGTGTGTCTGCTGAGTGGTCTGCCCGGGCTAAGTCGAGAGGTGTGTAGTTTTTGTCTGCTTTCACTGTCGCTGTGTGGAGGCTGGTTTGCTTGCTGTGAAAGAATTTCCTAAGTGTTTGTATTTGTTTTGTGTGTAATGATCTGATGTCTATAATTCCTCTTCCTCCTGCCTTCCTCTCGATGGTAAGTCTTTCCTTGCATGCGTTGAGGTGTAATTTCCTGTATTTGGTGAATTGAGATCGTATAAGGATGTGAATATTTTCTATGTCTGTTTGTGACCATTTGATGATACCAAATGAATATGTGAGTATAGGTATAGTGAACGTGTTGATGGCTTTAGTGAGATTCTTAGAGTTGAGTTTTGTTTGCAAAAGTTTCGTCAGTCTGTTTTTGAATTCGGTTCTGAGCTTTGTTTTGATGTGAGTGTGGTTGAGTTTGGTGCTTTGTTGGAAGCATAGATATTTGTATGTTTCTTTGTTGAACATGTTATCGAGTGTTTCATTGTTGATGGTTTCTGTCTCATGGTGGCACTTCCATTGGCCTTTGTTGATGTGGAGCACTTTGCATTTACTTATACCAAATTCCATATTGACATCTAAGGTGAATATTTCTGTGATTTTGAGGAGTTCTTTCAGCTGTGTTTGTATGGCAGCGTAGAGTTTTATGTCGTCCATATATAGGAGGTGGTTTATTTTATGTTGATTCACTTTTTGGTGTCTAATATTGAAGCCATGCTCTGTTCTGTTAGTATATTTGAGAGTGGATTGAGACAGAGGCAAAACCATAGAGCCCTGAGCGAGTCTCCCTGAAATATACCCCGTCTGATGTACAGCTCTTCTGTTTGGATCCGTTCGGTTTGTGTTTCTAGGCATATTTTGGTTTTTTTATTATTATTATTATTATTATTATTATATAACCTGGCTAGAGAACATATGTATGAATTAAAAAAAAGACACGTAAATGGGATAAGTGGTTCTCCGGTGATAACCACACTAACGGACAGACAGACAGAGAAACGTTGCATTTTATATATATTATAGAAGATTATAGATAACCTGGCGAGAGAACAAATGTATGAATTTAAAAACAAAACACGTAAATCGGATAAGTGGTTCTTGAGTGACAAGCGCACTAATGGACAGACAGACATACAGAGAGACGTTGCATTTTGTTTATATTATATTCTTTGCTACATGATGTTGTTTCATCACTGGTTATTCCTTATGTTACCTAACATAATAAAATATAGCCTATAACCTGACCAGTTTTAAAAAAAAAGCACATAAATCGGGTAAGTGGTTCTCCAATGATAAGCGCACTAACGGACAGACGTTGCATTTTATATATATTATAAATATGTGCGCAAGTATTTCGTTATATATATTTTTTAACTTGTGTTTTCACAAGGTTTCATTTGACACCCCACACTTTCGATTTCACCCGCCAAAACTTAAAGGGTTAGTTAAAATTTAACTTTCGATGATCTAGTAAAAAAAAATTTTTTTTACTTCCGATTTCACCCCCCAAAACTAACCCCTTAAGTCAAAATTTAACTTTCAAAACTACACGGCTCTGATGGGACTATCAATTTCTATAGTAATGCCAAATTTCAACTTTTTACGTCAGATAGATTCGGAGAAAATCGTGTGTGACAGACCCCGAAGTGATCTTATAAGTCAGAGGTGTCAAACTCGATTTTGCAGAGGGCCATATATTAAATTTAGAATGTGTAGGCGGGCCAGATTCAAATAAAAAAAATGTACTGAATTATAACATTTTATTTATTTAATTATATAGTATATAATATACGGTTGTTAAAAATTATATCAAAGTTATAAAAGAGCGATCGCGGGCCTTATTGATACGTTCCGGGGGCCGGATGCGACCCGCGGGCCGTATCTTTGCCATCCCTGTATAAGTGTTCCTTTCGAAACACAAAAACGAACTTTTCTACTTATAGGTATATGTTTGAGAGGCACAAGGGTAGTAAGTGAAAGTTTGGCAGTATTATAATTCTTCCTTGTTACAAATATTCTAATAAGTACTTTTATTCATCGTCGAGGGTAAATTATATAAAAGTAAGAGAAGCAATTCCGCGTAATTGTGCAAAAAACCAAATAATAAATTAGTATTTACACGTTGAATTACACACTTTCTACGCTCCAATTCCTATTTTATTTAAATAATAAAAGTGGTTTAAAGTTCATAAAGAATGCCATAAAATACAGAAAAACATTGTTGATTTTACAATTTTTAGCGTCGTTTTTTTTACGTTCAGCTATCGTAGTTATATAGATACATAATGGATCATATAATAATAAGGATGAATAGTAGGGATGTCCGAAATAAGCTGGGAATTAAATAATAATAAATAATTATTATTTAATTCCCGGAAGAATATACAAGCTGGGTGATGAAAATATGTCAGCTACACAGTTCGGCTTTCGTGATGCCATGGGAACCAGAGAGGCCTTATTTTTTTATGCAGGTTTTGTAGCGATGTAAAGACGTCAATTGTGACGTATATCTGTGCCTGATCGACTACCAAAAGACCTTTGATAGAGTCCAACATCACAAAATGGTCGGAACCTAGGGCTAGATTGAAAGGATCTGCGGATTTTTGGCAACCTCTACTGGAACCAAATGGCATTTATTAAGACAGAAGGGGAGCGTTTAGAAGCAATATCGATTGAGCGTTGATTAAGGCAGGGTTGTGTCTTGTCTTCACTATTGTTTAATACATACCCTGAGCAAATCTTCAGAATACTGCTTAATGGGGTGCGAATAAATAATAGTCGTTATGCTGACGAGACGGCGGTTATGGCTGATAACCTAAAGGGTCTACTACATCGTATGACGAAAATGAACGAAGTCAGTAATCGATACGGCCTCGAACTTAATCTCAGCAAAACAAAATGCATGGTAATCAGCAAGACTGCTACTTTGTTGATGGTTAACAATCAACAAATACAAAGAACTTCACAATATTCATATCTAGGTACCATGATAAACGAACAGTGGGATCACTCCGAGGAAATTCGTTGCCGTATCGAAAAGCTAGATCAGTGTTCCTCAAAATAACATCACTTTTTAAAAGCTCAGCAATAAAATTAAGCACAAAAATAAGACTCCTAAGATGTTATGTCTTCAGTGTTCTTCTTTACGGGGTAGAATCTTGGACGCTGACTGAAGCTGACCATATTATCAACGAGGATGTCTTAGGTCGCGTGAAAGAAGACTGGAAATTATGGAAACTGTTAAAGTGGGAAAAATGGAGTATTTAGGACACATAATGAGAAATTCCCACAGATATGGATTACTACAGCAAGTACTCCAAGGAAAGGTATTTGGAAAATGAAGACCAGGAAGCAGACGCATCTCCTGGCTAAACAATCTGCGAAATTGGTTCTCAACAAATACTATCGGTCTCTTCAGAGCTGCAGTGGATAAAGTAAAATAGCCCGCATCATTGCCAACATTCGAACCGAATAGACACTTTAAGAAGAAGGTTGTTTAATAATAAAATATGCCACCCAGTAGCCCGACTCTGTGTCGAGTAAGTAGACGAAAAGATAGGTCTATTTATTTACATAAATGACAGTCAGGGTGTTGGAGGTGATGTTTTTTTCTGTTTTACCCAGATATACGCTATGATGCCATGACGTGTAGATTACCACATACGAGGGTGGGTTGATAAGTCTGGTACTTTTCTACGAAATGGCGGGAAATTTTGTTAAGCGGCATGACTGTTGGTGAGCGTGATTCTTGTAACGGTTGTGTTCAAAGTTTTAAACAGAAGATGCAACGCGCAGTTGTTTATTGGCAACTGTCGTAAGTGGTCGGTTTTACACGTTTCGTCGAAGGAATAAAGCCGATTATCGTGCAGCGATAAAATTTTATTGAAAAAAAATGGAATGGGGCCCAGATAAAAACTGAACTAAAGAAAGTTCGTGCGCATGCTGCACCAGCACTTAATATCATGGTGAATTTAAACGTGGCCGCCTGACGCCCTATTCAGGTCTCTTCTGAAAAATTGGCCGATAAAGTTCGTGGTACTGTGATAGAAGATCATCGCATTAAGCTTCATGAGATTGTTGAGATGGTAGACATCTCATATGAACAAGTATATAATATGCTACATGAAATTCTAAAACTGAATACGCCGAATACGCGATGGGTGCGATGTTGTTGACTCCAGACCAAAAACGCACGAGGAAAGACATTTCAAAATCGTGGTTGGAAAAGTTGCAGCGTAATCCGAAGGACTTCTGTCCTCGTTTTGTGACGTGGATCCACCATTTTACACCAGAGACATAACAGTAGGCAAGACAGTGGGTTGGCGAAGGTGAAAGTGCACCGAAAGAAGCGAAAATAGTTTCATTTGCGGAAACAGTGATGGCAACTGTTTTTTTTTTTTGGGACTTACAGGGTATTATCAGGATTGACTATTTGAAAAGGGATAAAACGGATACAAAATAGGAAATACAACGAGCCAAATAATATGCTTCGCTGATGATGTAGCCCTAACAGCAGACAGCGAGGATAATCTGCAAAGAATGCTTTTTAGATTGAATACATCCGCTAAGAAGTACAATATGAAAATATCTGTAGAAAAAACTAAAGCCGTGGTCTTCGCCAAAGAGCCAATTAGATGTAAACTGATGGAGGATGAAAAAATAGTCGAGCAGGTAAAAAACTTTAAGTACCTAGGGGTTAACATAACCAGTAACAGAGACGTGACAGAAGAAGTGCGAAATCAAGCACTAGAAGCAGCCATGGTATCGGGACAACTAAAAGACGTAATATGGCGGAATAAATACGTGACGATGGAGAGCAAGACTCGAATTTACAAAACATGCGTAAGACCTATTTTAACTTATGGTGCAGAAACAAGAAGCGAAACACAAAAGACCAAACGGATAATGAGAACAGCCGAAATGAAAACGTTAAGAGCAATGACGGGTAGAACGCTAAGAGATAGAATCAGGAACACGACAATACGAGAAGAATGCGAAGTGGGAGATGTGGTAAAATATGCTAGAGACAGGAGAAGACGCTGGCGAGACCACATACAACGCATGAACTGTGACAGACTAGACAAACAAGTCATGATGAGAAAGCCAGACAGGAAACGACCACCGCGAAGACCCCCGAAAAGGTGGAAAGATAGCTGAGACTCAACATCCACCGAGACGTAAAACTACGTTAAAGAACGGGACCTTGTCCTAGAAAGAATAAGATAAAACGGTGACTGGCTCTTATTACGCAACGTTATTGGACCGTTTGCATGGTGAGTTGAGACAGGAGCGACCAAGATTAGTACGCAAAAAAGTGCTCGTTCACTAGTACAATGTGCCTGCTCACATATCGGCCGTTGCAATGGCAAAAGTGCACGAGCTGGGCTTCGAAATAGTTCCCCACCCATCCTATTTCCCAGATTTGGCCCCAAGTGACTTTTTTTGTCGAATGAAGGTTATCTGCGCTGTAAACGAGTGTTATGTACAGTTCGAAACAAGTTTTTTTCTGGGGGAATTAAAAAAACTGAAATATCGCTGCGCCAAACGTATTAGGTTCAAGCGAGAATACGTCGAAGAATAAATTTTTGTTTTTGGGGAAAAAATATTTACATTCTGTCAAGTAAGAACGTGTCCGCGATAATTCATTTTTGGTAGATGCGATTCTAGCGGTTCACCAAAAAATTGGTAGAGGGAACCTCAGTCTACGACACATTTTAGTAAAAGTATCAGTCGATTCTGAACTTTCGTCCAAATCCTATAAAATCCAATCACTTGTTTGCGCGTCGGTTCGAGACAGTCTTGCTTTGTTCCCATGACACATGCCGCGGCCACTAAATATATTAAAAAGTCGGTATCGTCTGTGAAAAAATCGTTTTAAGTAGACGAAAAATGTCTACGACTTGCCAAAACGTAGCTCGGTAGGCAAAGTCACTGCGAAAGTAGAAAAACGAATCGTGTCTTTGTTTTCACGAGATCTGAAAATGACGCTGCGTCAAATTAAGAAAATTGGGTTTGAATGTGTCCCATAAGACCATTCAACATCGAACGTCGAAGAAATCGTTGCTGGGCGAAAATAAGATTCACGCAAGAAGTAGTTTTGATAGAAAACACAGGTTTTTAATTAAAGATTTTAATTTTTTTATTGATTCATAAAGTATACAGTATACAGTTATGTATGAAATAATATATCGGGTAAATGGCCTCCACGACTTTGCTGATACATACGCACTCTTTTGTCGCAATTTTCCATGACCGTTTTGCATAAATGTGACTGAATTTCGTTGATACAGCACTTAATTTCCTCCTTCAAGTTGTGGGTGGTCGTGGGCTTGTTGGCATAAACTTTAGACTATAAAAAAAACCAAAGAAAAAAGTCCAACGGTGTTAAATTGCGTGATCTGGGCGGCTAATTCTGATCACCAAAACGAGATATTACACGACATGCAGTAATTGAATTGTTTCTCGGGTCGTATGGCATGTGGCACCGTCTTGTTGAAACCACATGTCGTCCACATCCATATCTTGCAATTTAGGCACAAAAAACTGGATTATCATATCGCGATAACGATCACCATTAACTGTTATTACCTGGCCAACCGATGATGCCTCCAGCCCAAAATCCGCACCAAACAGTGACACGTTGTGGATGCATTTGTTTTGCAACAATCACGTGTGGATTATCTGAACCCCAAATGCGACAATTTTGTCAATTAACTAAGCCATCAAGATGGGAATGAGCCTCATCGCTGAAGATGATTTTCTTCGAAAAATCAGTATCCACTTGTTGTTATTCCATAATCCATTCGACGAACTCCCTTCGTTGTGCGTGGTCAGTAGGCTTCAGTTCTTGAGTCAATTGAACTTTGTAAGCATGAAGATGCAAATCTTTCGTGAGAATATGCTGTAGAGAGCTTCTCGAAATGTTCAATTCTTGACCACGGTGCCGAATTGATGTTCATCAAGTCTTAGCAACATTCTCACGAACTTCTTTAAGTTTTGTGTCGAACGACTTGTTGAAGCACGGCCAGAGCGTTTAAGATCACTAATTGATCCAATCTCCCTGAATTTCTCAATTAATCTCTTCACCGTTGATGACGTTAAATCACTATTCCGACCATATTTTGTACGAAAATTCCGAACTGTAGCTGCCAAACTTTCATTATTTTTAAAATATTGCTCAACAATGAAAACACGTTGTTCTTTCGTGTAGCTCTCCATTTTTAATAACCTAGAACTGTCAGCTGTCACGCTGTGTTTTTTGTTTTGTTGGCAATACTTTACCATACAAATGGCGCCAGATTCATATCTTGCGTGAATTTTAAGACACCCTTTACTAGAGGGGCCCTCACAATCGCCGGTCGCCAACCCTATTGAAAACGTTTGGTCTGTTGTAAAGAGAAAGCTCAGAGGAAAAAAACTCTGAGGACTTTGACTCACGAGATTCGAAAAATTTACAGACTATGCAGAAAATCTCGTCGACAGCATGCCTCGCAGATGCCACACGCGAAGGAGGCTATTGGACAATTAATAAAGTAATTGCGCAGTTGTTAGCACACCAAAGAATACACTGATGGCAAGAAATGTTCTCGAAACACAAGAATACGAACGGTTACCTTCTTACTTGACAGACTGTACCTTATTCTTTACAAGATTTTTCTATCTACGCTGTATATATGGTATCACTTTTAAATCGGCAAGTCACTATTTATATTTCGTACAATGTTACTTTCACGTTTATTGAAAATTTTAGTTCATTTAGGTGTTTTGAAAATTTTTGGGGCGTAGTCCTACAAAAATAAGTCGTATCTATAGGTGGTCTATATGCTTCATGGTCAAGTACCTTGCACACAGCGAATAATTTACCGATTTTATTTATTCCATTCCGGCGTGATAGTTACACAACTAAATAAAAGCGGCATACACAATCATTAAGTTCTTATACAAACAAACATTCCAATTATTATTAGTGTTATTACAATTAATATTTCTTGTACGGTAAAAAGGTTATAGTGGAAGAATTAACAAAGGACAAAATACCCAGGGTTTACATAACAATATATAACAAAGTATTAGCGACTTTGTCAGATTTATGTTTGTAATTACTTACAAAGAATTAGTTGTTAATTAATAAAATTGTTGTGTGAACAAAAGCTACTGAGAGACAATCACATACATAAAAAAATATATTGTTAGTTCTAGTGAAACATCACCATCATCATCAACCAGTCCTCTGCGTCCACTGCTGGACATAGGCATCCCCTATAGAATTCCATCTCTATCTGTCCCGCGCAGTCTACAACCAGTTGTTAGCGGCCTTTTTAATATCATCTGACCAACGTGTCGGCGGTCTCCCTTAGTCTCCATTCTAATATTTTGCGCGTGTATCTCATGTCTCTAAGTCTGGCCATGTGTCTTGCTCATTTCTATTTTAAAGTAGCTATACGCGTGATGATATCTGTAACTCTAGAGCATCTACTCAGATCTTCGTTACGTCACACACACCAAGCATTGACCTCTTCATGTGCCTTTGCGTAATCCTCACTTTCTCAGTTCCATAGGTGAAGACTGAAAGGACGTACTGCTTGAATGTTTTCCTCTTCAGACTAATTGGAATGTTGTTCTTAAATATATCTTTTAGTGCTCCATATGCTGTCTAAGCTAGACCGATTCAATTTCGGATGTTGAGTTTCGGTCGAAGATATATTTCGTGGCCTTGATATACGAGGTATATCCACAAAGTAAGTTCCGTTTGGTTATATAAAAAAAACGTGTACAGATACAGAAAAAATATTTATTGTACAAAAATCTACAACTGTTAAACTAATTTTCTACATAGCTTCCGAAATTTTGTAAGCACTTGTCATAGCGTGGCACAAGTTTTTGTATGCCTTCTTCATAGAAGGTTGCCGCCTGTGTTTTCAACCATGTGGTAACATGTTCTTTCAGCTCGTCATCATCGTTGAAGTGTCGACCACCAAGGAAAGATTTTTAGGTGTAAGAAGAGATGAAAGTCGCTAGGAGCGAGGTCCGGGCTGTACGGAGGATGATCAAACACGTCCCAGTCAAATTCCTGTAGGAGTTCTTTTGCCACGTTCGCAGTGTGAGGTCGGGCATTATCGTGGAAAAAAACAACACCTTTCGACAGTAATCCTCGGCGCTTGTTCTGTATTGCGCGGCGCAATTTCTTAATGGTCTCGCAGTAAACATGTGCATTGATTGTTTGGCCTCGTGGTAAGAAATCAATCAGCAAAATGCCTTTTCTGTCCCAAAAAACGGTGCACATGAGTTTTCGAGGTGTCAAGATTTGCTTAGGCTTAACTTTCGTTGGGGACGAAGTGTGCCTCCATTCCATTGATTGCCGTTTAGTTTCTGGGGTGTCGTAAGATACCCAAGTTTCATCCCCCGTGATTATCCGAGAAAGAAAATCATCACCGTCTTCATTGTAGCGTGTCAAAAACTGAAATGCACTGCCCATCCGTTGTTTTTTGTGTTGTTCAGTAAGAATTTTGGGTACCCAACATGAGCAAAGTTTTCGAAATTTCAGTTTTTCATTAACAATTTCATGAATTAGTGATCGTGAGATTTGCGGAAATTCCATAGCAAGAGCACTAATTGTAAACTTACGGTTTTGCTTAAGCTTCTCTTCAATTGCGTGAACCAGTTCATCAGTAACCAAAGACGGGCGTCCACATCGTTCTTCATCGTGCACTTGATCACGTCCTTCATTGAACTTTCTGACCTATCTTCTAACCATTGAATCACTCATAGCAGTTTGTCCATAAACCTCGCAGATTTGCCGATAAATTTCACTTGGTTTAACTTTCTTTGCATTTAGAAAACGAATCACAGATCTGATTTCACAAGCGGCGGCATTTTCAATTAAGGCTGACATCATAAAGAAGCACTACAAAGAACACGTCGGCAGCAGCGATCTGAAAATGGCGTACATTTCTTCTGCTTGAGTCAGAGTAACTGCCACGCATGCTAGGAACTGCGATCGCAGCGCTGCCGCGGATAGAAATAGAAACGGAACTTACTTTATGGATATACCTCGTATGTACTTGTATATTCGGTCGACTTCTTCGTCAAAGATTTTAGCGTTACTAGAGGGTACCAAGTTAGTGATGAATTTTGTTTTTTTAAAGTTGATCTTTAGACTCACGCGTGCACAGGCAAGAGACAAATAATTTGCATGTCAAATCGTGGGCGATAACGACCACGTCATCTTACGATACTGCGTACCAGACAACGAAAAGGAGATCTAAAAATGAATCCGCTCAGCGATATTGTTTTGTATTGATGAGGTTGCACAGTAAAGTGGAAATTCATAATTTGTTGGCTTTGGCCACAAAACGGTTGTAAAATTTAGCAGGTCTATCGTTTAAATTTCGACAATTTTTAGGAAATTTATATTATTTTGCCATTAATTTTTGGCCTTGTAGTAAGCATTACGGATACTTTTTGACATTAAACAAAATGTAGTATTTATTATGCCTTTGAATTATTTAAATACTTTTATTTATATTCTTGTAAATTTTATGCCGTGCTGTATTTGCATGTATTAATTGAGAAATGACTTTTTCTTTAACAATAAGGTTAATAAATTATAATAACCTTGTGTTTTGATCTGTGAGTGTAACCTCATAATAAGGCCCCATATTGCGCATGTTTCTCTCCAATGTCGTTTGTTTTTCTAATGTTCATCTACAATAATATCATAGAGTGTCGGTTGTACGTCAGCTTTGGTCATGGTCTACTTTAATTCCGGTTGAACTACAGGGTGAGTCAACGATAGAGTAAAGTCCATTATCTCATTTGTTGCGGCGAGATTTTCTGTATACTGAGCTTTTTTCTTTACAAAGGACTAAACGTTGCCAATAGGATTGGTGTCCGGCGATTGTGACAGCCACTCTAGTATCTTATCGTGGGCCCAAACAAGCCGCGAGCACGGTCTCGTGAGACACATTTAAACCTGATTTTCCTAATATTGCCGCCCCTTGGCGCAGCGTCAATTTCGGGTCCCGTGAAAACAAAGACACAAATCGTTTTTTCGACTTTCAGAGTAACTTTGCCTACCGAACCACGTTTTTGGTAAGTCGTCGACATTTTTCGTCTCGTTAAAATGATTTCCCCATTTCCTCACAAACGATACCGACTTTTTAATATATTTGGCGCCCGCGGAATGTGTCATTTTAGACCCCTTTAGATAGGAACAAAGAAAGGCTGCAAACAAGTGACTCATTTTGGATTTTATATGATTTGGACGAAAGTTCGGAATCGACTGTTACTTTCACTAAAATGCGTGGTAGACGAAAGTTCCCTCTACCGATTTTTTGTTGAATCGCTAGAATCGCATCTACCAAAAATGAATTATCGCGGACACGTTCTTACTTGACAGATTGTAGCCGAAGTAATCAATAGAGATTTACTGCAGCTAATTTGTTTTAAAATTTTTTACAATTGATTAATTCTTCATCTGAAAATAGTCACTATTTTCAAACTTTTGGACGACACTGTATAAGGCCACAACATGAAGTCCTTAGATACACCGTCTTTGATTATAACGAACTTTCAAGAAAAATCCCAACTCAAATCGATCTTTTCCACTTTTTCTACGATACCGAGACTTTTTTTTATAAGTGATTAAAATTAAAATTCATAAGTCATTAACACCCAATTAAGTTCTAATTTGTTAAATAATACTTTTTATTTCTCCAGTATTGCTAATTATAATTTTTTAACTATTACAATATGGTTACGCCCTCTTAATTCATATTATAAATTTCATATTACCCAGAGTTAATTTTACCTTTTCGGGTACCACTTGCCATTCAGCACGGAACCACAAAAGAAATAAAAGTAAATTTTAATTTTACCCGCGAATATTAATTTTCTGTTACGTAAAAATATGATTCCTTTCTAGTTAACTATTTATTATTTAATTATTTCATTTAATAAGAACAACATGCTTTTTTGAAGGTATTATCACTATGGTCAGTTTTTTTGGCGCTTCTTGAAATCGTCTTTCTCTCTTCTACAATCGAATAGACTATCATTTTCTAGGATGCTCTCTGCATGGGATTTTCTTTCAATACTCATTTCTGTAAAACTTTCTTATCTTATAGGCGAGGGTGCTTGTTAAGCTAGATACCTAAAAAAAGAACTATGAAAGCTTAGAAAAAAGTTTTTTCCACGTACAATAAATAGCGTGTACACTAATACACGTGGTTCAGCGTTTCTCGATTGTGACAATTCGCGAAAAATCACTTTCGTTGTTCTCTAAAGCAACCAAGTGATCACGAATATTTTTTTCCTAAGCAGTTTTTGTTCTGGTGTGCGGCATTTCGGAGTTCATCGTGCAGAGACTTTTCACCTGTAAATCTTCGGATACTCTAGCTTCTTTATCAGGCGCTAAGATCTTCATTGGTCGATCCGACAGCACCAAATCCTTACATCCCTTACTTCTTTTTTTCCAAGAAATGCCCTTCCGAGGGCAAGGCTTGATTCGACCGAAAATGCAAAGAAGCTGTTGCTTCTAAATATCTTGCCTACCGACAATGTCGTGAAAATCCTAAAATCATAAATCGTAACATTTTTGTTCGTACCCGGAACCGATACAAAGAAATTATCGACGAAACCAAGGAGATATACAATTAAAGAATTAAAAATCCACTATACCACGACTCATGCGGCCGGATGTACTATTGCAACATCATCAGTTGAGAAAGCCAACTTATTGGCTGCACTCCTTGCTTCATATTGTAAGGTTGATTTCCAAGGAAAAACACCACCACAGTGCAGTCAAGGAGGCCCGATATTGTCTTCAGACAGCGTAAAACATATTTTAATGAAGCTAAACACCAAACTTCTTAATTGTGCTTATTTTTAAAAAGGGGAACAAATTTACATTGGAGAATTACAAACCCATCATTCTGTTATCGGTACTGTATAAAATCCTCACTAGTATCAGAACAAGCGAGATTTAGACCGGGCTACAGCAGTTTGGACCATCTTCAAACAGTTATATTACTAGTGGAAAAAGCAAATGAATATAGGGTCACCTTGTAGATAGCAATGGTTGACTTGGTAGAGATATGGGCAGTCCTTAACGCCTTAAATAACAGCAGGATCGATGAAAGGTACACAACTCTTCTTGAATACATATGTAAAAATGACACATCACAAATAATGCTTAATGAAAAAATACATAAAATGAAAATTAAAAAAGGGATTAGACAAGGCGACCCGATGTCCCCAAAACTGGTCACCGGAACATGTTCAGATCGTTAAAGTGGGAAAATAAAGGAATACTAATGGGCGGTGAACGATTAAATCACTTAAGGTTCGCAGGTGATGTCATTCTGATCGCCAACACAAAAGAAGATTTAGAAGAAATGCTGATGGAATTAAATAACAAGTCTCGAGAAATATGTCTAAAAATAAACTTCACCAGAACCAAATATTTAAACAACGAAAGTGAAGAAAACAGCCCGGAACTATTAATAGAAGGTGAAAGAATAGGGAAGATACAGACATTCATATATTTAGGAGAAAAAATCCAAATATGAGGCTCCAAGATCGTATTCCTAATATCGAGATTCGAAGAAGATCAAAAGTGACAGATTTAATTCAATGAATATGTATATTAAGTGGAATTGGGCGGGGCATATTGCAAGGATGAATGATAACAGATGGACACGCCGTATAGTTGATTGGAGGCCTAGAGAACACAAAAGATGCAGAGGCAGACCACAGACAAGATGGACGGACGACATAAGAAGATTGGCGGGACACAACTAGATGCAAAAAGCAAGTAACAAAGCTCATTGGAGACAACTTGGGGAGGCTTACATCCGACTATGGATAGAATAAGCTAATGATGTCTATCATGAAACACCAAACAAAGGAATAAATGCTATAGTATTTAAAAAATGTACGACTGAACTAACACCAGTTTTTGTAGACTTTTTGAACTTATCCTACAGGAAGGGAATATTTCCCTTCTAACGGAAATGCGCGACAGTTTAACTGACACCCAAAAAAGGCAAGATGACCTTGCAAAACAACTACCTACCAGGCGCTCTATCTTCAATAATATCTCAATATATGGAAAAGGCCTTGAGTCTGTTCTACACGTATTTTCAGGAAAAGTGTTCGATGGATGTAGCCTGCTTAATTTTTCCCAGAGCGGTGCATGCTAAGAAACACGTGGCGTTAATACTTCTGATCTGATTTGCCTAGGATGTGTTTCCTACCGAGTACAATTTACCAGATGTACAAGTATGAAATGTGAATTTCAGACAACAGATGGTGTACCAATGCAGTTTGTTATAAAGATTTGACACTGCGCCATTTTGTTGTGTCATCAACAAGTGTCAGACGCACACGAGTGATAAATTGGAAAAATGTGTGCATAATGTTGTGTTGTGTTGAATATGTCGAAATTTGTACCGAACGAAGAGCATTCGCGGACAGCATAAATTTTTTGTTTTCATTCGAAGAAAACTGCTGTTGAATCATACCGATTACTTCGAGAAGCTTATGGTAAACATGCTCCATCGCAAGATACGTGTGAACGATGGTTTCGGCGTTTCAAAAGTGGTGACTTCGATGTTGCAGGTAAGGAACGTGGAAAACGGCCAAAAAAATACGAAGATGTGGAATTGCAAGCATTGTTGGACGAAGATGATTCGCAAACACAAAAACAATTCGCCGAGCAATTGGGTGTTAGTCAACAAGCTGTTTCAAATCGGCTACGAGAGATGGGAAAGATTGAGAAGACCGGTACCACATGAGTTGATCGACAGGCAAATGGAAAAAAAGCGCAAAAACACGTGTGACATTTTGCTCGCTCCGTACAAAAGGAAGTCGTTTTTGCATCGTATAGTTACACGGGATGAAAAGTGGATTTATTTTGAGAATCCCAAGCGCAAAAAAATCATGGGTAGAACCAGGCGCACCATACACATCGACCGCAAGACCGAATCGCTTTGGCAGAAAGACAATGCTCTGTGTTTGGTGGGACCAGAGGGGCGTGGTCTATTATGAGCTGTTAAAACCTGGGGAAACGGTTAATACTAAACGTTACCAACAACAATTGACCGATTTGAAGCGTTCGCTGCTTGAAAAAAGGCCAGAATACCGAAAGAGGCAACACAAAGTCATTTTTTTTCATGACAATGCTCCATCACATACTGCAAAACCAGTTCGCGACACGTTGGAAGCACTCAGCTGGGAAGTTCTACCCTATGTGGCTTACTCACCAGACTTGGTTCCTTCCGATTACCACTTGTTTGCATCGATGGGTCACGCACTTGCTGAGCAGCGCTTTGGTTCGTACGAAGATGTTAAAAAATGGCTCGATGAATGGTTCGCAGCAAAAAGGGAAGATTTTTAGTGGCGTGGGATTCACAAATTGCCCGAAAGATGGGAAAATGTATAACAAGCGTTGGAGCATACTTTGAATAAAGCACTTTTTATCATTCTTCCAAATTTAACATATTATTTTAGAAAAAAATCCGCATTTCATACTTGTACACCTGGTACAGCGTTTCAACACCAACGGGAATTGCTTTTTCCGCATACGCGTCGCTGTAGAGCTTGAGGAATTTATTCCCCTGTATCGCGTGTGCTAAGCCCATAAAAAAAAGCAAGCCCTATGATTCAAACTACTTTTACCCATTTTTCGAAAAAAAAAATCGTAAAAACTGGAATTTTTTTGTATGACGTCATTTTCATAGCTAGCCAGATAACTTTAAAATAAAAACTCCCTCGTAAAATCTCTCGTTAATCATTTTCTTCAAATTACATTATTTTTGGTAAGATGTAACCACTAGTTAGTAAAGAACTACCTGCAATTAAATTGTCGTAATTGAATAATAAAAAAAAGTAAAGTCAACTTGCACTAACTTCGCTGCTGTAAATAATTTCTGAATGCTCTGTTTATTTTTTTAATGATCGTTTGCAGTTAGATAATTATGAATCAGTTTAGTAAAACGGTGTATTTATTTCCTAAACATGCTGGAATATTTTAAATTTCTTTTTAGAAATTGAGAGTTATGACCGTCTGAAACTCGTTACACATTTTGATATATCATTTAGTTATTAGTGCCTTTACAAAATAATGTATGTGCACAAGTCATATTGTATCATATAAATGGAATTTCAACAAGAGGTTTATTTTAAATTATTAGAAAAATAAAGTGTTTTTTGGAATTTTCATGATATTTTTATTAAGCTCCAAAGTACAAACTATACGATTAATGGTGGAATATAATATCTTCCAAATGGCCGCCTCGGCTCTTATAGATAGTCATTTTTTTGAGGAAAGTTTCCATTACATTTTCGCACAATTGTGGCTCTCTTTCATGAATTTCTGCTCTGATATTGTCTTTAAATGTTTCAATCATCGCATGATCTGGGTGGCCAGTTGAAGTCACCATTTCGAGAAATTACACGACCAAGACACTTTTTGCGTAATAATCCGATTGTTTCACCACTTGGGGGCATGTAGCACCATCCTGTTGAAAATAAAGGTCATAAGCATCCAGAGCATCCACTTCAGGCCAAAAGAAGTCAGTCAGTATCTCACGATAATGCACACCATTCACAGAAACGGCCGCACCACCTTCATTTTCGAAAAAAATACGGTCCAGTAACATTGCCAGCCCAAAAATCACACTAAACAGTCACTCGTTGTGCATGGAGAGGTTATTCAACCATTCCTCTTGGGTTTTCGAAGCCCCAGATGCAACACTTTTGCTTATTTACGTAGCCAGGTACATGTAAATGAACCTCGTCACCTACAGTGATTTTCTTGAAAAAATTGGGGTCATTTTCTTGTATTTCCAACACCCAATTAACAAACATTGTCTATGGTCTGTCAGTTTTAATTCTTGTGTCAGCTGGACTTTGTAAAAGCCTTTAGATCGAGATCTTTATGCTAAATACGCTGCCGGCTGGCTGTGGATACACCCAATTGCTGTGAACGTCTTTGAATTGACATAGGCAGGTCTTTCGCAACACTTTCGGCTACAGCAGCAATATTTTCAGTTGATCTGGCTGGGCGAGCAGGGCTTGAGTTCTTTACATCCGAAACTTGACCGAGACGTTCAAATTTACTGATTAAATTCACAATTGCTGGGCAAGATGGCGCTTCATTTCGACCGAAAGCAGTACGAACGTTGCGAACTGTCTCCGGGAAATTTTCACCATTTTAATAGTGAATTTTTACAATTTTAGTCTATTGTTCAACTATATATCGTTCCATTTTCGTTATCCGTAGTTTTTTTTACTACTCAAATGTCAAAAAATGATAACTGCAAATTTGAAACATGAAAAATAGCGCGCAATTTAAAATGAAACGTCTTGTTGAAATAATTAGACTAAATACAAAATATACAATATATTTAAAAATTAGTAAGCATTATATATATGTGATGTGATCCAAAAGATTTCGGACTAACGCTAGTTAGTAAAAACGCTTTGCAACGTCATTCATCAGAAGGCATCATTCAGAGCAATTATACTACTCTTAATTTAGCAGTGTTATTATCATTTCTTCCTTGATGTTAAAAAAAATTACATTTTATTGATACTTTACGATACAGTTCCTAGAGTTTTTTGTGCCGTTAAAGGCACGTGTATTCTTAACTAATAACAAAGCAGTGTTCGAAGCGAGGTACGAGAGATACGCCGGAGCAGTTCCTTAAACCTATGTCGCGGTAGTTACATGCTCATAGTTAGCTACACTTTCTGTCTCAGTGTTCGTAGTGTTTTTTTTTTTAAAAAACGCCGGGTAGAATTAGATTTTGCGAGTGCTTTTTACAGTAAAATAATATGAATGAAAATTTTACTAGATTGTGTATTTACGGACCAGATAACATTCACGAGGAACATAGTAGACAATTTTTCAAATACTCACGCGGCAGTAAAAGTACGCTCGGCAGTGAAAAATAACCCTCATGTTGTTCGCCAGCCAAATTTCCAATAACGATTTTCAATGTTTTTTGGGCTGATTTAGTTAACGGGGGACCATTTGTATTTCCTAAAAAAACGACTGACATTTTAGAGGCGATGTACGTGATTATTTGAACCTCGAATTTAACCGATTTCTTGGCCAATAAAATCACCAGCGAAGTAGTATCGACTCGCCCCGCTAGGTGGCAGTAAGTACAATGTATAGCAAAGAGCAGTGCGCATCTGTGAAATTTTGTTTTAAACGTGAGAAAAATGCCGCTGAGTAGTATGAAATGATTCGGAAAGAATTTGGAGACGAAGCCCTGAACCCTACACAAATTTTCGAGTGGTGTGGTGTTATTTAAGGCCGGTCCAAGACGACGAGCGTTCCGAAAGATCTTTAAATATAACCACGCTTGAAATCATCGCCAGTGTTCCACAAATCATTAGTAAAGACCATTGAACAATTCTGAGCATCTTTGCCGCAGTTCTTATTGGTTAAGGAACGTGCCAGCGAATTTTAACGAAATAATTAGGCATGCATCGAGTTGCAACAAAGTTTGTCCCACAGTTTTCTCTCTCTCACTTTATCTTTATCTCACTTGAGAAACCCTTGCGTTTATACAGTTTTAATGTGCCTAAAAATAAGGTATTTTGAGGAGTGTCTGGTAGACTTTAAAACCATCCTGAAGTTTATATAAATATATATTTTTTTTAATTCACGTTTAAGTGTCAAGTTATTTTTAACATGTAAATAGCAACATTTGCTTAAAACATTATAAAATAAGTTAACTGATGTTACCTTGAGAAAGGCATCCATCTAACCTTACATATGTAAATTTAACAATAAATAATGGTAATAATAATAATTATTTTCCATAATAGGTGTGAAAGTCACTGAGTGATGTTTTTTTAGGAATATTGTATCACTAAAAATAGTTGAAATTCATTTATTTTTTTTATATAAAAAAAAAATATATTGTTGAGTAATTCGACCAAATAAGGTTTATTTTAGTGACTTCTGTAACGTTTTAAAATAAGTGCTCCAACTTAGAGAACTCCCTGTACAGCTAAATTCTTTCCTTATCTTGATAATTACTAAACCTTCATGTTTATAGTATTTTTAATAAAATTTCACTATGACAAGTAGGTTTATTGTCTTACTCTAGTTTTCGCACTCACGTCCTTCAAATAAAAAACAATGCTCGTAACAGAGACAACAATAGCCGGGTTTCGGTCTTAAAATTATGCTTAAATAAAATAATTGTTTGTTTTAAGAGGATTTCAAAAACTAACAAGACCGTGACACTACTTTTAAGACGAAAAATTCCCACCCTTCTTAAAAGGTTCTTTTTAATTATTGTGAAATTCTTTTGATATATTTTTTTTTGTTTTCATGAGAGAATTACCATTTAATATGAAATATTACAAATGTGGTATTCGTCGTGAAGAACTTAAAAGTGGTAGATTGTATATTTAATTCTTTTCTTTAGATGTTTTGTGGCTTCCTACATATTAATTTTTATTAGTAACCAATCACATTATACAACATTTATACATACGTACATATATATATATATATATATATATATATATATATATATATATATATATATATATATATATAAAGGGTGATCTTGAGATTAATTTTAGACGTTTGGGTAAATGCTAAACTTAAAAGTGGTAGATTGTATATTTAATTCTTTTCTTTAGATGTTTTGTGGCTTCCTACATTAATTTTTATTAGTAACCAATCACATTATACAACATTTATACATACGTACATATATATATATATATATATATATATACATACATATATACATATATATATATAAAGGGGAGATTAATTTTAGACGTTTGGGTAAATGCTGAACACTTGCCAGATAGCAATATTGTTTACGCTGAAGGTGTAACGATACTTCTACTCTGATTTCCGAATCTGCGCATTTGATTATTCGCATTGTAAATGTCATACAAACTGGATTTACGAAAGTGCGTTTGAAGATAAACCAATATCTCGCGCTTCCGTATTTCGTGTTTTGCTTGATTGCCGTGAAGGCAAAGAGCCAGAAAATAAAAAAAATCCGGTCGGCCACCTGTTCTTAGCAGAACAACAATGAAAAATCTTCTGTCATGCGCAAAAGACAAAGTTGGGCGGTCGCAAAAAAATTGTCGAGAAAATACGGTGTTTTGCAATCAACTGTGCATCCAATTTTGAAGTTCGAAAACGTAAAAAGGTACCGAAATACACCGCAAGACAGCTCGAAAAAATACCAAAATGTTGTCGTGCATTTCCTGTTAAGCAGGTCACGCATGGGATATTCATCGTTATGGATCATGAAGCATACTTTACATTTTCGAACAGTTCACTCAGTGGAAATGATTCCTTCTACACCGACGATTATGAAGCAGCACCAGACGACGTCAAATATGCCGGCAAAATGAAATTTGAACCAAAAGTGGATTGCCATTTCATCGAAAGGTATTTCAGTTCCATACTTCCAACCAAGCAGTGCTATTACAATCAATTCTGATGTGTATATCAATAAATGCTTGACTAAATTGAAGCAGTTTATCAAAGAAAATCATGCGGTGACAAAATAATCTTCTGGTCAGACCTTGCACGTTGTCATTATGCAAAAAAACACAACGGCTCAAAAGTTTAAAAAAATGTACCGCAAAATGACAATCCACCAAATGTTCCACAGGCACGACCAATTGAAAGATTTTGGGCAATATTTTCACGTAAAGTTTATAAAAATGGTTGGGAAGCACAGAACCACCGGCAATTGATTGGCAAAATATGAGAGGAAGTTGAAAGAAATCGACGTTTCGATCGTCCAACGCCTGATGATGACGTTCCTAGCAAGGTGCGTAAAATTGAAGGTAATGACCCATTCGCTGCAATGTAAACGTGCTATTTGATAGATTTTGAATAAATTTATCCGATATAAGCAACTGTATTTGACATATTTTTTCTGGTTTCACTTTTACACGTGCCTAAAATTAGTCTCAAGACTAATAAATAAATATATATATATATATATATATATATATATATATATATATATATATATATATATATATATATATATACACACATATATATATATATATATATATATATATATATATATATATATATATACAGGGTTTTCAAGAGATTAATAATATGGAAGAAAATAAAATTGAAGTAAAAAAAAATGTCGAGTCGTTCACAGTTCACGATATAATTAGATCAGTTAGAAAACTTCGAGTTAGTTTAACATGATATTATCGACGGGTGCTATTTATTAATATTTTTCTTCAATTGCTTCTGCTACAGAACTACAACACCTTTAATTAATTAAGCGATTTTCACAATACCCTATATATATATATATATATATATATATATATATATATATATATATATATATATATATATATACATTTAAATACTCATCTCTAGTCTTAACATTTAAACTGTTAACAATTACAATATCTATATACTTATTGTTTATTAGAAATGTGCTTAGTTTTTAACGTAACAAAATTATGTACAAACAAAAGTATGGAAACATTTTTGTTATAAAATAAAAATTCCATTAAGACGACTAAGATGTCGAAAATATTTAATATTTAGTGGGATATCCTTTTGCGTCATTCACTGTTTGACATCTTCTGCCCATAGAGTCAATAAGCCTAGCACAAAAATCGGGTGGTATTTTTCCCATTCTTGTTTTAATGCGATCCAAAGTTCGTCCCGGTTTTTTATATTTCTTTTCCTAATTTGTTCATCCAGATAGTGCCAAAAATTCTCCATCGGGTTCAAATCAGGCCAGCGCATCACCCAAATCCTTTGTTCAGAAAACCAATTCTTGGCCAAGCGAGATGTATGCTGTAGGTCATTGTTTTGTTCCATCCATACATGACAGTGGCAAATCTTCTTCATAAGGAATCAAATTATTTTTCCAATATCTCAAGATACATTTGAGCATCCATTCTGCCATTTATCTTTGCCAATGGCCCCGTACCAGACCGTCGAAAACAACCCCATACCATGATATTTCCACCGCCACGTTTGACAGTAAGTACAAAGTACTTTGGGTCGTATCTTAGACCAACTGCTCTTCTTATATAACCAGTAGAATCACTTCCAAAGAGATTGAACCTACTTTCGTCACTAAAGATTACTAGATACCACTGATTTTGAATCCAGTCTATGTTCCTTAGCAAATTTCAATCTCTCTTTTCTGTGACGCTTTGTAAGGAGTGGCTTTTTAAAAGCACGCCTACCATGAAGATTTTCAGATAACAGACGACGCCTAATAGTCATGTCTGCCACCAATACACCCTGATATTCCTGCCTTAGTTCTTTATTAATATCAGCAGCAGTTTTTTTGGGATCATTTTTTTTTTTTCGCTTTTCAAATTATAATTTTGTCTACTCTCTTATTTGTTTTTCGAGGTCTACCTCTTTTAAATGCCGGATCAACAGTGCGCCTTCTCGAGAACTTCTTAGCAAATTTGCTGACAGTGTCCCTATGCATGTTTAGAGATTTTGCTATTTCAATTTGCTTCTTTCCACTTTGATACAAAGAAATCATTTTATGTTTCAGATCTGAACTGTAATATTTTGGCAAAAAACCGCACTCTTGAGCAATTAAATTACTTCGTATCAGCAATAACGTACTCTTAAAGCAGAATGATAAAATTATTTCAATGCTTTCGATAAGGACAAAACGTGTTTCTTAAAAACCTTATCTACCAGAAAAGGTAAATAAAGTTTTTATAGTCAATAATAAAATTCTATAAAGAAATTGTCAACAAAACAAGACTAGTTTTTTATTCCTAAAAGATAGTATTTTATATTTTTGATTAAGAAAATGTTTCCATACTTTTGTATATATTACAAATTTTCAATGATTTTAGGGGCTGATTTTGTTAACGGTATTCTTATTGATTCATTTTATTTCCTAAACGACTGACATTTTAGAGGCGATATACGCGACTATTTGAATATCGAATTTACCAATAGAAGGGTAGGCCTAAATGGACTGATTTCTTGGCCAATACAATCACCAGGGTGGCGACTTAAATTTGTTTCAAATACATTTTTCTTATTGGTTTGCGAAAGTGGTCCAGGGATCGTCTACCGCGTTTAATAATAGTTTATGTTGCCCATTGAAAAATTAATAGTTATTGATTAAAATAACTGTACAGAAAAGATTTTTAATTTAGATTTGAATATGTTATTACATATTGGCTTAAAACTGGTAAATTACACGTTACATTTGTTTTACTATAGATAATTTGATAGCTCGGACACACGTCTTTCGAATCATATTTAGTAGTACGCACCTAAACGATCCTTATCGTACCGTTAAACGTTTCGGAGAGCGAGATGTTATCTCAAAAACTATTCGAGTTGTAAGGTCTAAAATGGAAAAAAATCATTAAATCACGTTTCGCGAACGCAAGTCCTACTTGTGCTCGCATTTTAACAGGGCATTTCACTTTCGATTCCGAACCTCTGAACTACCTACTTCTTGTGTTAGCTATTTTGTTAAGTAATATTGCTTTCGAATATAAATAATGAACTATTTTGTTTAACTTGGTACTTTAAATATTTAAGAGTTTATTTTGCACTAATACCACTAGGTTTTGATTTTAGAATCTTTAGCACAATGACACTACATCACGGTTATCACCACAGCACCAAATTTTTGCATTCGACGCGCATTTGGATAACCATGTTACCATCATCAGGATCGATCGATGATGACGAACTGTTGTGTAGTTGTACTAATATCCTTGAAATTCATTGCGATTGTAGGCAGTGTCATGGAGTTTATAAAAAAAAATTAAAAGCGACATTTATTCTTGGCAAGGAAAATCTTGCATATTTTCCTATGTGTATGACACATTATCTGAGAAAAGAAAACACTAGCAAACAATATTTATAGAAAGAAGCGTTGTGCCTAGCTTCGGTGGCGGCACAAATGAACATTTATTTATTTTTAGTGTTCCGTTCGGAAGATGCCTTCAGTGTCTGTCTGTCCGTCTGGCACACCGGATTTTCTCCGTAACTATTTGTCATAGAAATGATTTTGGTAATAATATAGGAATTAATGGCCTCATCAGAGCCATGTAGTTTTGAAAGTTAAATTTTGACTTAAGGGGTTAGTTTTGGGGGGTAAAATCAGAAGTGAAAAAAAAAATTTTTACTAGGTCATCGAGTGTGGTATCAAATGAGAGCTTGTGAAAACACGGGTGTATATATATATATATATATATATATATATATATATATATATATATATATATATATATATATATATATATATATATATATAATGTAATACTTGCGCACACTTTTCTTTGTATTATTTTTAAAAAATCACGAATAATCGAGTAATACTGATCAAAAAATTTTGAAAAAATTCTGGAATATTCTCCACGGGGTGTAGATTGAACGAAAATTATCACGAGTGCATTACCTTTAATAATTTATCTGGTATATATAAAAAAAGCAAAAATTTCAAGGTCATCAGTTTTCAGTAAAGATTGGAAACAAACTTTGTTGAAAACCCATTTGGGGTGTGTTTTATGAAGTCACTAATCATTTTATACCTCTGTAACAAAATTTTTTATTTTAAAAGCAATCAACGTACGGAACACTAATTGCGCAAGTTCAACTTGCACTTGACCGGTTATTTACTATGTTCCAGCAGTTTTATCATGTTGAAAGTTTATTAAATTTATTTACACCTACGAGGGGGTCGGCCTGACACATATGGCGCGAAGATGACCAAATTGTTAAGTATTTGTTATCTACTAGATGACGTACTGTGAAGTGTAAGACACATGTCTTTAGAAAACTTTACACAGTAATCACTGTAATATAACTCTGATTAAATTAAAAATAAAATTACTTTTTGGTAAAAACTACATTTTTTGTTAAGCGTTATTTATGAAAGAGTACAGTTTTATTTTTTTCTTATTTTGGTTAAAGCGTTGATACGAGGGCGTTTATGCGATCGCTTCGGTGTCCGTCTATCTGTCTGTCACCTCCGATTTTCTGACATATAGAGTTGAAATTTGGCACAAATCTAGGAACTGATGGCCCAATCAGAGTTATGTCGTTTTGAAAGTTAAATTTTGACTACAGAACTATCGTCTATACTAATACACTTAGTCCACTCTTTCACGAGTTGTAGCATTTCATTTTTGTTTGCACGTAAAAGACCATGATACAGCAGCGTTAAATCCATCATCTAAGATGGGATCTTGGGCCCTGAGGTCTTTCTTTAGATGTATGAAAAAAAAAAAGAAGTCACAAGGTGATAAATGGCTTATGGCCATAATAGCCCAGTCGCCAGAGGTGTTAAGCTCTCATTAAATGTTAACAGGCTGCATTTTGGCACACAGGTAGTTTTTTGGACGTAGAATAATATAAGAAAAGTTTGCTAAAGTTTGATATACGCTAAGCCCACAAAATCCAAAATAAAATCAAAAATTCGGTTTTTCAGTAATACCTCGAAAAATAAAGAAGATATCGAAAAACTAATAACACCACCTGAAAGCGCGGCAAATTTTACAAAAAAAAATCATGATTTTTTTATTAACGTGAGAATTTATTAAAAATTCGGATGGGTAATTCAAAAAGTGCAGAGCGCCAAACAGGTTGTTTTGAAAGTCTACGCATACCGCTCGAACATTAATCGATATTATTTGTTTTCAGGGGTGTAAACAAAAATTAAAGATCGCTTTTTTTGAGGAGGGGGCTTTCAGCTTTCCGATGATATTAATAGTTTTTATTTTTGTTGCTTTATAATTTGTAAAACTTAAAACGAAATTTTTGTGTGCATGGTTGTAACGGGCATATAGTATAAAACAAATATTTAATAAAATAGTGTATTGAAAAAAAAATCCTTGTGTATATATATCTTTATTATACCGTAAGTTTCAATAGAAGAATAATTAAAAATACCTACATTGGCTGTGTTCTTTAAAAATTGAGTTTTGCTGTAGTGCGCAGCCGGCAATTTTACGTTTAAAGCAGTGCGAAATGGTCAAAAAAAGTCGGACAATTTTTTTTATTAGTAACAGTTAAACCTGATATTAGAAAATCATTAAAAAGATAAATTTCTCTTTTTTGTAATTTTTCTCTTAAAATAGTTTTATGATAAACGTATTTTTTTGCTTATTATTAATCATACAATTTAAAATTAAAATAAAAGATAAAAGTCTAAGCTTTAAGTATAAAGTATTTATATTTCATTTAAATATCTAGGTACCGTACGGAACACTTATAAGATCACTTCGGTGTGTGTCTGTCTGTCTGTCCGTCTGTCTGTCCGTCTGTCACACCCGATTTTCTCCGAAACTATTTGTCATAGAAAGTTGAAATTTGGTAGTAATATAGGAATTGATGGCCTCATCAGAGCCATGTAGTTTTGAAAGTTAAATTTTGACTTAAGGGGTTAGTTTTGGGGGGGGTGAAATCGGAAGTGAAAAAAAAAATTTTTTTACTAGGTAATCGAGTGGTGTCAAATGAAAGCTTGTGAAAACCCGAGTAAAATATATATATATTATATATATATATATATATATATATATATATATATATATATATATATATATATATATATATATATATAATGTAATACTTGCGCGCACTTTTCTTTGTATTATTTTTAAAAAATCACGAAAAATCGCTGTCCACCCGCCTTATCTCGGAAAGTACTTATCAAAAGATTTTGAAAAAATTCTGGAATATTCACCACGGGGGTAGTAGATTGAACGAAAATTATCACGAGTGCATTACCTGTAATAATTTATCTGGTATATAAAAAAAACAGAAATTTCAAGGTCATCAATTTTCAGTAAAAAAATTGGAAATAAACTTTGTTGAAAACTTATTTGGGGTGTGTTTTGTGAAGTCACTGATCATTTTATATCACCGTAACATAAATTTTAACTTAAGGGATTCGTTTTGAGGGGTGAAATCGGAAGTAAAAAAAAAAAAAATTTTTTACTAGGTCATAGAGTGTGGTGTCAAATGAAAGCTTGTGAAAACACGAATAAAAAAATATATATATAATGTAATACTTGCGCACACTTTTCTTCGTATTACTGTTAAAAAATCGTGAGAAATCGCTGCCTCCTACCTTATCTCGAAAACTAATCAATCAAATCAATCAAAAAATTTGGAAAAAAAAAATTCTGAAATATTCTCCACGGGGTATAGATTGATACATAAAAAAACTAAAATTTCAAGGTCACCAGTTTTCAGTAAAGATTGGAAACAAACTTTGTTGGGGTGTGTTTTGTGAAGTCACTGATCATTTTATACCAGCCTAACAAAATTTTTTATTTTAAAAAGAATCAACGTACGGAACACTAATTGTGCAAGTTCAACTTGCACTTGACCGGTTTTTATTTATAAAGATATTTGCGAAAAACCGAATTTTTAATTTTATTTTCGATTTTATAGACTTGGCGCGTACACTTTAGAGCAGCAAACTTTTTTTATCCTATTCTACGTCCAAAAAACCACCTGTATGTCAAAATGTAGCCTGTTAACATTTAATGAGAACTTTTTGTCAAAATTTGCCTCTGACGACGGGGGTAATAAGATGAATGTTTTAACTCGATGAATCCACACTATTCTATGCTGCATACTCATTTTTCGGAAGAAAAAAAATCTTAAAAACTGCATAAATGCTTTGAAAGTACTTAGAACCACGGCGCCACTTCAACAACCAAGCATTTTTTATATATGACGTCATTTTCATGGTTATTTTCATAACTTAAGAAAACACCCTCGTACATCCAGGATCCGTGATCATGATTAATTACAGAAAAAAAAACATGTTTAACGTCTTATACCATGTAATAATATGTTAGTTGATTTATTAGCCTCAGAAAATAATTAAGAAAGTAATAGTAACACCTAACAACAAATCGCTGTTGTATTTTTCGACAGAATGACACATTGATACATATTTCTTCTGGTTCTGTTTTAAAGTGGTTTATGTAACCGACAAAAAAAACGGTTCTCTTGTGTTATTGTTTGTTCGAACTATGGACCAAATATTATTTAACGTTTTGAGTGGCAGATATTTCGTAAATTCTTTTAAAAACTCATACGGAAAGTATCGCAAAATTACAATTGGGTCAGAATTGAGTAATATTCAAAAATGCACATGCAATTTTTTATCTTCTCAAATAGGTAGATTATACTGCACGGGGTGAAAAATCTTCCAACTTTTTTAAGAAAATAATCGGTCAAGTGCAAGTTGAACTTGCACAAATAGTGTTCCGTACGTTGATTGCTTTTAAAATAAAAAAAATATTGTTACGGTGGTATATCAGTGACTTCACAAAACACACACCAAATGAGTTTTCAACAAAGTTTGTTGCCAATCTTTACTGAAAACTAATGACCTTGAAATTTTTGTTTTTTTTTCTATATCAGATAAATTATTAAAGGTAATGCACTCGTGATAATTTTCGTTCAATCTACACCCTGTGGAAAATATTCCAGAATTTTTTAAAAATTTTCGACCAGTACTTTTCGAGATACAAAGAAAAATGTGCGCAAGTATTACATTATATATATGTTTTTTACTCGTGTTTTCACAAGCTTTTATTTGACACCACACTCGATGACCTACTAAAAAAATTTTTTTTCACTTCTGATTTCACCCCCCAAAACTAACCCCTTGAGGCAAAATTTGACTTTCAAACTACACGGCTTTGATGAGGCCATCAGTTCCCATGTTATTACCAAATTTCAACTTTCTATGTTAAATAGTTTCGGAGAAAATCGGGTGTGATAGACAGACAGACACCGAAGTCATTTTATAGGTGTTCTGTACGGAACACTAAAAAAACCGGAAGTCGTACTTGCACATTTAGTGTTTGTCTTTAAAATATAAAATGTTGTTACCCGAAATGAGTTTTCAACAAAGTTTGTTTCCGATCTTTGTTGAAAACTGATGACCTTGATTTTTTTTTTTATGTTCCAGATAAATTATCGGAGATAATGCACTCGTGATAATTTTCGTTCAATCTACACCATGTGGAGAATATTCTAGAATTTTTTCTCAGTACTTTTCGAGATTTTTTGCAATTTTCTAAAAATAATACATAGAAAAACTGTGCGCAAGTATTACATCATATATATTTTTGAACTCGTGTTTTTACAAGCTTTCATTTGACACCTCACTCGACGGACCTAGTAATTTTTTTTTTACTTTCGATTTCACCCCCTAAAACTTAAGTCAAAATTTAACGGCGGCTCTGATGGGGTGTGATAGACGGACAGACACAGAAGTGATCTTTTAGGTGTTCCGTGTTTGTTTGATTCTAAAGGGATACCCTTTATATTCAATCAAATTAAGAAAGTTATGCCTTGGCTTGTGAAAATGAAACACCAAATACTCATACTGATTTTTAAAAATGAAATTTTATTTAATACCCCAAAATAACTAAATTTTTATTCTACTTATATTTATATAGGGTGTTTTTTATAGAGGTATAGAACTTTGAAATGGAATAAAACAAAGATGAATTTTTTAAATTGACATGAAATTTACTTTATTCGAAAGATAATCTTCTGGCATTATAATTTAAATATGACCTCTGGCATATGACCGCCACGGCTGGCTCGGACGTAGTCTAATCTGGAGGTCCAATTTTCGATGACTTTTTCCAACTTTGTGGCCGTATATCGGCAATAACGCGGCGAATGTTGTCCTCCAAGTGGTCAATCGTTTCGGGCTTATCGGCGTAGACTAGCGACTTCACATATCCCCACAGAAAATAGTCTAGCGGCGTTAAATCGCACGATCTTGAAGGCCAATTCACGGGTCCGAAACGTGAAACTATGCGGTTACCAAACGTTTCCTTCAATAAATCAGTTGTGTCATGAGCGGTGTGACATGTTGCGCCGTCTTGTTGAAACCACAGCTCCTGCACATCATGGTTGTTCAATTGATGAACGAAAAAGTCAGTAATCATGGCTCTATAGCGGTCACCATTGACTGTAACGTTCTGACCAGCATCGTTTTTAAAGAAGTACGGACCAATGATTCCACCAGCCCATAAAGCACACCAAACAGTCAGTTTTTCTGGATGTAACGGTGTCTCAACATACACTTGAGGATTATCATCATTATCATACGGCAGTTTTGTTTATTGACGTATCCATTCAAACAAAAGTGAGCTTCATCGCTAAACAAAATTCGCTTATGAAAATCGGGAACAACGGCAATCTTGTTTTGGGCCCATTCCCGAATCTACGCCTTGCTAGGTGATCGTGTGGCTTCAATTGTTGCACGAGTTGGATTTTGTAAGCACGCAAACCAAGATCTTTCCGCAAAATCTTCCATAAAGTGGATGGACACATATCCAATTCCTGTGCACGATGGCGGATAGACTGATTCGGGTCTTCCTCTACGCTACGCTCTACAGCAGCAATGACTTCTTCTGTACGCACTGTACGACGTCTCTGTGGATGCGTATTATCATTTAGAGTAAACGTGGTGCGAAAACGTTCCATAGTTAATGGAATTAATTGCTCTGATGGACGATTATGTTGACCGTAAAATGGACGTAGTGCGCGATACGTATTTCGAACAGAACCATGATTTTCAAAATAAATTTGCACAATTTGGAAGCGTTGTTCAGGCGTCAGTCTATTCATGTTGAAATGCCAAACCAAACTAAACATAAACCACTTGACAGCTGACAAAATGGCCGCCAGTTAAAAAAGTGTTGCCAACTTAAAGTTTTATACCTCTATAAAAAACACCCTTTATTTTATAGTTTTTAAGAAAAGGCGGAGTATAAAAGGACACTACAATAGTAAGTTGAAAATTAAGTGTTAAATTACGAAAAAAAAAAAATAAATAACTTGACGAGGACTTTCTTAACTTATTACTTAACTACCTGACCTGAATTTAATCTTAATTCAAGTGGACTAAAGTAATTAAGTTCCAAATAAGGTGAAGGGGAAAACTGCTCATACAATGTTTTTGCCAAAAATCGATTTTATTCTTCAAGAGCGATACACTTATTCTAGCGATCTTCCAACATTAGGGTACGTTTCATATAGTACGATTTGTCGAGCTCTCTAAAATAAACCTCAGTTTCTCATTTGAGCCAAATCTCTTTCCCTAGAGCCAGCTTTTCAAATTTGAAAATAATAATCGTTGAGGGCCAGATCTGGTGAATACAGCGGATGAGGGAGCAATTCATAGCCCAATTGGTCCAATTTCACCATTAATTTTATTGACTTGTGAGTTGGTGAATTACATATAATATAATAATAAACAACACTTTTTCTTCGCTACCAAACCACCATTCAAATGGTTTTTGGACGCTTTGGTCGGCTTTCTTGCGCCTCCGGGCACTATTTTGACTGACTGTGGGACTCAGACGTGTAGTGGTGGATCCATGTTTCGTCCATTGTTACGAAACAACGCAAAAACTCCTTTGGATTACGCCGAAAGAGGGCCAAACAGCGTTCTGAATCTTCAAGACGTTGCTGCTTTTAATCAGTTGTTGGAAAAGCGTTACAGCGCGGCTGGTTTTGATAACCCTACGAGCCTACGAAGAGCAGCACATGAGTTCGGTAAAAAATTTAAACAAACCTTCGATGAGCGCCAACCACTTTTCGGAAACCAATGCGGACCCCAGAGACTAAAATCGAGACACCATTTCCTCGAACACACTCTAAATGAACCATCTGCCAGTTACCCACTCTCAAAAGACGCGCCAGATGATGTTTTTTGTAGATGGAAAATCTAGAAAACGCTAAACCGTATTAGAACTGGGACTGCCTAGTGAGGACAAATCTGGCAAAGTGGGGCCTACTTCGAGACGTTGACGATAAGTGCGGCTATGGTGCAACTCAAAACATGGAACATCTCCTAATATGTTCAAACTGCCCCACTCAGTGTACCCTCGACGACTTATGGTTGGACAAGCCCGAAGCATTAGACCTGGCTCATTATCAGACTGAGAAACTATAAAACAATCCGCTTTGTTGATATCTTCACGATGCCCCTTTCACTTCGTGGTCATTCAGAACAATATGGTGATTTTTTTTGGGTTTTTTTTTGGAGTGACTGCCCCATTTAAATGTCCGGAACGTGTTGCATTATCGGTGCCTGTACGACCGCATTTAAGCATCGACATATAGTTGCCTTCGACGGAGCAGATGTGCCATAACACTTCTCAAGTTATTCTTGGGTTCTGGTCATATTTTCTCTCATCAAAAAACAATGTTTAATTAACACACGTGAAATTTTTTTTGTTCCAATCATTTTGCACAGATCAAAAGCTGTAACCTGCAAGCTAATAGAAAAATAAATGTCATGAATTTTACACGAATCTCCTGAGAGTCGCCGCTAACTGAAACTCATGTGGTTTCTTTGTTTGTGCTGCCAGCTCTCGGAAAGCCTCGGGACTTTTCACTCCACCTAGTAGAAGCTGCTTAAAAATTTAAGTTAGCTAATTTACTATTAGAAATAGCTACACTCTATCAAGTAAGAACGTGTCCGCGATAATTCATTTTTGGTAGGTGCGATATTAGCGATTAAACAAAAAATCGGTAGACGACGCATTTTAGTAAAAGTATCAGTCGATTCCGAACACATAAAATCCATAATGAGTCACTTGTTTGCGCCTTGGTTCGAAGTAGTATTTCTTTGTTCCCACCCAAAGGGACTTAAAATGATACATTTTTCGCCCGCTAAATATGTTCGGTGTGTGTCGTTTGTTAAGAAAATGTCGACGACTTGCCAAAAGGTGGCTCGGTAGGCAAAGTCACTCCGAAAGTCGAAAAAAACGAATCGTGCCTTTGTTTTCAAGGGACCCGAAATTGGCGCTGCATCAAGGAGAGCAAAATTAAGAAAATGGGGTTTGAATGTGCTCCATGAGACCATTCGACAACTTCGTGCTATTGATGTCAAATTCCAAAGCACGTTGAAGAAACCTCTGCTGGGCGAAAATCACATCGCGAAGCGGCTCGCATGGGCCCACAATAAGATACTAGAGTGGCCCTCACAATCGCCGAACGCCAACCCTATTGAAAACGTTTAATCCCTTGTAAAGAGAAAGCTCAAAGGTAAGACTCTGAGGACTTCAACTCGTCTCGCGAGATTCGAAAAATTTGTAGAGTATACAGAAAATCTCGTCGACAACATGCTTCGAAGATGCGAGGCGATTATTGATGCAGGAGGCGATTGGAGAACTTACTAAGGTAATTGCATCATGGTTAGCACTGCAAACAATACATTAATGGATTAGTTATCTCGCGAGATTCGAAAAATTTGCAGAGTATGCAGAAAATCTCGTCGACAGCATGCCTCGACGGTGCCAGGGAATTATGGATACAAGAGGCGATTGTACAACTTACTAAGGTAATTGCGCCGTTGTTAGCACACCAAACAATACATAGATGGCAAAAGATGTTCTCGAAAAAAACATATTTTTAAGAATACAAACGGTCACGTTCTTACTTGATAGACTGTATATTTTAAGTTATTTTCCTGTGTTCAATGGTTGCATTTTACGAAAGTGACTTCATTTACGATTAGCTTTTTGAGTAACTAGCTATTTTCCAAAGAAATTTCATGCATGTGTAAAGAAAGCGATAAAAACTACAGCTACAAATAATTTTATTTATAAATTACGAGTAGCTTAAATAAAGTCATTTTTAAAATCCTGCTTCTGATGAGAAACTGTCAATTTACTATTTTAAATAGAGCTGTGAGTGTTTCTCATCCTTTTCTTTTAATATTTGGGGGGGCTAATTTTGAAATTTCAAGTAAGGAAATGTTTCTTTACGTCAAGAGGCAATTATGCTTTTTTATTATGAAGAAACAACTTTACAGTACACACTGATTAACCTCTAGAGATTGTTAATTAGCTTAACAAAGCCCTAGTCAATTTAAGTCAAAACCGTTTCAAGTTAACAAGAATATCGACAAGCACTATTATTTAGAATGAATAACATATTACAAATCGTACATTTCGTCAGTGTGATAATTTGCTTGAGGATATGGCCTACAAGAAATAAGCAAGTAAGATAATGGGAGTTTGTAATTAAGAAAAAACACGATTTTACCGAATTATAAACAAATGAGCGCAGGGAGCATTGTTTAAGCTATCATAATTTGGCTTGATTAACAATACCAATCAAAACAGATAATTAATCCCGCAAAATTCTGTTTTGATTGGTATTGTTAATCTCGCCAAATTTTGGTTGCTATAAACATCTTCACCTCACTCTTTTGTTTACAGTGTTACAAAAGGGCATTTTTCTTTATTATAAATGCCCAAAATGCCTACTAAAATGTTAATTGGCTTCAGCGCGACAACTGAATTATTTTAATAAAAAAATGCCAAACTTATAACAATAATAAATGGCCCTTCATCTAGTAAACCGTGCTGTTGTTTTTTATACAAGATGTCGTGTAAGAAAGAGCATGCTTAGAGCTTCGGCCCTACAGACTTTTCGAATCATTTCATACGTCTCAGTAGCACTTTTTCCGAGTTTAAAAAACTTTTCCACACATACTGCTCTTCTTTCGTGTTCCTTGTATTTTATCGCAAAGACACGATTACTCCTTTACGCCAACGTACATACCAGGTGTACAAGTATGAAATGCGGATTTCAGACAACAAATGGTGCACCAATGCAGTTTGTGCTATAAAGATTTGACACTGCGCCATTTTGTTGTGTCATCAACAAGCGTCAGACGCTCACGAGGGATAAATTGGAAAGTGTGTGCATAGTGTTGTGTTGTTGTGTTCAATATGTCGAAATTTATACCGAACAAAGAGTATTCGCGGACAGCATTAATTTTTTGTTTTCATTTGAAGAACACTGCTGTTGAATCATACCGATTACTTCGAGAAGCTTATGGTGAACATGCTCCATCGCAAGATACGTGTGAACGATGGTTTCGGCGTTTCAAAAGTGGTGATTTACCACTTGTTTTGCATCGATGGGTCACGCACTTGCTGAGCAGCGCTTTGGTTCGAACGAAGATGTAAAAAAATGGCTCGATGAATGGTTCGCAGCAAAAGGGGAAGATTTTTACTGGCGTGGTATTCACAAATTGCCCGAAAAAGATGGGAATAAAAAAAAAATGTATAACAAGCGATGGAGCATACTTTGAATAAAGCACTTTTTATCATTCTTCCGAATTTAACATATTTTTTTAGAAGAAAAATCCGCATTTCATACTTGTACACCTGGTATAGAGGAGACTGAACGAGCTAGCAAGTGCAAACTTGTCAGGCAGCGTTGTTAAGGATGAATGTATCGCCACCTGTCGGCACGAATCTATACTATTTCGCGTTTCTACTATATAGTATTAGTCCTGGAACTGTTGAATCGCACGACGTATATAACAAATTTAAATATTTAATTTCCCCACAATACAATCATTCCAAATTCAAGATTGAAAACTTTATTATCTCCAACTTGGGAGTCATCCAAATATCTTTGATAAATCCACTTTAAAATTTTCTTTGGATAACACTATTTTTAGTTCAAAGTATACATATGGATCGGTTCTTATGATTTTCAATGTTCAATACTGCTTCTTTATCACAGTCGCCATTTGTCATAAACATGGTTTTGGCGATGTTTATCTTCAGACGAATCTCTCTGGACTTGTTGTTAAGTTCGTTCAGCATTTCTTCCAGTTCTTCTTTGTTGTTAGATATAGGCACAATATCATCCGCGAATCGCAAATGATTGAGTTGCTCTCCTCCTATGTTTATACCCTTACTTGTCCATGGAAGTTGATTGAAAAGATCTTCTAACGCCAAGGTAAATAATTTCGGCGAGATAGTGTCCCCTTGACGTATCTCTCATTTCTATCTTATTCGTGTTTTCTTTCAATACTGTCTGAAATGTTGCATTTTTATATATATTTTGAATAATCTGCAAGTATCTGCTGTTAATTCTACAGTTACTATTTAATGTTTAGATATCAAGGGAGTCGAACGCTTTCTCGTAATCCACAAAGTTCACCCAAATTTTAAAATTATACTCGTTTGACTTTTCTAACAAGGTTCTTAATACTTGAAGGTGGTTCAGTGGGCTAAAGCCTTTTCTAAATCCGGCTTGTTCTCTGGATTGGTAAGCGTCCAATTTCTTTGTGAGTCTCGCAGTTATTATTTTCATAAATAACTTGTACATTACAGATAGTAGGCTAATTGGTCTGTAGTTGGTTAATTTAGACTTATCTTTTTTTTTAAAGAGCAAGACTAGCACAGCATGGTCCCAGTCTTGAGGTACATGGCAGATATCAAGACACTTATACAGTATATCTAGCATTTGTAATATGGGCTCTCCGCCGTGTTGCAATATTTTGAGAAGTATGCCGTCTTCACCCGCTGCTCTTTCTCTTGCCATTTTATTTAAAGAATCTTGTATTTCGTATTTGGTGATGTTGGGAATATCCTTGGTTGGGAAGATCCTTCATTCATTACTCGTATTCGAACTGACTCGCTTTTGTCTGGTGGTGGTTCAACTTTGCTCTCATAGAGGTCCTTGTAGAATCTCTGTATATTCATTCTTACTTCATTCATTTAAGTTATTATTTGGTTGTTCTCATCTACTAATTTTGTTATTTGTAGTTGTCCTTCATTTAAATGATCTTTGTAAAAGTTTCATACCCTTCTTGTTCTCTAGAGTTTCTTCAATTTTCTCTTCTAACACATATCCCTATATTGTTATTCAAAGTTTTTAACTTATTTTCGTGTGTCTTGTTTCACGGATTTTCGTTTTTGTATTAGTTTGACCGTTTCTTTGGAGAGCTTTTCCTCTTTGATATTTCTCGTAAGAGCTATATCTATGAGAGAAATATTTATGTTAGTACTGGGTAATACCACAATTACAAATTTCTTCTGAGTCGTCTATGATTTGGGGAGCTCCGAAATTACTCGGCTGACTGTAGTAGTGTCCAGTAGTACGAGAAAAACACGGTGGCAATTTGACTAATAGCTCCACTTTACTAATTATTATTATTTCCTATAAAAGCAGTTCCTATAGTTGAGATAACTAATCTAATTTAAATCACGCAACCTTAAGTTACTGGGTGTGGTCGCCATGATAATAAAATAAAAAATGCGTGGTGTACCTTGCAATTTATTATTAACATAAAACATAAAAAGGCTACAAGGTTGTGTTTACTATGGTGTGGTTCTTAACTGCATTATTATGAGAAGAACGTGTTAATACCAGGCTAAATGTGACTTGAATTGCAAGACCATTTTAAGTTTTAATAACACAGGCCAACAATTTTAAAACTTTGAGACGAGACTAGACTTTTTTAAAGGTTTTTGGTGCACTGAATCCACATCCGACCTCAGAATTAGTCCATCACATCGAGATATCCTAACCTAAAAATGCAAAAAACACGGTTTTTCGCTATATTCGGGATTATATTACACCGCGAATTAATTTTTCTTTCCAAAACTCGACTGAAAATATTACTCTTCCCCTTCAAATTGTATTTTGAATTTTTCAGATGTTTTATTTCTTCTTGGAGAAATCGTCCGTTGAAATTAGTCTGGCATTTTCTTTACAACCAACCAAAAAAAAAAATGATCCGGCATGCGAGAGTAGTGTAATTATGGGATTTTTCGGACGCTGAATCCGAATTCGTTGTCAGTTTAACCTCATGAAGTCACGGTTTGTCCCTAACCTTAAGAAATTAAAAATGGCGGATCCGATTATGACGGGTCAGAATTCTGAAGGGTCTAAATTATTATCGAGAAAAAAATTTCGAACAAGAGTTGCGTATTTTTGCTAGAGAAGCATGATGCCGTCATAAAAAAATATGGGTTCCCATTTAAAAAATCAGAGTTGACCTTGGCCTTCAAAATGTGTTTTTTTTTGCATTTTTAGGGTAGGATATCTCGACCTGATGTGATGGAGCAATTCTGAAGTCAGATTTAGCTAAAGTGCACCAAAACCCTTTGGGTCTCATGGTCTGGAGTTTCGTCTAATATTGTCGGCCTGTGAAGTTATTAAAAAAATATAGCTAAAAAAAAATAAAAGATACCACATTTGGGGAATTCAACGAGTGAGCGTTAGAACACATAAACTTGGCTTTTGCGCAAGAGCTGTCCGATAGTAGGTGATCAATTTGTTGTCAGTTGATTTTGGACTCTTTAACTCATCTTCTATCAAA
Organism: Pachyrhynchus sulphureomaculatus; assembly: GCA_019049505.1. NCBI lineage: Eukaryota > Metazoa > Arthropoda > Insecta > Coleoptera > Curculionidae > Pachyrhynchus > Pachyrhynchus sulphureomaculatus. Next base: position 173,137,969 of record CM032449.1, on the reverse strand, counting down.
CTCACTGACGATTTCCGTTTTTAGTGTTCCGTACGGAACACTTATAAGATCACTTCGGTGTCGTCTGTCTATCCGTCTGTCACAACTGATTTGCTCCGAAACTATTTAACGTAGAAAGTTGAAATTTGGTACTAATATAGAAACTGATGGCTTCATCAGAGCCGTGTAGTTTTAAAAGTTAAATTTTGTCTTAAGAGGCTAGTTTTGGGGGGTGAAATCGGAAGTGAAAAAAAAAATTTACTAGGTAATCGAGTAGGGTGTCAAATGAAAGCTTGTAAAAACACGAGTTTAAAAATATATATAATATCTTACATGCGCACCCCCCCCCCCCCCCCCCCCCCCCCCCCCCCCCCCCCCCCCCCCCCCCCCCCCCCCCCCCCCCCCCCCCCCCCCCCCCCCCCCCCCCCCCCTCTTTTCTCTGTACTATTTTGAAAAAATCGCGAAAAATCACTGTCCTCACCCTCTATCTCGAAAAGTACTGATCCAAAAATTTTGAAGAAACTCTGGAATATTCTCCGGGGGGTGTAGATTGAACGAGTGCATTACCTTTAATAATTTATGTGGTATATAAAAAAAAACAAAATTTTAAGGTCATCAGTTTTCAGTAAAGATCGGAAACAAACTTTGTTGAAAACCCATTTGGGTATGTTTTGTGAAGTCAGTGATCATTTTATACCTCCGTAACAAAAATTTTTATTTCAGAAGCAATCAATGTACGGAACACTAATTGCACAAGATCAACTTGCACTTGACCGGGTTTTTTTTTATGAAATCACGCGCTTTTTGATCGTTAGTTAAGTTTAGTTCGGTTTTTGACGAGCCGATTTCTCGTCGGCATCAAGCATTTCCCGGTCAATTTGAAATTGCCTAAACCACTATTATACTTAAGAAAGGCATAAGCCTTCATCACCATGAGCTTTTTAAAGCATTTGTTTAATTTCGGTTGCGTAGTTTAATAGAAAAGTCAGTCGGAGCACTTTGTTTCAAATTTATTTTTCTACCGTTAATGAAAATACACTATCATTTTTATCACTCTAGCTAATTATATATATATATATATATATATATATATATATATATATATATATATATATATATATATATATATATATATATATATATATAAACTCCTGGACAAAATTAACGCAACAATCTGAAAATTAATTTATCTTTTTCTTATGTCAGTTTTAAAGTTTATCGAGTATTTGAATAGTAGGCTCTGCATATTTTGTTTCGTGGTTCATGATAGAAATCAAAACAATTCTTTTAGATTTACAGTTTTAAAGAATTTTTTAGAAAAATGAATCGAACAAGGAATTTAACTGAACACGAGGTAGTGCGAGCTTCAGTTTTATTGGACGAGAGATATTGTCAGAGTTATGTTGCCAATTTGTTAGGCAAACATCATTCCACAATAAGTCGTATGGTAAGACGCTTGAATGAAGTAGGAACTTATTCTAAAAGGCTAGGGGAAGGGCGAAAACGATGCACTAGCGACCTAGATGAACGTTTTATAAGACAATATGCTTTAAGAAATAGGACTCACTAGTTCTATGATAAGAAACGAACTCGAAGCTGTTCGCAATGTCACAATTTCTTCTAAAACAGTTAGAAGACGGTTAAATGAAGCTGGATTAAACAGTAGGAGACCAGCCACTGCGCCCTTGCTTACTAGATAGAACAGAGTTGCCAGGTTACGTTTTGCTCGAAATCACGAAAACTGGTCTGTGGATGATTGGAAACAAGTTTTCTTCACAGATGAAACTAGGGTTAGTCTAAAACATCTAGATGGTCGTGAGCGAGTATGGCGAAGACCAGGGCAGAAGTTTACTCCTTGCAATATCACTGCAAGAATTCCATTCGGCGGTGGCTCTGTTATGTTCTGAGGTGGTATCTGTTTTGATGCTCGTACAGAGTTAGTTCCTATCCGTACGAGATCCATGAATGTTGACTACTATCTTGAGAATATTATAATAGAACATGTGATGCCTTTCGGTCATTTTGTGGGGCCCAATTTCCTGTTTATGCAAGACATCGCTCGACCTCACGTGGCTAGGGAGGTACTCGATTATCTTAATCAAGTTGATATACCGATTATGCAATGGCCACCAAAAAACCCGGATCTGAATCCGATAGAACATGTATGGAATCACCTTAAAAAATGTGAAACGTCATATACCTGCACCTAGAAACCTGAGGGAACTTGAAAATGCAGTTATCACAGAATGGGAGCAAATTCCTCAAGGTTTTATCCAAAATTTAATTAGAAGCATGCCTAGGCGCATAAACGCTGTCATCCGAAGTAGAGGAGGCAACACACGCTAATAGTGTCCCAGTTACACCATTAATTTTGCTACTGCCAGTTTAGTTTTCATTATTACATAATTTCAACGATTTTGTTATTAGGTCCTAAGAATAATTTTAATTCGAATCTTATAGAGAAATTTGGTAGCTAATTCAGTTTTAAAGTATCCGAATAAGTTTTTTCTAACTTTTAGTGTAATCAGTATTCATAAAAAATTATTAAAATTAATTCATTATAGAGATTTGTATGATTTCATATATTGTTGCGTTAATTTTGTCCAGGAGTGTATATTACTGTCAACAATTGACAAGATTGAGGCAAGCTATTGAAAAAAAATCGGCCGGAACTAGTCAACAGAAAGGTTCTTCCTATATACATCACAGTATGTTTTCCTAAACGGTCTAAAAATGAATTTAAAACAAAGTAATACAACTATCCTGAACTAATCATACGCGAAAAAAATTGGTGGAGATTAATTCTTCAGTTAGAAAATATTCTAAAAAAAAAAACAATTTTTATGAACTCATGACGACCAGGCAGTAAATTAGTCTCGTAAAACAATATTCTTTATATTTTAAGTTACCAATATACCTGTTTCTTATTTTATTATGTCTGGTATTATTATTTGTTATTGTTTGAAACACTTCTTTGTCTGCAGTAATAAGGTGACTAACTAAACTTGTTTTTAATGACAAAAATTACATGTCAAAGGAAAAAAAATTAAACCATGTTAATAACTAACAAGCGTCATTATTCAATTGTAATAATCAGTCTTTTAAAAGAATAATTATATTGCTATTATTTAAAACAAAATATATACGAGTATGTTTAAGTTTTAGTCGTTTTTAGGGTTCCGTGCCAAAATTAAAAAACTGTCTGTCTGTCACAGCCGATTTTCTTCGAACCTGTTTGATATAGAAAGTTAAAATTTGTCACAAATAGAGCAATTGGTAGCCCAAGCACAGCCGTGTAGTTTTGAAAGTCAAATTTTGACATAAGGGGGTCACAAGTGAATATTATTCGCTCTCTTCCCAAACGAATTGTGATTTTTTTTGTAAAAAATTCAAACATACAGTTTTGCTGTTGCTGTGGTTATTTTTAGAATTCGGTATCGTGAATAAGGGTAGTTGATCCCCATAAAAATCTGATTTGAAACTTATGCTTATTGTACACAAGATTTTTCGATAAAATAGCAATACATACGTTTGCTTTTGATAATTTAGGTAGGATGATTATATGAAATCCTAAAAAAATACGAGTTTTTAAGGGTTGCAACCATCCCTGACACCGTGATGCAAAAAGAACATTGACTTCTTTGCGTTGAAAAAGTATTATAATTATTTTTCTGAATCTGTTCAGCTTCATCTAAATTAATTAGGTATTTTTCGCAATATTTATAGGGAAAAAGGGGTAGTTCAACCCCATAGGTGAGCGAAACCTCACTTATTGGAGAAGTACTTATTTATCTTACTATTTTTTATAACATAGTAGTTTAAATTACTCTTGCTGTTTTATAAAAGAAAAAAACTCCCAAATATCGGTTTTGCACCTCATAATTCGGGGGGATGCAACCACCCTTCAAGCTTGCATTTAGGAAAACTAATTGTCATAGTTCAATTTCCATGTCAGAAAACTACAGAAACATTCCTATTCGAAGAAAATCTGGGGTGGAGTACCCTACTTTTCAGAGGATGGCTTTTTACTTATCGTGACAATTAAAAACTGTGAGAAATATAGAACTAAGCAAGAAAAAAAATACTTTTCTTCACACTAATTGATGAATAAATCAATTTAGTTTCGTCAATTCTACATTATTCACACGATTTTTTTTCTTTGTTTTAACGTAAATATAAAATGATTTCTTTATTATTATTATTATCGCGAAAAATATGCAGAATTCCATAAATACCTTGAGAATTACTCTTAATTAATCCATCAAGTCTAAATTAACAATAAGACATAAAAGACATCAGCATGATTCCCATCTAATCAAGAAAAAAAAATCTGAAATGTGTAAACAAAGAGGTTCGTCTATTCATATGCAGTTAAAATTTAGGTTATCCTTGTTATTAAAACATAATTAATGAGGGTTGGGGAGTCACTATGGAACTACTGATAAATAAAAATAATGCGCAATAATGGCCAGTCAATAAGTTTTGAAAGCGGACATGAAACAAGATAAGTTAATGAGTCGAAATACAATAATTTTTCACTTTAATTACCCTTAAGCTTAATACATTTTTTCCAGCGATTTTTCAATTCATTTACCCCATTTCTGAAGTGGTTTTCCGGACGACCTTCAAAATACCCATCTACGGATGGTATCACCTCATCATTTGTTGAAAAACGCTTCCCACGTAGAAATCTTTTGAGGTTGGGGGAACAGATGGAACTCAGACGGAGCTAGATCTGGCGAATAGGGTGGATGTTCCAACAATTCGTACTGTAATACGACCACCAGTTTTGCCGTTACAAAAGCACCTCTGTGAGCAGGTGCATTATCATGATGAAAGATGATTTTTTTTTTCTGCAAACCGGGCCTTTTCTCACGAACTTTCTCACCCAGCTGGTCCAAATGATTGCAATAATACTCTCCTGAGATTGTTTTACCGGTTTGAAGGTAGTCAATTAACAAAATTCCTTTTGCATCCCAGAAAACTGGTGCCATAATTTTTTTGGACTACTTTGACCACGTTGGCTGCTTTGGAGCTGAACACCCGAGCTCAGTCCAGTCGCAGTTCAGGATCATACTGGCAAACCCAAGTCTTATCCATAGTTACAAATCGATGCACAAAATTAGTTTTATTCTTGATGAAACGTGCCCAATGTTTAGAAAGTTTTTCTCGAGTGCGTTTTTGTTCCGATATTAGCAAATGCGGCATCCATCTTTTGAATAGCTTTCTCATACTCAAAACATTAGTTAAGAGCTCACGTACTGATCCATGTAAGATGCCTATAGCCTCAGCTAAATCATCCACGTGGATCATCATTGACGCTTGTACGACCACGCTTAAATTCGAGTTCATATATCAACAGTTGGAAATGAAGGAACAGTTTCACTAACTTTGCATGGATTTCAGTTGTCGATAAACCTTCCAAAACAAAGAATTTTATCACTGCACGATATTCGATTTTTCTATTTTTAAAAAAATACTCCAACACGTCTACTTTAACCAGCTGATCAACAATGAATGACTTGACAGATTCGACTTGAAATTTAGGGTATGTTCATATGATATTAATTAAGTAGTGCTTGGTTTCTTAGTTACGGGTGTTTACTAACTTTTCACTTTTTCGTTTTTTTTATTCCCTTCTTGGTTTTAGACGTTTTTAAAGATAATTTATTTCAAATCTGTTTAAATAATGTTTTTTAAATAATTTAATTTTTAATACATTTGTGACCTTTATCACCAGTGTTCCGATACCAACTTGTTAAAAGACGTGAAATCCACCTAACTTATTTTAATGCATAAGATAATTTTAGCACACAAACATGATATGATATTCGTAGTGTTAATGTAAAGGAATCAAAGTAATTTAGAAATACCCATGCTCAGATTGAGGAAATACAAAGATCATTGATATACATTTGATACTGCAATTTTCTGTCAATATCTGTGGCGTAGCCAAGGAACAGTCAGAAGGATCATTTACCTTCCACTCCCTTATGGGTGTAAAAACAACTTATTGAGGTTTTCATGGATTCTTTTTTCATTTCATCACCATGATGAAAATCTTTTTTCATTTTTTTTTTCGTTTTCATTTTTCAATTTTCAACATCATGGTCTTTCTTACAGTTGTTCTCTGTCTCAATAAGTGTTTTTAAATAATGTTATTGACAACGTTTTATTTTTGATACTTATGTAATGTAATAAGTGTCCTTTCATCATGTTTGTGGTAATCATACCTACTACCTGGCCAACAAAAATGCAAATTTTATTGTGTTCACCAGAAAAGAATTAACTGCTAAATTTTAATCCAGAAGAAGCTACCATTAGGCAGCTAAAACTTGATAACCAAAATAAAAAGCAGATACTAAGGCCTTGAGATCTTTGATTGCTCATCTCTTCTCCTTGTAAGGGCATTTTCCAGTGGTTAAACTTCCGATTGTTTATATATATATATATATATATATATATATATATATATATATATATATATATACAGGGTATTGTGAAAATCACTTAATTAATTAAAACTGTTGTACTTCTGTAGCAATTGAAGAAAAATATTAATAAATAGCACCCGTCTATAATATCATGTTAAACTAACTCGAAGATTTCTAACCGATCTAATTATATCGTGAGTTGTGAACGACTCAACATTCTTTTTTAACTTCAATTTTATTTTCTTCCATGTTATTGATCTCTTGAAAACTCTTTCCTTTAAGTTCTCACATTATTCGGTCTCGAACTTTGTAATAAACAGCACAATATTTATCTGTAATCTCTAAGAGACCATTGTCTCACCACGTAATTTTCTTATTAGTAGTTGTCGGCTGACCGGAATTTGGACGTTCCTAACCTATGCTTCCTATTTAGATTCTCATTTCTTGATTAGTGAGGCCCAGGTGGCAAAATATAAATGCCAATCAGTTTATTAAACAACATACTTATAATTGAACTATTACACGATATATTAAAATTATTGCCTTAAGATAGTACAATTTGAAAGGATGTTGTAATCCACATTTAATAATTATATTTAATTGAAGTATCAAAATATTGATGTAATATTTTATTTAGTAAGTTCTGGAAAGTATTGATTACTAATATGCCTACCGATATTAATTTAGTTATTTAATATGAAGACTTGCTAATATTTTTTATGGGATATTAAGTAATTATTTATGCATTGAGAAACTTAGTGCTACTTTAATATTGCTGATTTTTTTTTTATAGCAAATAGGATAGTGATCACAGGTTTAAAATAGCTTGATATTTTGTTTGACAAAACTAACGGCTAATGTTTGCAGCAGGAATAACGGCTAATGCATCTTTCTTGCAGCAAAAAGACGGCTTGCTGCATACTACATAGGGTGAAAAGTCTCGAAACCTTCCGAGAGATGGCAGCTCAAATAAAAAAACTATATAATTTTCAATTAGTGTCAGTTCTCAGAAGATTTTTGTCAAATTTTCATGACATTTTGTCTTATTAGTTTGCGAGTTACAGCTGTTTGAGTGACGCTATTTTAATTTTTGCAAAAAGAATTTCGTGTGTTGGTTAAACATTGATTTTTGATGAGAAAAAAATCATAGACATAGGAATATAGGGACGGAAGGTAAGTCCTTACTTTAGGCCAGGAGTGCTCACTTTTCCGAGGACGGTACTGATTGGCTGGGGCTCTACGCATGTTCAGTTCTTCAAAATTTGAACAACGTCATAGTGCATGTGTAATATTCTCGAATAAAATACTGTTTTTTATTGGAAGTAAAAGGCACTAAATGCCATCCACAATAACTTTTATTATTTTATGATCTAATCGCGAAAATTCAGCTTCTGAATCGGTAGTTTAAATGTAGAGATCTTCAAGTAATTCATGAAAATCGTCGTTATTTGCAACTTGACTATCGCTTTCATTCGCAACAAAAACTGTCTCGCCAAAAACATCCGCAATATCGGCAGCCAATAGTAAGTGGGCACTACTTACCACACCGCCCTCCGCGCAACTGCTGTCACCTCGCTCGATTACCTTCCGTTCCTATATTCCTATGTCTATAGAAAAATACAGCCACAACTTAAAAATGGTTTGAGAAATGTTACTGCACGTCTGCCCGTCGAAAGCAACTATTTGTCGGTCGTCTAGTGAACTTAAATGCGGTCGTACAAGCACCGATGATGCACCACGTTCTGGACGTGCAAATAACGCAGCTACTCCAAAAAACATCCACCACGTTGTTCTAAATGACCGCAGAGTGAAAGTAAGAGAGATTGCTGACATCGTGAAGATATCAACAGAACAACACTCTCACGATTGATTAAAAAAGACATCAACGTGCCGAAGATTCAGAACGTTGTTTGGCACTGTTTCGGCGTAATCCAAAGGAGTTTTTTCTGCGTCAGTTCGTAACCATGGACGAAACATGGACCACTACACGCCTAAGTTCAACAGTCAGTCCGCAGAGTGGCTGGAATCTCATGAAAGCCGACCGAAGCGTCCAAAAACACAAACAACAGTTGGAAAGCTTCTGGTAAGTAGTTTTTGGGATGTGCATGAAATAATATTGATCGACTGTCTTGAGAAGGGGCGAACAATCACCGGAGGCTAGTACATTGGTTTATTGAACCGTTTGAATGGTGAAATCAAGAGAAAAGGCCGCATTTAGCAAAGAAAAAAGCGTTATTTCACCAAGCACAAATAATAGCACACAAGTCCATAAAATTGATGATAAAATTGGATCAGTTGGGCTATGAATCGCTTCCTCATCCTCCATAATCACCAGATCTGACCCCTATCGATTAGTACATCTTTTGAGATTTGGAAAGGTTGCTTCAGGAAAGAGATTTGGTTCTGGCACGTAGTTTTTGGGATGTGCATGAAATAATATTGATCGACTATCTTGAGAAGGAGCGAACAATCACCGGAAGCTATTACGTTGGTTTATTGGACCATTTGAATGGTGAAATCAAGAAAAAAGGCTGCATTTAGCAAAGAAAAAAAGCTTTATTTCACCAAGATAATGCCCTAGCCCACAAGTCCATAAAATCGATGATAAAATTGGATCAATTAGGCTATGAATTGCTTCCTCATCCTCCGTAATCACCAGATCTGTCCCCCAGCGATTACTACATCTTTCGAGATTTGAAAAGGTTGCTTCAGGGAAAGAGATTTGCCTCAAATGTAGAAGTGGAATGGGAAATTCGGAGGCTTAAGTTGAGTTTACACTATTTCATGAACATCCAAAATGATCATTAAAAGTGAAAGATTTTTTGTTTAGCTTAATTTTGAAATGCAGACATTTCGTAAAAAAGCATCAGCTTCCTTGAACCAGAATAGCCGGGGTTCATAAACCTCATCTGCACCTGCTCCACTTTTTTTTGAGCTTTTTATCTTGCTAACTTGTGATTTGTATCATGCCTAGGAATCACTTTAGCCGTGCGGAACCGGAATTAAACTGTGGGTCCCTTCTGTCTGTGGAACACTTAAAAAGGCATCAACTCCAGGCAAAGGCGGATATGTCACTTCAAGGAGAACTTTTGATAAGTACCGCGTTCGATAACTTTTTATATTTGCTATTATGCCAGCCACAGTTCAATGAAGTAAATTCAACTCTGTTGAGGATTAAGGATTATCCTTTATCCCGAAAATTTGTTTTGCTGTATTCGCTTGTTTTCTGATTCCGCAAACATTCCTGTGTTTGATAAGCTTCCAAAAAAGGTAGCATATGCTTATCGTCCCACTTAAAAGACTTTTTATTAATAAATTATACAAATTATTTTTTTTTAAAACAAACTGTTTTACGATTTATAAAATTAAATTCTTAAATTTTTAACATTAAACAAAAAAACCCAATGCCGCATCGCCGGGCGAGAAACACTGATTTGATGAAGTGACTCGGACGTATTAATACTTGTCACTACACGTTCACTCCCGATGAATCTTCCGCTTGATGAACGTTATTTTCATCAAAAATAGGAAAGGGTTCTATTTCTTTCATCATTCCCTTTTGATGCACACTTTGGGTGAATTGAAAGTGAAACTTAATTTACATTCGGCACTTTGGATGATTCATCAAGATGAACATCTAAATTGAAATAGTGTAAATGAGCCTTTATTTTAGAGATTTCGTCTAATCGTACTATATGAAAGGTTGGAAGATCGCTGGGCTTCAAGTGTATCTCTTGAAGGAAACTAGGATGAAGCATAATTGAGTCGATTTTTGGCAAAAACATTGTATTTTCTTCAAAAGTCTCGAGATTTTTCACCCTATGTAGTAATATATACACTATCGTCCGGAAATTTAGAGAATTTGACCGCCTATGCTTTTTTCCGTATATTTCACCACTAAGTATTGCTTATGTATATCCTGTAAATATCATATCTCGAAAATTGTCGTTATTACGTTGTTACACTGGTATTATTTACCAGGTAAGGTCAGTGAATGTTTTAACGGAAAGGAGTGTCGGTTAAATAATAGGTTTGGTGCTATTTTCTGGGAAAGAATTCGAAGCATCTTCACTGTGACATATTGCAATTTTGTTATTTACATAGGAGAATATTTTGTTTAAATATCAAGGGGTTCTTTAGACATTTCAGAATAAATTGGTAATTTATTTAATGAACAAAAGTTTTTGCAACTACAATCTATTGTTGTATTAATAATTAATCAATCACAGGGGTTTCGAGCTCTCATTAAATGTTAACAGGTTGCATTTTGGCACACAGGTAGTTTTTTTGGACGTAGAATAAGATAAAACAAAAGTTTGCTAAAGTCGTATCTACGCTAACCCCACAAAATCCAAAATAAAATAAAAAATTCGGTTTTTCGGTAATATCTCGAAAATAAAAAAGATATCGAAAAATGAATAGCATCACATGAAAGAGCGGAAAATTTTACAAAAAATTAGTATATAGATTTTTTCCAGATTTTTTTTATTAGCGTGAGAATTTATTAAAAATTCGGATAGGTGATTAAAAAAGTGTAGCGCGCCAAACAGGTTAATTTAAAAGTCCACGCGCACCGCTCAAATGTTAATCGATATTACTTGTTTTCAGATTGTAAAAAAATAATTAAAAGCTAGGTTTTTGCAGAGGAGACTTTCAGCTTTCCGATGATACTTTCAGCTTTCCGATGATACTTTCAGCTTTCCGATGATACTAATAGTTTTTATTTTGGTTGCTTTATAATTTGTAAAACTTAAAACGAAATTTTCATTTGCATGATTTTAACGGGCATACAGTAAATTACAAATATTTAAGAAAATATAGTATTGAAAAAAAAATTCTTGTGCATATATCATTATTATACCTTAAGTTACAATGTAAGAATAACTAAAAATACACACATTGTCTGTGTTATTTAAAAATTGAGTTTTAAAATATGAAAATTTGCTTGCTGTACTGCGCCGGCGGCAATTTTATGTTCAAAGCAGTACAAAATGGTCAAAAAAAGTCGGACAATTTTTTTTCAGTTACAGTTTAAAAGTATACTTGATATTAGAAAATCATTAAAAACTTAAGAAAACTTTCTCTTTTTTTTTGTAATTTTGCTTTTAAAAAAGTGTTCATGATAAACGTATTTTTGACTTATTATATTATATATATTATCATACAAGTTGAACTTACAATAAAAAAAAATATTTAAAGGTGAGAAATGAAAGATAAAACTCAGAGCTTAAAATATAAAGTATGTATATTTCATTTAAACATCCAGGTACAACAGTTATTGAAAACACAAAAATTCTAAATTACTGGAAGAAATTAAATGACTTCGCACTTTCTGGCCGTCGTCTGCCATTTTAAATTTTTTAAATCTTCTTAATCAGCACCCCGAGAAACCCCTTAATAACTAATTTCAAAATATTTAACGATATACAGAAGAATTTAATCATAAATGAGGTTGGAAGCATGATTCTTACTACAACAGAAGGGGTTAAACCAGCCATTTTATTTTAAACATTTTTTTTAAAATTACAGTAAAACTGAAAAAAAGTAATCTATGTACTATTTTTTGTAAAATTTCTCGTTCTTTCATGTGGTGATATTAGTTCTTCGATATCTTTTTAGTGTTCCGTATGGAACACTTATAAGATGACTTCGGTGTTTGTCTGTCCGTCCGTCCGTCCGTCTGTCTGTCTGTCCGTCTGTCACATCCGATTTTCTCCGAAACTATTTATCATAGAAAGTTGAAATTTGGTAATAATAGAGGAATTGATGGCCTCCTCGGAGCCGTATATCCGGAGCCCTTATCTTGAAAAGTACTGATCAAAAAATTTTGAAAAAATACTGGAATATTCTCCACGGGGTGTAGATTCAAGAAAATTATCACGAGTGTATTACCTTTAATAGTTTATCTGGTATATAAAAAAGACAACAAAAATTTCAAGATCATCATCAAAGACTGGAAACAAACTTTGTTGAAAACTAATTTGGGGTGTGTTTTGTGAAGTCAGTGATCGTTTTATACCTCTGTAACAAAATTTTTTATTTCAAAAACAATCAACGTACGGAACACTAAGTACGCAAGTTGAACTTACACTTGACCGGTTATTTATTTCTAGAGATATTTGTGAAAAACCGAATTTTTCATTTTATTTTCGATTTTGTAAGCTTAGCGTACAAGCAGCAAACTTTTTTTTTATCGTATTCCACGTCCAAAAAACTACCATTTAATGAGAGCTTTTCATCAAAATTTGCCTCTGACGACTGGGCTAATTAAATAATCGAAAAATTTTAAGTTTCTATATTTAGTAGTTAATTAAAAAAAACACCGTTAGAAGTTCAAAATGTTCTATAAAACACTCTAATTTTATAATAAAAAAAATTATAGTCCTAAAAAATTATATCTGATCCAAATTTGAGTCGTTACGTTCGCGGCACTCTTCTAAGTGAGCAATGAAATTATTGGTCCCTGCGCTCGGCACATCGTTTGTCATTTGTTACTTGATTATTACTGTGAATTTTAGTTTTGAAATATTTCCAAAAAAGAGAAGAGCCCAACCTTGGAACCATTATTTTACTGTTTCCTCCGTTCATGGACCTGTACAATATCTCGTTAAGGAATGTGTAAATCACGGCTCCCAGGGCAAGGTGACTTCTTAATTGACGATGCTAATATGCGTGACGTCAAGGGAATTAAAATTGGTTCTCGACTGTGGTGGGAGAAGCGATGAAACAAATCTCTGTTTAGCAGGTCGAAGCACTTTGGCTTAGTTGGTAAAGTGCAGTAACGCATACTCTAAAATAATGAGAATAAGAAACATTTTTTAATTCTCTTGCCGTTGCGTCTTTACTTTTAAATATTTTCGTGTTTGTTCATAGTTTCGGGGGGTCTAAAACCGATATTATTTATTATGAGATATATTTAAAGTTTCTTCAAACTTCTGCACCCATTTTTTAATCAGTGGAACAGTCTAGGCTTTATTTACGCCGTGTAACTGTTATTAGATACGAAATGGCTTCCACTTTACCCTTCCTGGCCGTTGCGTTCGCACATTAATCCAAACAAATTTAATCTTTTTATGGGACACTCTGTACATGCAGTTATCTTAGAATTTACTATACGGATTTCCAAAATATTCTGTTGTATGTGTTATTATTATTTGATGTTGTAATTCGTTTATTTTGTTGTTTAGAGTCATTACTTCGCATTTTCAAGCTATTACATGAGCAAATAGAGGAAGAAAAATAGACGTCATAAGTACTACTAATGAAAAAGATCAAGGAATATTAGAGTGTGAACATTAACCCTGAATTGGTTATCTAAAAATGCTTTAAATTATTAAAACAAACAACGCCGCAACGTGTTAACAAGGATTGTATTTATTCCATCAGTTTCAACTCAAGTTCTGTTCCAGTTGCACTTCGATACATGATATGGCTTCCTTCGCGTATTATTGGCATATCAGCTCAGGGACACTGCGTGAAGTTAACCTTTGATCTAATATCATCGGCTTTTTTTAGGAAGTCACTTGCTCTCAAGTACCTCGCTCTCTCACTTAGACTGGTCATGAAGGCCTCGTTGAGGGTAGGGTTCTTGCTCTGTTCTGCTTTATCTATGAACTGTAGCAACATCTGAACTCCCAGCTGTCGATGAATTTGGTCATTTCTGATGAACAATGACGCGTACATCTGTCGTCAGTCTCAATGCTGTGTTCTGTACTGACTGAACGGCGACTACGTTTGTTTTACAAACGTGGGGCCACGTCTCGTAAAAGAACATCAGCCCTAATCTAATGATGATCTTACAGGATTTAAGTTCTATAAGAAGATTAATACAGTTTCAGCTTATCAAGTTTTTACTTGGCCTTTTTCTTCATATGCAAGAAGTCATTTATCTACCACGGCAAAACTATAATCTGAAGTTGCATTTTTATTATAGAAAATATCTCGCTAATCTCACTTTCCGAGTTTTGGCATTGAAACATTATTTTAGGTTTTAGTTTTTTTTGTGGTTGATGAAACTGAATATGTTCTTCAGGTTTATGGATTTTCAATTTCTTTTCATTATTTACGCACATTGGCGTTTTTGGAGTGTTTATACCTGACCCCCGACATAGCGTTTATAGTCTCGATGTCCGACAAGTAGCTCATGTATAGTATCTACTCAATATGGCATACGGTTTTTTGATCTTCTAGCCATGACAGGGGCTGCACGGGACTTTAAAGAGCCAAAATCAGTTCTGGGTATCTCTTATGTAACTGTAGGCCTGGACAGTGGGCGAATGGCTGAGCTATTAGCCTAGGTTGGTCCCCTTGGGACACTCAAAGATCATTGATACAGCAGCTAATTCACAAACATTTAGAGTCTAAAAGGTTTCGACATCAAATGCGTTTCTTTCACATTTTATGCGCTTTTCCTGCAGCGAGAAGAAAATTCTGAACTGCGTCTCTTCTAACTTAATAATCAGCTTTGTCTGAACTTGGATTTCCTCAGAAAAATCTAATGTGGAAGTGAACTACAATAGTTTTTGGAGGTATGTTCATGACTTGGTTTCTTTTCAAACTAATATAACACCATTCTGGGAATTCTGCACAGCCCGGAACAAATGGTCGTCTGACGGTGCAAGGTCCAGGCTATACGGTGGACGCATCAAAACTTCTCATCCCAGCACTCTGAATTTTTGTCGAGTCATCAAAGATGTGAGTGTGGTTTGACACTGTCATGAGGGAAGACCACATTCTTTCTATTGACCGATTTTTTTTTTAATCGCTTGCTTCAATCTTGTCAATTGTTGACAGTAGAGTACAGAATCAATCGTTTTGCCAGGCTGCAGCAGCTCATGATGCACGATTCCCTTTCAGTTCCACCAAACACAGCATCACCTTCTTTTGGAGTCAATCAGGGCTTTTCCGTCGTTTGTAGAGCTTCATCCTCAGCCAGCTTTCTCCAAATGATTTAAAACCTTTTGATGATAGATGTCTAGTTTTTTGAGCAGAAAACTATCAACTTTTTCAGTTTCATTGGTCGAACAGTGCGAGGAACATCTTTGACATCGAAATCTCCAGAACGAAAGGAACTGAACCATCTTTTGACCGTTGCTTTTGATAACGCATCTTGATCATAAATTACATAAATTTCTTTATAGGTCTACCTGCGCATGTAGCGAACTTTTGCTCACTTTCTTCAAGGCGCTCTAAATTAAATCTGATAAACAAATGCCAACAGTTTTTGCACGTCTACTACTGTCAAATGTCAGCTTTCAACTAACGCCAAGTATGACCCAATGCGGCTTATATTACCTGAGATATATGACATTAAAGCTATCGAACGAGAAAACAATTTAATACCTTTTTGTCTACCATTTATATTAAAAAAAAAACCTGATGATTCTAATAAATAATTTCTTGATTACTTTTTATATAATTTTATCCATATTTCTCTAATTTATTCTATAAAATATTGCACAATGATAGCATTTTTTACCCCAACATCACAAGCTTCAAAAGAAAAATGGTAACAATAAAAATAAAATAAACTATTACAAGATTTCTGGTCTCGATAACAATATTTAAATCAGTCCAGCATAACACAAACTTCAAACACTTTTACTTTTTTTTATTTACATTTTTGTTCGTTTTTTTTTATTTATAATTTAATCTTTTATGTAATGGTTTTAAGTAATTAGAATTGTCAGAGGAAACTTGTTTAACGAGGTGATTATTTCAGCGGTTAATATTTCTTTAGGAAAAAGTTAATGATTTTTGAATAAATTTGAAAAAATTAAAGGGAATTCAAGTTTTTAACGTATTTTTCAAATAGCGAGTGCCACTCCAGTGGTATTTAGCCTAATAGGGGACAGGCATACTTAAAAAGGTTCCTTTAGAACATAAAAAATGATAACGATTGCTTATAGTTTTGAAAATACCTCAATTTCCAAAGCCTACTCGCTAGTTTATTTTAAGGTACTTTGTATAGACTACTAACTGAACCTGAACAACCAAACGCGCGCTATTTCCCTCTTGAAAACTTCAGCCTTAAAATCTAAATCTTATATTAAAAGAAGTAAAAGTTAGGTAAAAATAAACAAACTGCAATCACTTTTATTGTTGTATAACTAATATCAAGAAACATATATACCTTACTATCTCACGTATTACATCCAGTGGAACGAAAACTAGGAACAACTGAAAAAAATTACACTAATCCACGACGGTGATATCACACCTAACAAAACATCCTCACGACAGAAGA
Source organism: Pachyrhynchus sulphureomaculatus (assembly GCA_019049505.1). Lineage (NCBI taxonomy): Eukaryota > Metazoa > Arthropoda > Insecta > Coleoptera > Curculionidae > Pachyrhynchus > Pachyrhynchus sulphureomaculatus. The sequence continues at coordinate 173,121,310 of CM032449.1, read as the reverse complement.
CATATCACTATTTTGAATATCACTAATCCTCTACAAAAACACCAAATTTATATTAAACTGTTGAGATAAAATTGTGGAATTGAGGACAGCCTTAACAATAAAAATCCATGTTTTCCCCGTATTTATCAACAGTTCTAATTGATTTTTAATTTTTTTATTATTGAGTAAATTCCTTGAAATAATTTTTTAGCGGGGCTTCCCCTGTGACCCGCTGCAGACGCCGGACTGGTGAGCCGGCACCGGCGAGAAGAAGTCGGCATCGTCGAGACCGCGTGTTCACCAGGTGGGGAATTTCATTGTTTATTATCTCTACCCAATTAGATGTTCGAAACAAATTGCCAATTTTGGGTAAACCCATTAATGGGAGATCGTTAGATGATGAGGTTGAGACTAATCGGGCGAATCCGTGTTGATGATTTTTTTGTTGCTTAGTAACGACCAAAAGTCAATGTTCTTTAAATTTATTTGGCTAATTTTCCTCGTTTTATAAAGACAATTCTATTATATTGCCAGTAGAGTCATGTGCACTTTATTTACATTAAGACACTATTTGTAAGCTATATTAGTAGCTGTCAATTAAAATGGTGATTTAATACTAGAGATGTAACAAGTACCAGATCTGCTTCACCAAAATCGGGTACACAACCGACTTGGCCGGGTATCCATGTTTGGCCGGATACCCTGCCAAATTTTTTGAGCGAAATAAAATCAAATTAACATTTATTTCAAAATACCAGGGCTGCTTTTTAAGTTTTTACATTACCATTGTTCCATGTTACCACATGTTCCACAGAGCGATAAATGGAGAAAAAATACCAGAGGAATGGGTATATTTAAAAAGGGAGACCGCAGAAAATGCACAAACTATAGAGCCCTAAGCATAATATCGAGTATGGGATGTTTGTATGGAAAAATTATTAAAAATATCATAGAGGAAAATATAAAAGGAAAAATTGGAGAAGACCAAGCAGGCTTTACGGCCGGAAAATCATGTATAGACCACATATACACTATAAAACAAACATTGGAAAAAAAAACTGGCAAAGAATAGAGAAGTTCATCTAGCCTTCATAGGCATAAGAAAGGCCTATGACTCAGTACCAAGACAAAGATTATGGAACGCAATGAAAGAAATAGGCATTGACAAAGAACTAATATACGCAGTAAAGCTCTCTACGAAAACAACACAGCGAACATAAAAATAGGACATAAAATAGGAAAGAGACTCCAAACATCAAAAGGCCTATTACAAGGATGCTCTACATCCCCAACACTATTCAAAATATACCTCGAACAAACATTAAAAAAATGGAAGCAAAAATGTAGTGGAATGGGAGTTCCAATACGAGCAGATTACTTATATACTCTAAGTTTCGCAGACGACCAAGTAATTATAGCGCAAGATGAGGAAGACCTCAGTAATATGGTAAGAAAATCGAAAGAAGAATACACTAAAGCAGGATTAGCAATAAACTTTGATAAAACGGAATATCTAACAACAAAGGGGGGAAATGCGGAGAATCTAGAAGTCGATAACGAAACAATAATCAAAGGAACCGATAGATTTAAATATTTAGGAACCATCATTTCAAAAAACGCAACATCAGAAGAAGAGATCAAAGCTAGATTAGGACAAACGCGGACATGCATAAGACAATTAAATTCGATCCTGTGGGACGAACACATTACAAAGAGAAACAAAACACGCATGTACAAATCAATAATACAAAGCATAATGACATACGGGTCAGAAACATGGACGATCAACAGAAGAAATAAATCTAAAATTAACGCGATAGAGATGGAGAAGATGTTGTAGAGTGACACGTATGGAGAGAATAACAAATGAAGAAATAAGAAGCAGAATTAACATCAAAGAGAATGCAATAAACACCATTGAAGAAAAACGATTAAAATGGTATGGGCACATAAGACGGAGCGAAGATAATAGGTGGATAAAGAAAATAACGGAGTGGAGCCCTATAGGGAAAAGAAAAAGAGGAAAACCCAGACGATCATGGAGAGACGATGTGGACGAGGCTATGGAGGACAGGGGCCTAACAGACTGGGGAGATAGAAACGGATGGAATCAAAGGCTGAGAGAAGGAAGACAGCGTCAGCTGTAGAAAATCCTTATATATATATATATATATATATATATATATATATATATATATATATATATATATATATATATATATATATATATATATTACCATTGTTGTAAAATTTGACATTTCTTATTGTTAAAACAGTGGCAGTTCAGAAATTGGCTCAGTAATTTGTTAACAGTGAATGTTTAAAAAAACAGTTTTGAAAACAAATGGAAATTTCACGTGAAGGTTTTCGTTGGATAACTTTTTTAAGATTTTAGCACAGGCCTAACTCAAGAACAGTGCCTCGAATCGCTTCGTTCAACTTTTGGTAATGAATCATCATCAGAAGAGACTGTTTACAACTGGTTTGCAGAATTTTGTCATGGTCGTGCTTCCGTCAGCGATGAATTTTATGAAGGTCGACTAAAATCGGTTGTTGTTCCAAAAAACATTGATGCTGTGTGCAACATTATTGAAGAAGATCGGCTTGTAACTTACAGTGAGAGAGCGACATCCTTAGGGATATCGAAGACTTTAGTACATTCGATTTTGCATGAACATTTAGCTGTGAAAGCGATCTGTTTCCGATGGATTCCGCATAATTAGACCGCAACTCAAAAACAGGCTCGTGTCAATTGTTGTAAGGAAATGCTTAAAAAAATTCGACCGAGGATACACAAAATCCATATTCAACATCGTAACAAAAGACGAAACTTGGATATATTCGTACGAGCCGGAAACTAAGCAACAATTAACTGTTTGGGTGTTCCAAAATGAACCGAATCCAACAAAAGTAGTTCGTTCGTGAAGCACTTCCAAGAAAATGATCGCTTGTTTCTTTGGTTATTCTGGACAGGTCGCAACCATTGCTTTAGAGGATCGAAGAACAGTTAATGCTGAATGGTATACAACAATTTTTTGCCAGAAATCATCGATGAAATTAGGAAAACAACGGAAAACGTCGCATCATTTTTCATCATGACAAAGCCAGCTCTCACACAGCACGTCAAACAGTTGATTACACTAGTTTACAAGGTTTTTGATCATGAAATAAATAAATGTTTTGTTTATTTTAAGTATCCTTAACTTAGAAAAAATATTTAAAAATATTCAGGTCTTCAGACTTTTAAGATATTTAATAAGACATATCTTACAAAAAAAACAACATTTAAAGTACGAAAAAACAATTAAATATGATAAGTTTTAGCTCCTTTTTTGTAAATACTTGTATCTGTATCTCTTACAACAGACCAACAGTAGTCTCCTAGCGTGTTCTGGTCCCAAAAACCTTGATAATTTTGCTCAAATTTGCTCGCCATGCTCATCACTCATACTTCCAAGGTTTAGCGGAAAAAAAATCCAGTTGGGAATGCAAAAAATAAATTTTGAGGGACATGTTCACAATCATCAGTTCGTAATTCTGCAAATAACTTTGCAACGATCTCTTGATAATTGTCATTTTTTTTTCTATTACCTAAAAAATCTCGAACAAGTTTGAAGGAATTCAGGCAGCCTTTTCAACGTCCGCCAAATGGCTCTCAAATGTTTTAGGATTTGAGGACCTATAAATATTCCTTCTTTTAGTTTAGCCTCAGAAAGATTCGTGAATACACTGCATAAGTACAGAAACGCTGGCCCTGGGCTGGGTCTTATTCAAAGCTTTGGCCAAATTTTTCATTAAGCCTAACTTAATGTGAAGCGGTGGAAATATAATTTTTTTTGAGTTAACCAAACATGTATTTTTAATGTTCATTTTCCCTGGAACATATTCGGTTCTAATAGGCCAAAATTTCTTTTTATAGTGATCCTTTTTTGCCCTCGAGTCCCATAAGCACAAGAAGCAACAGTACTTTGTGTAGCCGCCGTGCAAACCCAAAAGCATACCGATGACAGTTGTGACATTCATATTTGATCAATTTAGTTAATATAGACATTGTTTCATATGTTTCTTTACAATTCACTGCATGACCTATTGGGATAGAAGGCTTTTTATTTCCGTTATGCAAAAGAATAGCTTTGAGGCTTGTCTTCGAGGAATCGATAAAAAGGCGCCATTCTTCTGGGTTGTAGGGTTATTTCATTTCTTCGAACAGTCCATTAATATCATGACAATAATAAAATTCATTTTCTTTTGTAAAAAAGCAGCATAGGTCTTACTCCTGAAGCGATAAATACTAACTCTTGTGTCAGAATCAAGCAATTTCCACTGCTGCAACCTTGAGGCAAGTAATTTACTTTTAGACTTAGACAACTGCAAATCTCTTGTAAGATCGTTGAGTTCAGACTGAGTTATCAAATCGCCGACAAAGTTATCCGAGCTGAACTGCTCACTGTCATTACTCTGGTGCAGGGGAATATTGCTCGATGTAGCTGTGACATTTCGGGTTTGGTCACTTCTGCCGGGTGGTGTAGGAACTGGCAAATCTTTTGAATGAGGCACAGGCTTAAACACTGATGGAACATTTGCATATTCTAATTTATCTTTATTTTTCGGGTTGAAACCAAAAGTTTTAGTCAAGCAAAAGTGAGGCATGGCTGGTTGGTTCTCTCCAGATCATTGATTTACCAAAGTTCAAAGATCTGTTTTTACCTGAATACCAGTAGTTAAGGACCAGTCTGCAGTTTGTGCAAACCTGATAAGGAACCCATTATTTATCTTGATGTGACACCGGAAATCCAAAATAATGTAAATAGGCGTTTTGCAGTGAGTTTGTTATAGGATAGTCTCGATTTAACTGAACAATTTTGCCACAAATGTAGCAAAAATGATTTGGATTAATTTTACACATTCTATACGACATTTTAGAATAATCTTGCGTATTTACTTCACTTCGTTGTTTACAGACCCAAACAAAGAAATCATTACAACTACTGCGAGTAGATGAGAATGTAACATTCATTTTTTCCTATAATTTAAGATCATGTTACGACACTGTTTTCCTCCCTATAATTTATATTTTATTACATTTTTATATTTATTGTAGTGATTTCAATGTTTGAGCAGTGGAGCTTAAAACAGTGTTTTAAATTTTTGAGCAGTTTAATTTAAACCGGCAGTGTGTAACGCGTGTTGCCGACATGACCTATTTAGTTCGCGTTGAATGCGTCGAGACTTGCATGCCGGGAAATGACCCAAGTAGAAGGGACAAAGATATTTAAGCAGCCATTTCGAATTTTGAAGGGCTTTTTCTACCATGAAGCAGTAACGGCTTTGTTCTGCCAATAGGCCGTAGTGGCTTTTTTCTCCAGCACGCCAGAGTCTTTTTTTTCTCAGCGATATAGTAGTGCAGTAACGGTTTCTAGCTCTCAAGTTTAAGGCCTTTTTCCTTTCTTGAAATATCCTGCTCATCCTCAGGCATTTCGGGTCAAAACGTGTTTAGCAACCCAAATAAAACTAGGATGGTAATGGTTAAGACAATATTTTTATCAGAATCTCACCAGGAGAGGCCAAGTAACTTATGGAAACCCACGAGGAGACACCAATTAGTAAGTCCTAAGCATACCAGTCTAAATATCTCACTTCCTGTCTACAAGTGTGTTTCCAACAACTACCCAACACGTGTAATTCGCGGAGTTAATTTCACAAATTTTTAATGTCGTGTTTTAGCAAGCCTTTTATTAAAAACTTAATAATCCTAACTTAAAGATTCTATGCAATAGTGTACACTCTTCTAGCTTAAGGGGTTTTTATTTAGTAGAAGTAACTTTAAGAGTGTAATAAAAGTAAAATTTTTTATTTTGTTAATATACCTTTCTTTATTTAAATGTGTAGTGTCTCACTAAACTCCTGCTCTTTCTTTCAGGACGCACAGGTTGTAATATACTTAATCTCATTTAAATTTAATTTAAATAACTCTTCAGTATTTTTTCATTTTTTGAACTGAAATTAGATTCCTTTTATTCTAAAATGAATGGTGCCCCCCCCCCCCAAAAAAAAAAACTATTACAACCAAATTTTGAACAACTATAGAGACTATTTTCAAAAGAGGTACAAAAATTATCTCTTATCCATATTCTCTACCAGTAATTAATTCTGTCCTCTATTAGTATTAATATTCACTCAATCCATTCTCAAAATTAAGATATACATAAGGGGCAAATAACGATTTCTATTTAATAAATAAAATATTTATTAAAAATAAAGAAAGTTGGGGCTATACAAAATAGCCCTCCAACGTCAGGCTATAAAAATGGCCCCGCTTCTTGACGCTATAAGAAACAGAAACGGTTTTACCTGAGAATTATGACGTGCTAGCGGAAAACAAAAATACTTTATTTAAAATAAATATATATATATATATATATATATATATATATATATATATATATATATATATATATATATATATATATGTATATATATATATATGTATATATATATATGTATATATATATATGTATATATATATATATATATATATATATATATATATATATATATATATATATATATATATAAAGGGTGATTCATTTAGAGGTACTTTTTGTGATGGGGATTTAATTGCAGATTGCGCATGCGTCGTGTCAACTGAAGTGGCATTCCTGTTCAGTAGTGTTTGACAATTCATAATGGAAAGACTTAGCCCAGCACAGCATCTACAAATTGTTCAACTTTATTACGAAAATAGGCGTTCTACGAGGAATGTGTATCGGGCGCTTAGAGCAACTTATGGTCCACATAATCGGCCTACCGAACGAACAATTCGCTCTACCATCAATAAGTTTGAGACCCAATTTTCATTATTGGATAATGCTCGACCGAATAGACCACATCCAGCACGTAGTGAAGAAAATATAGGGGCGGTAGCGGAGAGTGTACGCGAAGACCGTGAAGTGTCGATTTGACGCCGTTCTCAAAAGCTTGGCCTGTCATATTCAACAACTTGGCGTATTTTACGTAAGGATCTTTCTTTAAAAGCATACAAAATTCAACTAGTGCAACAACTGAAGCCGACCGACCTTCCGAATCGTTTCCGTTTTAGTCGTTGGGCTCTTGACAAGCTTGCAGAAGATCCACTGTTTTCGAGAAAAATTTTGTTCACCGATGAGGCCCATTTTTGGCTTAATGGGTTCGTGAATAAACAAAATGCCCGTATTTGGGGTGATGAACAACCTGAAGAGGTTCAAGAGCTGCCATTAAATCCAGAAAAAAAAACAACTGTTTGGTGTGGTTTATGAGCCGGTGGAATAATCGGTCCATATTTCTTCAAAACAGAGGCCGGCCGGAATGTTACTGTGAATGGTGACCGTTATCGCGCCATGATAACAGACTATTTGATGCCAGAAATTGAAGCCCCCTGGTCTCGACGAAATTTGGTTCCAACAAGATGGCGCCACTTGCCATACAGCCCGTGAAACCATGGCTTTACTGCGAGAGCAATTCGGCGAACAGATCATTTCACGCTTTGGACCAGTGAATTGGCCGGCTAGATCATGTGACATCACACCTATTGACTTTTTCCTTTGGGGCTATGTAAAGTCCAAAGTCTACATGGATAAGCCAGCTACAATTGAGGCATTGGAGGCCAATATTACTCGAGTCATTGGCCAAATACCACTCGAAATACTCACACGCGTCATTGAAAATTGGAACTTCAGAATGGACGTTGTTAACCGTAGTCGCGGACAACATTTGAAAGAAATTATCTTTAAGAAATAATTGTAAAGAATGGTTCTTTTATATGATAATAAAGATTATAAAATAAAATTGTTTTTATTCATTTTTTTTATTTAAAAAAAAGTACCTCTAAATGAATCACCCTTTATATCGTTCGATGAACAAAAATAAGTATCTTTTTGTAAAGTAGTGTTATTTGACCGAGAAAAACATCGAATTAATGTTTTATTGGCTGTATTTACCTGATTTATCGTCTAACGACTTCTTTTTGTTCCCGAATGTCAAAAAAAAGTTCGTGGTCAGCGATTTTCATCACCTCAAGAAACTGTTGAATCCTTCCAAAACCATGTTTTTGAGGTACCAACTTCAAAGTGGTAAAAATATTTCAAGAATTGGTTTGAACGCATTCAAAAGTGTATAAATCTTAAAGGCGAATATTTTGAAAAATAATAAAACGATTTGTACCAAAAAATTTATTTTCATTCATTGTTTTTGTAAAAACCATAAAGGTAGCCCCTCGTAAAGCTCCTGTTATTTACGTCAGATCTTCACACATCTGTTGTATAGGAAAAGAAATCAACACCTGATAGTAAATCAGCACTTTAAGTCTTCCATTTTTTTGTATATTTCGGGAATGATGCTTTGGCTAAAACATGGCCGCCTTGGAATATTATATTTTACCTCAAGTAGAGCAAGCAGCCTATGAACCCTACAAAAATAAGTATTTAGTTTTTTTTTGCGTTTTTATTGTTTAAATAGAAGAATATTGCTGGCTTATTTTTTGATACGGAAAGAAAAAGAAGATTATTTTCTAAATAATATATTATTGCCTTTATCCTTTAAGTATAGGTGCATTTCACTGTACAAAAGCAAATAACAACAATAACCTTAATACAATAACATTTCATTTTTACGCTTACCCATATTTTTTACAAACGAAAAAAGGCTGGGTATCCAAGGCTGTCTCACCTCTCCTATTGCCGTCCGCACAAGTTTTGCTTTTGGATTATTTATATTCCTCTGTTTTCCCATAATATTCTCTAATATTAACTTATTTTAAGCTCTTAAAGGGGGTTGATGGTTCTGCTTTGTCCTTATCTTCATTGACAAAACTAGTGGGATATTTAAATTTTAAATGTTTCCATAAACATGAAGTATTAGCTTTTTTTTCTTAAACCTCGCGTAATTTTTACGCTACACAACCCACATACTGCGTTTCATCCATCGTCCTTAGCAAGTAAAAAGTAGACTAGAAGAGTTATTAAACACTGAGGACACCCTGTATGTGTTCGTTACTTGACGGAGTGACTTCGCAAGTTTTCTTAAATTATTTATGTATTTATTTACGGGTACTAGTTGGAAACAAATTATTTACTTCTTCTAGGTCTTGAAACGGGATTAAAAATAAATTAACAGATTAAGAATAGATCAATAAATTATAGGGTACTAAACATGCAGATATATATATTTTTTTATGGGTCTAGCACACGTGCTGCAGGGAAGTCCCTAAAGCTCTACAGGAGCGACACGTGTGCGGAAAAAACGATTTACGTTGTTCTTGAATCGCTGTAAATTGTACTCGGTGGGAAACACAGTCCTGGGTAAGCCATTCCAAAGGGATGGTGTTCTCCATATAAAAGACTGCTTGAAAAGCGTTCTACAAGGAGTAACAAGCTGAACCTCATACGGATGTGAAGTATCAGCGCGACGTGTCCTTCTAACATGCACCGCTCTGGGAAGAATTAAGCTAGCTACATCCTTCGAACACTCTCCATGAAAATACTTGTAGAATAGACTCAAGTCGCCAAACGTTCTTCGATGCTCCAGCGAATCAAGGCCGCCGGTCAGTTCTGGGTCTTCAGTCAGACGAACAGCCCTTCTCTGAACAGAATCCAACAAATGCAGTGTATGTTTGGGAGCGGAGCCCCAAAGACGGGAGCAGTATTCCATAGTTGGTCGAATTTGAGCTTTGTAAAGAATTAACAGTTGTTGTGTAGTGTAAAGCTTTCTGGTTCGAAATAATATTCCCAACTTTTGAGAAGCTCTCCTTGCTATGCCTGCAACATGTTCATGCCAGGACATATTTGCTCCCAAATTAACGCCCAACAAATTGAGTGACGATGCTAGGGGAATGGAGTGCCCCGACATAACTATGTCGGGTTCAGCAACGTTAACTTTTTTAGAAAAAACTGCCGCCTGGGTTTTTGTAACGTTAAATTCCACTTGGTTACTGTCACCCTAAGATAGAATTTCTTCCAGGTCTTTGTTAAGTTGAATGACTTCCTACTGTCTGCGGATATTCGCCTGAGCAACCGATTGGATAGATTGGATTCCCGGTCTTCTCCAGCAGATCGTTAATGTAAATGAGAAAGAGAGTAGGAGACAGTATGGAGCCTTGGAGCACACCGGCGTTAACAGTAAAGGAGTTAGAAAGAAATCCGTCGACTGCGACTCGTAAAGAACGCTCTCTGAAGAAACATGATAGCCACAAACAGAACTTTTCAGGCATACCATAAGAGCGTAGCTTAGCCAACAGTCCATCGTGCCAAACACGGTCGAATGCCTTGGATATGTCAGGAGCAACCGCTCGAGATTTTCCGAAGTGTTCAATTGCGTTGTTCCAAACATGTGTTACATAAGTCAGAAGATCTCCTGTTGATCTATGTTTACGAAAGCCATATTGGTGATCGCTAATAATGTTGAATCCTTCAAGGTATTTTAGAAGATTGATAACCTTTTCCATGGCTTATTGAAAGCAGTGCGACTGGTCGGTAGTTTTTTGGCAAGGTCTTCTTGCCTTTTTTAGGTATCGGCTGAACTGTGGCACATTTCTAGCAGGAAGGAAATATTCCCTTTCTGTAGGATAGGTTGAAAAGTCTACAGAAAACGGGTGTTAGTTCTCTTGCACAGTTTTTGAGAACTATGGCAGGTATTCCGTCAGCGCCAGAAGCTTTTTTGGTGTCTAGCTTCATTAAAATACGTTTTATGATACGCTGTCTAAAGACAACATCGGGCATCCTTGACTGCACTATGGGAATAGTAGGTGGCGTTTTTCCGTGGAAATCGGCAGTAGAATGTGAAGCAAACAGTTCGGCCAGCAAGTTTGCTTTCTCAACAGGTGTCGTTGCAATAAGCTGTGGGAGTGGTGGTATGGTGGAATTGGCGAAATTTTGACTAACTGCCTTAGCGACTGACCAAAAGGACCTGGAATTATTGGGACAAGCGAGAAGTTTGTTTCTAATTCGCTGATCGTGTGCCTCCTTGGTTTCGTCGATAATTTCTTTGCATCTGTTCCGGGCACGAACAAAGGTGTTACGATTTATGGTGTTAGGATTTTCACGCCATTGTCGCTAGGCAAGATGTTTAGAAGCAACAGCTTCTTTGCATTTTCGGTCAAACCAAGATAACGTAACACCTCTCGCCAGGTATAAAACATGAAAAGACGAGAAAACTAGAATAAATAGTCAGTCAAGTAAGAACGTGACCGCTCGTATTTTTGAAAAAATGTGGTTCGAGAACATTTTTTGCCATCTTTGTATTTTTGGTGTTCTAACAACGGCGCAATTACCTTAGTAAGTTGTGAAATCGCCTCCTATATCAATAATCGCCTGACATCTTCAAGACATGCTGCACGAGATTTTCTGCATAAGAGCCGTTTCGCCCAGCAAAGATTTCTTGAACGTGCTTCGGAATTTGACATCATGAGCACGAAAATGTTGTCGAATGGCTTCATGGGACACATTCAAACCTGATTTTCTTAACTTTGCCGCTCCTTGATGCAGCATCAATTTCAGGTCCCGTGAAAATAAAGACACTATTCATTTTTCGACTTTCAGAGTGACTGCCTACCGAGCCATGTTTTGGCAAGTCATCGACATTTTTCGTCTCGTTAAAATGATTTACCCACGTTTTCACAGACAACACCGACTTTGGATGGGAACAAAGAAAAACTGTCTCGAACCGATGCACAAACAAGTGACTTATTTTGGATACTTTTATCAAAATGCGTTGTAGACAAAGGTTCTCTCTACCGATTTTTTATTGAATCGCTAGAATCGCATCTACCAAAAATAAATTATCGCGGAAACGTTGTTACTTGACAGACTGTAATGCAGTTTTATCGCGGCTATTTTTTTCTACAGTAAATTGCTCCATACAGGTCTTGTAGTGAACAAACCATTTAAAATACACCATAGATTAAGACACATATTGTCACAATTTATTAAAAATACAATGCGAAGGTGACTGTACCGATTTTCTTAAAGGTATTTTACAATAAAAATTTCCTACAATATTCCCACTTGCTAGTTGTTCGTTATGCGTTAATGCAGCAATGGGTGGAAAAAAAAAATCATTAAATGAAGGTTCTTTTTATTCTTTGCGGTAGGTTGTAACCCACTTTTATTTTTAGATTAATATAAAATTAGCCATTGTTCTTGTTACAAAGTATTTGATAACGTAATTGCTGCTATCGCCATGGTGACATATGACTGCAGTAGTTTTCTCTCGCTTTGTATTATTGACACTAAAATTAGAAATATATATATATGTTATATATACGAGGCTGGTTTGAAAAGTCCGTGCAAAAATAAAAACTACTTATGTGTTTGGGGTAAACCTTTTTTATTTTTCGACATAGTCTCCTTTTAGGCTTATACACTTCGTCCAACGATGTTCTAGTTTGTTAATCCCTTCCGAATAATAGGATTTGTCCAAGTCTGCAAAATATCCATTAGTGCCTGCAATCACCTCCTCGTTTGAATAAAATCTTTGTCCCGCCAGCCATTTCTTCAAATTGGGGAACAAATAGTAGTCCGAGGGAGCCAAGTCTGGAGAATAGGGGGGATGTGAAACGAGTTGAAATCCTATTTCCATTAATTTTGCGACCACAACTGCTGGTGTGTGCTGGTGCGTTGTCGTGATGGAAAAGGACTTTCTTGTGAGCCAATCGCGGGCGTTTTTCTTGCAGTTCGGTTTTCAAACGGTCCAATAACGATGAATAATATTCACCTGTAATAGTTTTACCCTTTTCCAGATAGTCGATGAGGATTATCCCTTGCGAATCCCAAAAGACAGTCGCCATAACCTTTCCGGCCGAAGAAACCGGTCTTCGCCTTTTTTGATGCAGATTCCCCCTTGGTAACCCATTGTTTAGATTGTTGTTTGGTCTCAGGAGTATAGTAATGTATCCATGTTTCATCCACAGTGACGAAACGACGCTTAAAGTCCTCCGGATTCTTCTGGAACAGCTGCAAACCATCCTTGCAACACTTCACACGATTCCGTTTTTGGTCAAGCGTGAGCAATCGCGGCACCCATCTTGCGGATAGCTTTCTCATGTCCAAATGTTTATGCAAAATATTATGTACCCGTTCAGTCGAGATGCCCACAGCACTAGCAATCTCACGCACCTTAACTCTTCTGTCATCCATCACCATATCATGGATTTGATCAATGATTTCTGGAGTCGTAACCTCCACAGGCCGTCCAGAACGTTCAGCGTCACTTGTGCCCATATGGCCAGTCCGAAAATTTTGAAACCACTTATAAACTGTTCTAATCGAAGGTGCAGAGTCACCATAATGTTTATCAAGCTTCTCTTTAATCTCCTGAGGCGTTTTGCCTTTCATAAAGTAATGTTTAATCACCACACGAAATTCTTTTTCGTTCATTTCTTGAAAATCACTCGACTTCCTTGATTCACACGAATGCCAAACACAAAGAAATAGACCAATATGGCTGAAACTTGGTGTGCGTTCATTCAAGAGATGCTACTAACTAAACATGACCTCGATACGCGCCGGTGGTGCCATCTCTCGGACTTTGCACGGACTTTTCAAATCAGCCTCGTACAGTCTGTCAAATAAGAACGTGACCGCTCATATTCTTGAAAAAATGTGTTTCGAGAACATTTTTTGTTGTTTGGTGCTGTTAATATTTCATTTTTAGTAATGGGGGACCCATTGTATTAAGCTCGTTTATATTACCTTCTCTAGTTGCATCACCATACGTTCCACCTACCTATTCTTTTTTGGATGTTCAACAATAATTTACCTTCTTTATCTTCTATTACTTGTGGATGTCTTTATATTTCTAAATAGTAGCTTCTTCAAATTTCTTATCAGAATTAAAAGTGTTGTATGGATGAAAACTGGCACCCCTTAGTTAAAAGGTTGCCGACCCCTGATATACAATGATACTATTGAACATAGAAGTAAACGACTTTTCAATTCCAAAATATGTTATTTAAACAAATCTTCAACAAAATTTGTAATTGCTGGAATTGGTTTTTGTGATTTTTTACCAAAAGGTAAATAAAAAGGATTCAAGGTATCTTTAAATGAAGAAGAAGACTGGAAGAATTTACTTAGATAAGAAGGTATTATTTTGAATTATTTTTATTTATATACTGAAGATATGAGTCATATATATATATATATATATATATATATATATATATATATATATATATATATATATATATGTGTATATATATATATGTATATATATATATATATATATATATATATATATATATATATATATATGTATATATATATATATATATATACACACACATAATAGATGATTTTAATCTCTCGTTCGTTCACTTTAAAATTGAGTCTTTATGATCAATTAAAATAAGCATGGCTGATTTTGGAATTACCGTTCTTCTTCAAACAATCTCTCGAACAATTTCGGATTTTCTTTGATGAACTAACACACCTTTTGAATATGAGCTTCACTCATTTCAGGACGACTTTACTTCTTGCCGTCCTTAAGCATCTTGCGGCCACTTTAATATAGGTTAAACGATTCGTGCATTGAGTAAGAGAAAGTATTCATTAACGCGTTCCATTTGAAGCATTTTAGTTACCAAATTTAACAAAAATATCAGTCACAGCTAATTATTTGTAACTCATTTTCGGACCATTTGTCAAAACACACATCTAATGGAACATAAGTCATAAAACAGATAACACAAAAAGATATAACCGATGAAAGTATATTTCTGGACCAACCTTATCCCAGGACTGCGATTTAATGCTATCAGAAGGGAGATTAAATTTGAAATCAATGTTTAACTATGATTCGTAGACAACAATGACCAAATGTTAATGAACCTGAGCCGCTATAAGCACCTGTAAAGTGAAATAAACCTGATGAAAGCACCCGAGGTGACAAGGACTCGATGATCTCCGTCAGAACTTATCCACCTTAGCTTAGGAGAGCAGAATAAAAGTGTGAAATAATGTTTTAAAAAAACCGACTGACAGATCGTCGCAGGCCGGAAACTATGTTTTTTGTAATCTAGAGAGAGTGAAATAACTACAAAATCAAATAAAGCCTCAGGCAACATGGAAAACCAAAATACGCCTAGAAACACAAACCGAACGCATCCAAACAGAAGAGCTGTACACGAGACGGCGTATAATTCAGAGAGACTCGCTTAGCTCTCTATGGTTTTGCCTCTGTCTCAATCCACTTTCGAATACATTCAACAGAACAGAGCATGGCTTCAACATCAGACACCAGAAAGTGAATCAACATAAAATAAACCACCTCCTATATATGGATGACAAAACTCTACGCTGCTACAAAAACACAGTTGAAAAAGAACTCCGCAAAATTACAAAAATATGCACCTTAGATATCAATATGGAATTTCGTATAAGTAAGGCCAATGGAAGGGCGACCATGAGACAGAAACCATCAACAACGAAACACTCGATAGCATGCTCGACAAAGAAACATATAAATATCTGTGCTTCCAACATATTTTTGTCTTTAGTCTCCTTTATTTTTCTTTTGATAAGGTTGTGCCGTTCTTTGTATTTCATCATTCATCATCATTATCAGCTTATACTGTCCACTTCTGGACGAAAGCCCCCCTCAAGTCTTGCCACCTTTTTTTTTTTGTTTTGAGCCCCTTTTGCACCCAATTTCCAGCCACTCTCTTCAAGTCATCAGTCCACCGACCCGGTGGTCTGCCTCTACTTCAATAGGCCACTCTATACTTTTTTTGTCCATCTTCCATCCTTAAACCTAGCAACATGTCCACCCCAGTTCCAGATGTAGAATGTATTTAACTGCACCTTGTACCCCGTTCTTTCTTCTTTTCTGATAATGTGATTTGGAATGTGATCTCTAAGAGTAACGCCTAACATTGACCTCTCCGTTTTTCTTTGTCTGACACATATTTTGTTGATATTTTTTTCCGTCAAGAGTAGCGGCTCCGTAAAGTAAATCCCAAGATATAAGATCCTGCCTTTTTGCTTTTTCAATAGGGCAATAAACGACCCTATTACGGTTTTGTGCATAGTTGCCAGGTATTACCATAAACGTATTTTTATTTTACCTGCTTTGTATACCGCCCTCACTTGCACCTGCAGTCATATTGGATCTATTTTTACGTATATATTTACTACCTGGCAACCCGGTTTGGAACCTTTTAAGTATTTGATAATATAGGCCTAATGACCACAGGTCCCCATTAAGATTCGAAAGATACTTTTTATTATTTTTATTTTTAGTTTTACTTACAACTTACAACGTAACGGTTCTATTTTAATTATGTGGTGTCCGTGGGAAAATTGCAATAGTGGTTATCGCAAGAGAAAACATGTATCACTTGACGCTAAACAAATAGTGAAAAATGTTTACGACAGTTTGGTAAAAAGAAATTTGAATAAATAAAGTGCTTTGCAAGAAACCAGTGAACTAACAAAAAACCCCAATTTCTACGATTAAAGGTATTGTAGGAACAGGAAAAAACGGAAAGAGTTTCAAACGCATCATGTAGACGATTGTGAAAAAGATGTCATCAGGAGAAAAATATATTCTATGTATGAAGAGCAGTTGGTGCCGACACTAGACAAAGTAAAATTAAGACTGATGCAGGATGGGACCAATATACATTGTGTTCGATTAACCCTTCACAGAATTCTCTTAAGAATGGAAGTTTTGAAAGACTATAAATTGAAAAAGAAATATGTCTGTGATAGTATGGCTAAGAAAATGGGACACACTGTTTTACGGCCTCCTCCGTATTATTGTGTGTTTAATCCAATTGAACATATTGGGCAGCAAGTTAAATCAAAAATAAGGGCACAAAATGTTTCTCCTACTTTAAGCGTGTCAGTGGTTGAATTAGTAAAAAAAAGTTATAAATGATATACCTTGTGAAAGCTGGAAGAATTCCATTCAGCACGTTGTTAAAGTTGAAGATTAATATATTTATGTAAATAATATAAGACCACTGATAATTACCTCAGCTGATGACAGTGATAGTGAAACCGAATTGAGCTTAAGTTAAAATATATTTTTATTTATACAATATGTCCCCTCTTGTAAACCCCATTCATCTAAACTGTATATTTGTACTTCTTTTCCATTTGTTTTTTTACATGCATCTATACATAAACATCTCCAGAAACACTTATAATTTTATTTATTTGCATTAATGAATAAAATTCTTAGGTCCATCTCTGCAACCTATCATAAACAAAAAGTCAGAATTTTTATATTGCCCACTTAAAACGGCAAAAGTCAGGTTCTTATCTTTTGGGACAGGCTATACGTAAAAACGGGTAGCATGCATCTGTCAAAAACTTTTCTTTTTAAACACATCGGAAGATTAAATATGTAGCCCAGTTTGCCATATTCCGTCCAGGAGAGACCAATTCTCGGCTGAATTTCATGTGTTTGGTTGTCTAGTCTTATACTGACTTCATGTCCCAGGTATTTATATCAGTGTACTTGCTCGATATCCACATTATTTACTTTGAAAGTGTCGTTTAATACAAGATTTGTCATAAACTGAGTCTTGAATAGATTGATTTTTAAATCAACCCTTCCTGAAGCTTCTTGAAGCATGTGCAGGATTGTTTGTGCTTTTTGCATATTTTATATATATATATATATATATATATATATATATATATATATATATATATATATATATATATACATACACATATATATATATATATATATATATATATATATATATATATAATATATTCAAATTCCAGGTTTCAATCCGTTCATCTGACAATAAGTTTGTATGACGTATCACCAAAATCTCATTTGGCATTTTCAGCAGCAGGAGCACTTGAAAATGCCAAATTAGATTTTGGCGAAACGTCGTGCAAATTCATTGTTAGATGAACGGATTTAAAGCCGAAATTTTAATGTATTTATATATATATATATATATATATATATATATATATATATATATATATATAAAAGAATTTAAAGATATTATTATTTTCTTGCCGATAATACGACGATGCCTCGGGCTACTGCTAGATATTTATAATAATTTGTATTAATTCTAGGAAACATGACACTTATATTTCTGTTTAACTGAATCTTAGTTTTAAACACACCCATCTTAATTGTCCTTAAAGCAAAGGGTCTTTAATGGCGTCAGGTGTGACAGTTTTAAGGTGTATCCAATAGATGACACTATCCAAGTATTCAGGATGCGGTTTAACAAAAGAACGAGGTGTAACAAGTAAATTGGGTTAGTCAGGTGCTCATTACCTGCATTTTTTGTAAGGCAAATCAGTGATTTACGTAAATATTTTGACTCATTCCTATTATAATTCTATACCTTCCTTGGCATATTTAGAAGATAAAAGATTCGTTTTTATTATTAGTGTTCCGTACGGAACACTTATGGGATCACTTCGGTGTCCTTCTGTCACACCCGATTTTTCTCCGAAGCTATTTGACATAGAAAGTTGAAATTTGGCACAAATATAGGAATTAAGGGCTTCACCAGAGCCCTCTAGTTTTGAAAGTTAAATTTGGACTTTAGGGGTGAAATTAGAAGTGAATGATGCAGAGGTAGAACACAGACAAGATGGACGGACGACATAAAAAGATTAGCAGGGCACGATTGAATGCAAAAAGCAAATAAAGCTCATTGGAGTCAACTTGGGAAGGCTTACATTGTTCTTGCGCACACTTTTCTTTGTGTTATTTAAAAAAAAAATGGTAAAAACACTCCACCTTATCTCGAAAAGTACTGATCAAAAAATTTTTAAAAAATTCAGAAATAGTCTTCATAAGGTGTAGATTAAGCAAAACTTATTACGAGTGAATTACGTTTGATAATTTATCTGGCGAGAAGCCAGGGAACTTACTAACCCAGCAACGTGCGAATGAAAATACTGGACTTTTTGAGGTTATTTCAAGATCTTGACTAAATAGGTCAATTCTTTTGGCATAATTGATTTAACCACCTCAAAATATGTATAGATATGGTCTATTCATTGAATTTTTTAATTTACTTACAACAGAAGTATTTCTGACCATTTTTGAGATGTTTTTTAAGGTTATGTCAAAATGCTGACGTGATGGGTTAATTCTAACCTTGAATTCAATTTCGGCACCCCAAAATACGTGTGGTTTGCTCGTTTACATTTTTCAAAATAGTTTTGGTCATTTTCGGGGTTTTTTTGAGGTTAGGTCAAAATTCTTGGGTGATTGGCAAATTCTGACCTCGGATTCGTTTTCAGCATACCAAAAAATATATGGTATGATATTTCACCTTTCAACTAAAATACCTTTTTTTTGTGGTCCTGTATTTTGCCTGGCATTTTCGAGGCATGCTGGCGCCGAGATTTTCTGCATACTCGGGCAATAATCTCCAAATTTTTTGAATCTCGCGAGACAACTGAGTCAAAGTCCCCTGAGCTATCTCTTTACAAGGAACTAAACGTTTTCAATAGGGTTGGCGTCCGGCAATTGTAAAGGCCACTCTCGTATCTTATCGTGGGCTGAAACGAGCCGCTTCGCGACGTGTTTTTCGCCCAGCAAAGGTTTCTTCAACCTGCTTCGGAATTTGACATCATGAGCACGAAGATGTCGAATAGTGTCATGGGACACATTCAAACCCGATTTTCTTAATTTTGCCGCTCGTTGACTCAGCGTCAATTTCGGGTTCCGTGAAAACAACGGCACATTTCATTTTTCGGCATTCGGAGTGACTGCCTACCGAGCCACGTTTTGGCAAGTCGTCGAAATTTTTCGTCTCGTTAAAACAATTTACCCATTTCTTCACAAACAACACCGACTTTTTAATATATTTAGCGGCCACGGAATGTGGCATTTTAGGACCCTTTGGATGGGAACAAAGAAAAACCGACGCGCAAACAAGTGACTCATTTTGGATTTTACGCGATTTTGACGAAAGTTCGGAATCGACTGATACTTTTACTAAAATACGTCGTAGACAAAGGTTTCCTCTACCAATTTTTTATTGAATCGCTAGAATCACTAGAATCGCATCTACCAGAAATGAATTATCGCGGACATGTTCTTACTTGACAGACTGTAACTACTAAGAATAGATTTTCTATGTAAACTTTTAATTGTTGTGACTGTTACTTTATGGAAATTCATAACGAATGTAATGAAAGACTGATTTTGTCAATTTCCACTTTATTTTATTTTACAAAAATCTATGACGCGTTTCACTATCAGACGAGGCTACGTCTGATACAAATGATATCATTTTGTATCAGACTAGCCGGGCCCGCGGCTCCGCTCGCGTGGACTTGATTCACTACTATCGTCACTGCTTATTCCTTATGTTACCCAACGTAATAAAATATCTCCCATTATTTCTCCTTATCTCCCAATATTTCTCCTTATTTCCCATTATCTCTACATAATTTCCATTATCTAGGCTTATCTCTGCTCATCTCCCATTATTTCTCCTTATCTCCCATTATTTCTCCTTATCTCCCATTATCTCACCTTATTTCCCATTATCTAGGCTTATCTCGACTTATCTCCCATTATTTCTCCTTATCTCCCATTATCTCACCATAACTCCCATTATCTAGACTTATCTCTGCTTATCTCCCATTATCTCTCCTTATCTTCCATTATTTATACTTATCTCCCATTATCTCACCTTATCTCCCATTATCGAGGCTTATCTCGACTTATCTCCCATTATTTCTCCTTATCTCTCATTATCTCACCTTATCTCCCATTATCTAGGCTTATATCGAATTATATAGAACATATGTATAAATTTATAAAACACATAAATCGGATAAGTGGTTCTCGAGTGATAAGCGCACTAACGGACAGACAGAGAGGCAGAGAGACGTTGCATTTTATATATATTGTATTCTTTGCTACATGATATTGTTCCATATTTAATGCTTTAGGGAGTGTATTGCAAGAGAACGCGCTAGCGGCAAACTTTTCTTCGACTTAATTCACTATTATCGTCACTGCTTATTCCTTATGTCACCTAATAAAATATATCCTATAACCTGGCCAGAGAACATACGTATGGTTAAAAAAAAAGCACGTAAATCGGATAAGTAGTTCTCCAGTGATAAGCACAGTAACGGACGGACAGACAGACAGACAGACGGACCGAGACATTGCATTTTATATATATTATAGATATTCTCTGCTACATAATACTGTTCCATATTTAATGGTTTGGACTGTGTATTGCAAGAGAACGCGCTAGCGGCAAACTTTGTCCGACTTCATTTACTATTATTGTCACTGCTCATTCCTTATGCTACCTATCGTAATAAAATATAGCCTATAACCTGGCCGAAGAACATATGTATGCTTTAAAAAAAAAAAGTATGAAAATCGGATAAGTGGTTCTCCAGTGATAAGCGCACTAATGGACAGACAGACAGACAGAATACGTTGCATTTTATATATATTATAGATGTAATAAAATATATACCTATAACTTGGTCATATGTATGAATTTAAAAAATCACGTAAATCGGATAAGTGGTTCTCGAGGGATAAGCGCATTAACGGACAGACAGACAGACAAACATTGCATTTTATATATATTATAGATATAGATTATTATTATTATTATATAACCTGGCCAAAGAATATATGCATGAATTTAAAAAAAGACAGGTAAATCGGATAAGTGGTTCCTGCGTGATAAACGCACTAATGGACAGACAGACAGACAGAGAGACATTGCATTTTATATATATTATAGATTATACATTACAGATATTCTTTGCTACATAATATTGTTCCATATTTAATGGTTTAGGCTGTGTATTGCAAAGGCACGCGCTAGCGGCAAACTTATTTCCGACATCATTCACTATTTTACGTCATTGCTCATTTCCTAATGCTACCTATCGTAATAAAATATAGCCTATAACCTGGCCAGAGAACCTATGTATGTTTTAAAAAAAAAAAGTACGTAAATCGGATAAGTGGTTTTTCAGTGATAGGCGCACTAACGGACAGACAGACAGACAGACAGAGAGACGTTGCATTTTATATATATTATAGATGAAGCTACATACAGTGATAGCCAAATGCATCATACAGTTTTTGTAAAGCAAAATAAAGTGGAAAATGGCAAAACCAGTTTTTCATTACATTGATTTTCTATGTAGTTTTATAGACATTTTTCTACTGTGACAGTGTTTATTTTTTCTGAAATCATTATCTATACAATTTTCGTAATAGAAAATTAATATGCAAGGTTAAGTTTAAAACTCTACATTCGAATTTAAATTCATCAGTTAAACTGATCTCTTAAAAAAAATTTAGTAACAATAGTACTTGTAAATGAATAGAATAAATAATGAAAATCAAAAACAATTCCAAATAATATTGATTTATTTATTTTTAGGCAACATTTATCATCCCAGACATATGTACATTACGCTTATTATATTTACGACTAATTATTTTTTGTTAATGATATATTGTTCGGTTCGACAAATGAAAGCTCATGTCATTAATTTTTTTCATTTGTTTCTTTCTAGGTAAGTGAACCAGTTTTCAACAAATCATTATCATTACCTTCTACAGTCAAGGTAAGTATCATTACTGCTATTAATATTTTATTATGTGAATTTGTCCTTGGATACATTAGGTATAGATTTTCACAATATTTATTAATATGGATATAGTCTTTAAGTTAAACATTTACATAATCATGTCCGTACTATTACGTATTTTCCATAGCGGTTGAGTATTCAGGTTTAGGGTGCTCCTGCTAAGAGGACTATCTGAAAAGTTCTCGGCCTAACAATGAAAGATTTTTTTTTTGACGTGAAATATGTCTTATTTTTCAATATAATCTCCTGAAACTTGAATACATTTATTTCTAATGATTCCAATATCCATCCACGGCTGCAATAGCTTCGTCATTTGATGCTTTCCAGTCATAAATTTTTTCAAGAACAGATAATCGTCAGAAGGAGCCAAATCTGGTAAATACGCTGGATGTTCAAGCAATTCGTACTTTAATTCGTTGAGTTTTGCCATCGTCAAAACACTTGTGTGAACACGTGCATTGTCTTGATGAAAAATGATTCTTTTCTTCTTTAAACAGGTATATTCTCACGAATTTTTATTTCTAACTGATCCAAAAGGTTACAATAATATTCAGAGTTAATTGACTTACTTTTCTGAAGATAATACAGCCACACAAAAAAAAGTTCATTACCAGAAACCAAAATACATGGATCTAGTGCGTTTTTCGACGCTGAATCCGTAGTTAAAAAAAAGATTTATCGTGTCATTTTCTTTTTGGGCAAAAACACCCCTTGAAATAGGATAAAACTAACATATAATAATAATGTAATGACTCTTAATGCAGTGTGAAAAATGAAAGATATTTTATAATCTAGAGAAGAGAATAAATATACATTCAAACCTTTTGAGCTAT
Organism: Pachyrhynchus sulphureomaculatus; assembly: GCA_019049505.1. Lineage (NCBI taxonomy): Eukaryota > Metazoa > Arthropoda > Insecta > Coleoptera > Curculionidae > Pachyrhynchus > Pachyrhynchus sulphureomaculatus. The sequence goes on along the minus strand of CM032449.1, from coordinate 173,097,885 downwards.
TCTATTTCTATTAATTAAACCAAAATCCACTCTTATAGGGGGTGAAAAGTACACCTAAAACTCAAATAATGCAAGTGAGTTTAAATAACATGTACAAAGGACAAATTCTTGTAGCTCTTAGGACAAAATACCTGAATCTGGTGTGACAACCAGACATTACTCTTAAAGGGTTGAGACTCATCCCTATAGGGGGTAAAAATCACCCCCACTTACGGAGGTATCTCATAACTTTCAGTAACGACGAAAAAAATTCAGGCTTTTGTAGTTTGAGGCAAGGTGAACAAGTATGGAGGAGATTCGTTTGAACCACCAATACACGACTATAAACTACCCTTAGAGGGTGCTCAAGATCAAGTACTTTTATTTCATTGTGCCAAACATTATCATCTTCCTAATAAGCAGAAAGCAGTCTTTTATATGGAGAACATCATCCCTTTAGAATAATTTGCTCAGGGCTGTGTTTCCCACCGAGTACAATTTACAGCGATTCAAGAACAACGTGGAATCGCTTTTTCCGCACACATGCCGCTCCTGAAGCGCTTTAGGAACTTCCCTGTAGCACGTGTGCTAGACTCCTGCAAAAAAATAATAAAAAATAAGGTCGATAATCATCCCTAGGAGGGGGGAACTACCACCCGGGATTGATGAATCTTAGAAGTTCTAACAAAAAAATACAGGCTTTCGTAGTCTCAGGCAAGATGGACAACTACAGCCTGTATTTTTTTTTCTCAGATGCTAGAACTTCTAAGACCCATCAATCCCAGGTGTAGTTCCCCCCTCCTAGGGATGGTTTTATGGTTTCACAGTTTCTAACGCCATCTATGTGTCAGGCCGAGAACTTTTTAGACAGCCCTCGTATTAACAGTTCCTTTTTGGGTTTTAGTCAAAACTGTAACGCAGCTTATTTTGTACAGTCGGTCAAGTAAGAACGTGTCCCACATCATTGACTAAAAAATGTATTTATTTAAAAGTTTTTCGACAGTAAAGGATTGGCGTTAAAATGCTAATGATTCATTAGTTCGTTTAGTCTCCATCAGCGTCGATGATCACCTTACATCTTCAAGGTACAGTTTCGTCCAGATTTTCCGCGTATTCTTGGGGCAAAGATTCCCAAATTGTCTGAATTTGGCGTGACAGCTGCTTCGCTGGATTCCCCTTTCTACTGATTACACGTTTTACTCCGATGTTTGGGGCCGTTATCCTCTTGAAGAATTCATTCCTCATTTTTATCGAAAAACCACCGTTTTTTTTAGTCGGTATTAATGCCTTCTTGTAAATCTGGAGGATTTCTTCAGCGTTTAAATTGCAAATAAAGATGAAGAGTCTCCCAAAACCTTTCCGAAAGACATAACCCCAAAATGACGCTTCATCGGAAAAAAAATTACATTGCTCCAGTCTTGATCTGTGTTTTCCTTCGTCCACGCGAGTTGTTTCCCTCTCTTTTTCGCTCAGCAATGGTTTCTTGATTGTACTCTGCCACTTCAAATCGTTAGCCTGGAAATAAGTGCGAATTATTTCAGATGGTATATCCAAACTTTTCTGCTTTAGTTTTTACGCCTCTTGGCTCAGAGTTACTTGAGGATTTAGGGAAAACATGTTAATAATAATTTTTTTGTCCGACACTTTTCCTCTCGAACCACGTTTTGGTAGATAATCAACATTTTTTAACTGAGAGTATCGTTTTACCCACTTGCTAACGAATGCCCTCGACTTGCGCATATACTTAGCAGCCGCTATAGGCGTCATTTTCGGACCTTTTGGATGGTTACTTAGTAATATAGCCTCGAAGCGCGAAGCATATACAGCACTCATGGTTGATAATGTACTATTTAACCATAAATAATGTTAGAAATGAATCTCTTTCCACAACGCATTGTTATAAACCAAGTATTTTTTATTATAATGTTACTATATTGTTTTGCCCTTTAGCTACGCCTGTGAGGTTAATACAAAGCCATAGCTTAACAATAACCTATTCTCAATAAAAGATATACTATGTACACTTACTAATAGCTCAGTAAAACAAGGACTTTCTGCAATTAATTATTTTCTTTGTAAACTTCTTGATGGTGCCGAGAAGTTGACAAACTCTGTAATCATTAGGATGCTAGCTGAATATTTGTTAGCTAAACTTAAGAGTACGCCTATGGTAAATTTTAGGGAGTAAATGTAAAAAAAGAAGACAGACAGAGAAGAGATTATTTTTATTATTATATTATTATTATTTTCTTAATTTATTAACTAAAGACATAAAAGACATTATTCTTAACAATAATATCAAGTATTAAATATTGTTATTACCAGCTTTGGTATTATATTCATATCAAGCTAATAAGTATTATTAAATTTACTTAATAATAACCGGTCAAGTGCAACTTGAACTTGCGCAATTAGTGTTCCGTACGTTGATTGCTTTTCAAATAAATAATTTTGTTACAGAAGTATAAAATGATCAGTGACTTCACAAAACACACCCCAAATGAGTTTTCAACAAAGTTTGTTTCCAATCTTTACTGAAATCTGATGACCTTGAAATTTTTGTTTTTTTATATACCAGATAAATTATTAAAGGTAATGCACTCGTGATAATTTTCGTTCAATCTACACCCCGTGAAGAATATTCCAGAATTTTTTCAAAATTTTTTGATAAGTACTTTTCGAGATAAGGCGGGTGGACAGCGATTTTTCGCGATTTTTTAAAAATAATACAAAGAAAAGTGCGCGCAAGTATTACATTATATATATATTTTTTACTCGTGTTTTCACAAGCTTTCATTTGACACCACACTCGATTACCTAGTAAAAAAATTTTTTTTTTCACTTCCGATTTCACCCCCCAAAACTAACCCCTTAAGTGATAATTTAACTTTCAAAACTACATGGCTAAAGTGACCATACGTCCCGTTTTGAACGGGACTGTCCCTTTTCTCGGTCACCTGTCCCGTTGTCCCCAAACAAAGCGCCGGGACGGTAAATAGTCCCGTTTTCCGAAACCGCGCGAAAATTTTAAATTACGATGCTCGTGAGACACGCGCGGGCGGGGAATCACAGACCGTCGCGACGTCGACGATTGGCGATTCCCCGCCCGCGCGCGCTGTCGGTTACCTAGTAACGCGGGGAGAAGAGGGAGCATTTATTTGGTTATTAGGCTAATCACGCGCATGCACACAGACTTGTCGCTATTGTTTTGTTTTTGCGTAATGTTCGTGAAGTAGTTTAGTGGTAAACTGGTAACTAATTTGAAGTTTTCTGTTGTTTTGGAATTTTACCTATAGTTATGTCGAAACGCAAGCATTTAATGTCAACTTACAAGCAAAATACCCATTTATTAAGCAAATTAATACTTCCTCGGACGTCAGATGCGAAAAGTGTCGTACAGAGTTTAGTGTTTCCCATAGTGGTGCTGGTGATATTGAACAGCATTTGAAGTCTGAAAAACATAAAAATGCCGACCGTGCCGCTGCTTCCAGTTCTTCAGTGTTGAACTTTTTCAAGAATTCAAACGCGCCAACTTCAAAGGATTTGGATATTGCTGCTGCAGAAGGCGTCTGGGCTTATCACACTATACAAGAAAAACCACAGTTTTCGCTCCAATGATTTGTGCGTCGAAATTAATCCAATCATGTTTTGATCCAAAATTCACATGTGCGCGTACAAGAACAGAAGCTATTATAGTAAATGTTTTGGCGCATACAGCGATCGATAATTTAAAAGATGATCTCAATAAGTCCAATTGTACTACAATTTTAAACGACGCTTCAAACCACGGTAACAAGAAAATATATCCTTGTGTAGTGCGCTTTTTTCAACCTTAAGAAGGTGTGCAAGTAAAAATTTTAGACCTCCAAGAGCAACCAGGTGAAACTTCTGATATCATAGTCGACTATTTACACCAAGTATTGACAGATAATAATTTGTCAAATAAAGTCGTGGCATTTTGTGGCGACAATGCTAATGTCAATTTTGGGGGTGTAGCTAGGCGAGGAACTAATAATGTATTAGCAAAATTGCAATCATCTCTGAAAAAACCGTTGATAGGTATTGGATGTGGAGCCCATATAATTCACAATGCAATAAAATCTGCTGCAGATGGTCTACCTTTAGATTACGAAAGCATTATCGTAAAAATATATTCATTTTTTTATATTTACACGGTTCGAGTTGAAGCTCTAAAGGAGTTTTGCGCTGAAGCTGAAATAGAACATCACCAAATGCTCGGCTACAGTAAAACCAGGTGGCTTGCGCTTATGCCTGCCTTGGAGAGAGTTTTAAAAATGTACCAGCCGTTAAAAGACTATTTTTTGACCATTGAAAAATGTCCCAAATTGTTAAAAAACTTTTTTGATGATCCCATATCAGAATTATGGCTTCATTTTTTACACGCTCAGTCAGCAAGTTTTCACCAAGCTGTATTGAAGGTTGAAGGTCAGACTGTGTCGGCAATTGAGGCTGCAAAAGAAATCAATCATCTCAAAGACAATTTGGCTCAGAAACAGATCAACCAGTTTCTTCCATTTACTGTTCGTAGTTTAATTGTGAAATTAAAAGATAATGGCACTAATATTGATGAAGAGTTTGTGAAAAATACGGCTACAGAATTTTATAAAACAAGCCGTGAATATCTGGAACAGTGGACTTGCTTTCTTACTAAAGAAATGGAGATATTTCATCGGGCAGATTTAAGTAAAGTACCTGCATGGGAAGATATTCAAAAAGCGCTGGATGTATTGATTGAAAAGGGATATTTTCCCTGTAACAAAGATACAGAAGTATTTGACAAATTTACAATAATTTCAAGCTACGTCACTTCCCAAAAAATTACCGAATAGGATAATTTAAAAGTCTCCACAGAAACTCGTTGGGTGGAAGTATTCAAACACTTTCGCACCAACAATCTACAACATGAAAATTTTTGTATTTTAATTGAATATATTTTATGTCTACCTGGTACAAATGCTTCAGTAGAAAGAGTCTTTTCTCTTATGAATAAATTGTGGACGTCTGAAAAAAATCACTTACAGGTACCAGTTCTGAAAGCGATGTTGATAACTAAGGTCAATATAAAAAAAACGTGCCAAGAATTTTATTCTTATTTAAAATCATCACCAACTTTATTAAAGCAAATTTGTTCCTCTGATAAATATAAATACAATTAAAAAAAATATGGTGCATATAATTTAATAATTTCTGTCAGAGGAACTTTGCTTCAATAAAGCTGGTTAACTGGTGATTGATTTTTTATTTTTCACAACTTGTTATAATAAAAATAATTATAATTAATATGAATATAATAACAGTCAATACTAATTGCATTAAGTTACACTTTTTCTAAATAAAAAAAATTAAGAAGTTGTGTTTATTTTCATTGTTAACCTGCTAACTTGGGTATAAAAACTTGTCCCGTTTTGAGTTCAAAAATAAATGGACAGTTTATACATGGCTCTGATGAGGCCATCAATTCCTATATTATTACCAAATTTCAACTTTTTATGACAAATAGTTTCGGAGAAAATCGGGGACAGACAGGCGGACAGACACCGAAGTGATCTTATAAGTGTTCCGCACGGAACACTAAAAAGTTAGACGTCTTATCACGTATTATTTTTGATCGACAAACCAGTAAAGCAACGGTCGGTTACAACAGCATTGCTTCCAGGAGTGCCATCAATAACCTAAAAAAAAAGGAACTTCTTTTTCCGACTACAAGTTATGGCGACACGTTCGTACTTGACCAACTATACCCGCCTGTCCGATTTGAAAAAGCAATAGATCTGAGGAGTTCCGTTTTTATACTCCTCAAAAAGCGATTTTTTTTGGATCTCTCGGTTATAATAAACTGTGCGGCAGAACTTGCTTAATTAATTTTAAAATAATAATACTAATAAAAATAATTTCATTATATTAACATCTATTTTACATATAAAAACAGCATATTGTCTAAAAACTCGCTCCCACGAATACGTTAATTTATTGAAGAATGATGAGACAACCTGTATTAATTCTTTTTATTATAATGTGGAGCCGAAGTAAATGAATACAAAAAATGGGGAAACCCAAGCTGAGATGGTTTTACGAACTTTTAAAATGGTAATTTTTTTTGGCGCCCGATGATAAGGCATACCTTGTCGCGTTCATATGTTTTTAAGTAATTTATCATACTCAAACTTTCCAGCTAGTAAAAACAATAACAAAGGTTTTCTTAAAAGGCATAACGAAGCATTATACGAGTCACATTCGAAAAGTAAGAACCGTTTGGACATAAAAAAATATATTTGTTAGAAAAAAATGTTATTGATGGTTTTAGTTTCTTACACTTTTCCACATAATCGCCGTTCATTTCTAAGCACTTGTCGTAACGCTGCACGCTTCTTTAATCCCTCTTCATAGAAGTTCTCCGCCTGGGAATTGAAAAGTATGACTGTGGCCTCAGTATAGACTACGATTATTTTGTTTGAGGTGGACCTCCAAAGTTGGTGGCCTCAAAAATAGCTTTTTTTTCCTAAAAAAAAATATTAAAAATTCTGGACAAAATTAACCAATCTTTTTTTATTCTAGTTTATACTGGGTCTATTGTTGTGTAGAAGAACATATTAAAATTCAGACCGATCGGTTAAATAGCTTTTAAGTTATCGTGCACGCCGATTACAAAAACGTTGTCTTAAGAAAAATGCGATTAAAGTTTTGACAATTTGAATGTGAATTTTCACATATAAAGTCTACTTACGTTCAATCAGCTCGCGTCTTCATCACCAACTTTGCACTTTAATTTTTGTTGTAAAGTTGCAAAAACTAAAAATTGTACTATACAATAACTAAAAGTCCTTGCTTGGACTCAAATCAGAAGTTTTTACAATTTTTTTCTGCAGATGTACAGGGTGGTCCAAATTGGATACTTTTAAAGGTAAATCCCTTTATCTAAAGGAGATAGACGAAAACTGATGTCGGTGTCTGAGGCTCAATTTTTATGATAAACTCAATGGTGAAAACCGCATATCGATATCTAGTACCGTTTCAGATACACAGGGTGTTTTTCAAAAATCTGTATTTTGGAAAAATATTTGTAATTCTTTTCCTATTGAAAATTTTTGATTTCCGTAAAAACATTCTCAAAGCACTTATTCACGTGGATTTCAACAGTCTAAGTTACATTTTTTTACAACTAATATTTTAATAGTTATTAACGCAAAAATATATTTTTTAAATGGGATACCCTGTATATTTTTTCTTATCCGAATTAAATTACCACTCTAAAAATATAGCACACTTTATATTTTGCTTAAATCTACTTCAAAATATAAAGGTTTTCAGTTTTTTCCGCGAGTTTTAAATGCATATTTTGTGAAGTAGGCTTCGGACGGAGCGGCAATATCAATTGTTTACCGATAGCAGTCAAATCGTAAAAAAAATTCCCAGAAGTAACTGTAAAAGTCATAGCTACGATGAAATTTACTAAATGCTGTAGTACTTTAAACTATGTAGAAAATAAAACAAAACAACAATAAAACAATTTATTCCGAGCAGAGCAAACTAAAACAAAACCATTTTCTATAAGAGTTGTTCGAAATGTCGACCAGTTTCATTTACACATAGGCGGCACCTTTTCTGGACCCTTTTTACCGAGTTGATTAGTTCAAGAGGAGTGAGAGCTGCAAAATTTTGTATCACTGCGACTTCTAACTCTTGTCTGGTGTTTGTCGGCAATTTAAAAATTAGGTTTTTCAATCTTCCCCAGAGATAGAAGTCCATGGGTGTTAAATCCGCTGACCTTGTCGGCCAACGGTTCGGACCTTGGTTGGCTATCCAGTTATTGTCGAAATTGGCCGATAAAAAATTACTGATAACTGCAGCAACTGAGGGAGTGCCAAGTCGTGTTGAAAAAATATATTCCTAAGGTCCATTAATGGCGGTTCATCAACAAGAGGTTCTATTTGCTGTCTTAAAATTTCAAAATATCTCTGAAAGGTGAGTGTTCCTTCGTATATAAATGGACCGATTACCCTGCCTTGATTTCTTTGCTCCACAACTAAATGAGGATTTTCTTGTGCCCACGTAAAAGAATTGTAAAAGTTAAAAATACATGCATTGCTTACATAAGCGTCGTCTGTCCAAATGCAATTTATTGAAAAATTCGGAACATGGTTACGATTCTCCAGAAACCATTGGCAAAAATCCAAACGCAATTGAAAATCTCCGTCTCTAAGACGTGGTGTCCTATGTTATATAATAATAATAATAATAATAATAATTTTATTTCCTCTTTTCGGCAAAACAACAGTAATATTACACTTTACATTATACATTTCAATATTTCTGCTACAAAAAGAAGAAAAAGGAACTGGCCTGAATTTGTGCTTCTTCAAAGTACGACTTACGTTAGTGCTTGGTAGTCCAGTGGATTCTTTTAACTGTCGGGTTGAACTGTTGGGATTATTTCCGATAGTTCCTAAAACTACCATTTCTTCTAACTCCTTATCCCTGTTTGATGCATAATTTTTGGGTTTTTTCTTTTCAAACTAGCCACTATTAACTAGGTTATGTCGTAATCGAGCAAATATATCCTTGAAGTGTTGATGCCTCTCTGGATACCGCTCGCGGTACAAATAACTTGCCACTTCCGAATTTTCTCCGGTTTGTATGAAACACACTATCATATCCCATTTTTCGTAATTTTCAAACTTCATTGCCATTTATTTGACAATTCAATAACTGATCCTGAAGTAAAATTTGTCAATTACAAGTAAACAATTGAATTAAACCATATGGCCGCTCCGTCCAAAGCCTACTTCACAAAATGTGCATTTAAAGCTATATTCGGATAAGGAAAAATATACAGGGTATCCTATTTAAAAAATATATTTTTTGGCGGTAGTAACTATTAAAATATTATTTGTAAAAAATGTAACTTACACTGTTGAAATCCATGTGAAAAAATGCTTTGAGAATGTTTTTACAGAAATCAAAAATTTTGAATAGGAAAAGAATTACAAACATTTTTCTAATACGCAGAAAAACACCCTGTATATCTGAAACGATACTAGATATCGATATGCGGTTTTCACCATTGAGTTTATCATAAAAATTGAGCCTCTGGCACCGACATCAGTTTTCGTCTATCTCCTTTAGATAAAAGGGTTTACCTTTAAAAGTGTCCAATTTGGAGCACCCTGTACTGGCAAAATTAGAATTACTTTCATCTAAAAATCAATTACCTTAAAACTCTCTTTTACGTGGTCTACATACTAGCTTTGACCGCAATTTCCCGTTTTTTTTAATCCATTTTGCGAGTGATATTTTCGATCGGAGTAGGCCAACGCACAGTGGGGAAAAACGAAAAATCGTGTTTCAAAATTGTCTAGAGCCTTCAATTTTGGTTCGATTTGGACGATTTTTTTTTTTAAATTGAAGCTTATTAAATTCCGAACAAAGTTGTCGGAGCCGATTTTGCAATTAAACTTTTGTTTCAAAATGGCGGACGTCTTCAAAATGGCGGTTTCTGATTATATAGAGACTGAGACACAGAAAACGCTTACAGTTTCAAACCAAGTTGTGCTAAAATGCGTGTATGTATGTTTTTTTATGTCGCAGATAATATATCTAATATCACAGTTACAAGATTAATAATAACGAACCCAAAATGGCTGCCATGAACAATAAAAGTATTATAAATATGAATAAACGTACCATTATTATTTTATATCCATAACATTTGCATAAATAATTTCTTTAAGGTTGTTAATTATAAATATGTTTCAACAATTGACTTAAAATGACAAATCAAGTATGGCGTATGCCAAAATTGAATCGAGCAAGAAAGTTTTTCTGTGGCATTTAGACTGTGGCAGTCTGATCATTCAAGTTATTCAAGTTTAGTTGCGGGATTTAAATTTTCATGCAGTTATTGCTACAATATTGCTGCTGTAAATTTTAAGTATCGTAGACAATTTTCTAGCAGATACAAAAAACAGCGATACACGCAGAAAAGGACAGCTCACACAGCTAGAAAATGGCTACAACAGCTAAAACGTTTTGTTAAAATAGGGACAGCTAAATATTTTGCTGCACTAGCCACATTGTTTGCTGTTGTAGCAAAAAAGTGGCTGCTATTGCTAAACAGTGGCACAACTTGGTTTGAAACTGTAAGCGTTTTCTGTCTCAGTCGCTATATAATCAGAAACCCACTTCCGCCATTTTGAAACAAAAGTTTAATTGAAAAATCGGCTCCGACAACTTTGTTCGGAATTTAATAAGCTTCAATTTAAAAAAAAAATCGTCCAAATCGAACCAAAATTGAAGGCTCTAGACAATTTTGAAACACGATTTTTCGTTTTTCCCCACTCTGCAGCGTACCGTTTGCTTTGGAGCCACAGTTTTGTCTTAAAATGAAAAGATATTATACCCATTATAATAAACTCTCCTTTTACCAACTCCTGTCTTTCTTAGAATCATAAAAGTAGCAGCAGATGTTCGACGCAGCTAGAGCAAAACCTTTGTAAACAGCCGAAAAGTAAGCCTTACACTTGGCGCTATAATCGTCTATAACTTCGAAATTTTCCTCTTAAATTTTCAGGGAATATTATTGAAATATAATACTTTCCAATAGGATACTTTCTAAAAAGTCGATTTTTCCGACCCGAGAAAGTATAATGTTCTCTTAAAAGCACTCACAGTACGGAACACTAATTGCGCAAGTCCAACTTGCACTTGACCGACTTTTTTCTTAGCTACTAACACCCATAAACGTATCGTATATGAATAACATAAATTTGGTTGACAATTTTGGAGAAAATTATTTTTCGAGTACGGTTCTGTCATGGTAATCACTATGCAAAAAAGAAAATATATGTCTGCAATAAATTAAGAATGCAATAAGCAGTGTAAAATAATAAAGAATAGCAGTGAAAATCGTACACTTTCCATAAATGTACGATCTACTTCGAACAGTTGCATTTGATGACGATATGGGAAAAATTTCCTTTTCGTTTAAAAGAAGGCATCTCTAAAAATTAGACGTTATATTAGTTCATTATTTCACGTTGGTATTATTATTCAGAGATTGTATTGTCAATACAAGGTGTCCCATAAAAAGGTTTAATTTTAAACTATTTATAGTAAAAAAAAAATTGAGGAAAAATGGTAGTGTTTTTGCTGCATGAGTCTTACTTCTCTCACCTACTCGTACAGTGTATTTTTTTAAGGGAACATTACACCGGTCGAAATTTTTAATAATTTTAATGGAACTGATAAATTAATAAGAAAAACATTTTTTGACTCCGTAATTTTTCTGACATTTATTTTATAGGGGTTTTTTGCAGCCTTATAGAAGCCATTTTGAACATTGTGATCTGCTGGCGTGCACAATTGTGGCTCACTAGAACGTCTGAAAAAAATTCTTAGGAAAAGTAGGACTATGGCCTACGATTATTTTGTTTGAGCAAAAATTCACAAAATGATGGGCCTCCAAAGTTGGTGGTCTCAAAAATGGCATTTTTTTTCGTAAAAAAAAACATTAAAAATTAAAGAAAAAATTAACCAATCTTTTTTATTCTAGTTTATACTAAGACTATTGTTGTGTAGAAGAACATATTAAAATTTCAGACCGATCGATTAAATGGTTTTTAAGATATCGTGCACGCCGATTACAAAAACGTCTTGAGAAAACGCGTTGAAAGTTTTGACAAACGAATTTTATATAAAATCTACTTACATTCAATCAGCTATGCCTGCTGCATACAAAATTCCTTCCGACTCCTCATACACCTCGTTCTCAAATATTCTTTCGTCTCTCCGTGCGATTCTGACCTCTCTGGCGGCATCGGTGAGGTTGCACTCGGTATCTCTGATGCGTGCTTCGTCACGCTTCTGAGCGAGCGCAGTGGCTGCAGGTCCGATTGTCGTTCTCATGACCTCCATAATTTTTAATACTGCAGAGAACCCTATATTAAAAATACACGCAGATGTGTAAGTAGCAATTTCAATGATCTTTTTGTTAAAAAATTTGGGTTTTAAAGCTAAGTGCCAAACTAGAATTGAATGATTCATTGTTATTTTGTGTATTATTCCCCAAATACCGCTTAAAAATATCGTCTGCCGTCAAATCTTCATAAATAGATTTAAGAACTTGTTGAATATCATCATCCAGCGAGAGTAGATGCTTGAAATCACTCAAAGTATCTGCAGCTTTGTGCTTTCCCCACTTGCACCATGATTCAGCTCCAGCAAGACGTATGTCGTGGCCTTTCATCGGCTGAAATCTTATGGTAAAATGTGGACCAAACTTCTTTTTTCATTTCTTCCACTGAATCTGGGTGACGTCGAATATCTAAGCCATGGTAAAGTGATAAATCCTGCATTAATTTATTAGTTAGCTGAATTTTTTTAGGTTCAGATCTCCTTTTTTCCGGCGTTGGATTTTCTTTTTTAGCTTGCTTCCTTGTTTGTCTTAATACTTTTTTGGCTTCTTTTACTTAAAATCATAAAAGTAGCAGCCATGTTCGACGCAGGTAGAGCAAAACCTTTGTAAACAACCGAAAGGTAAGTTGGCACGCCGTGCGGTCGATTTGGTCTTTCTTGCACTATACCTTCGAAAGTATTTGAAGTTTTCCTCTGAAATTTTCAGAGAATATTATATAATACTTTCCAATAGGATACTTTCTAAAAAGTTGATTTTTCCGACCCGAGAAAGTGTAATGTTCCCTTAATGTTGTCGAGATTGTTGGAATAAATTAATACACGCTTAACGGGATGCACCTAGTCATGGAGCCGAAAAAAGCGTTTTTTTTCAGGAATTTTTTTTAGCGAAACTATTGATTATATAAATTAGATTTTTATTTTATATCATAATACAACTTAAAATACAACGAAGGAATTAAGAAAAATTTTTTTTCATCAAATGGCATTGGTTTAAACAAAAAAGCGAAAAAATGACGTCACGGCTTTTACATTTTTGAAAATTAAAAGTAAAATTCGTGATAAAATCAAAATTCCTTCGTTCAAAGACGAGCAATATGTATAAAGACAATATGTGCCAAATTTCAGCAAAATCGGTTCAGTGGTTCTTGAGATATCTTGCACACTGCCAAGCGGTTTTCAAGAAAAAATAGTTTCGAGAAAAACGCATTTTAAGTTTTATTTTTGAAAATCAAGTTAAAAAACAGTAATACAAAAATAATTTCTTATTTGTAAATGAATCATCGACTCCAGGGCCATATGCTGAATCTTTAGCGTCTATTTGAGCTTCTAGAATACTAATTTGTTCTTGTCTATGACGTGTTCTAGCTTCTTTTGTACTTTGTAGCAATTGTCGCTCGGCCAGGTCAACTCATTCTCCGTCCAGTTTAGCTGCGTAGTCATGTACATTTCGGCCACAATGAACTCCCATAGATCTCACTATATTTAACAAAGCCAATTGAAATCTAAATTTCAATAACTGCTATTACGACTGAATTGCTACGAGTGAACTGCTACGGTACTGAACAAACTTCCAATTTCGAATATTGAACCTTAAAATAGCAGATGTGAATACCTTGTCCTTTCTGAGGAGGATAATTGAAGAATTTCTTTGTATTATAAAAGAAAAAGTTTCAAATACATTAAAATCGAGTTAAGGTCGGCGAAGGCTGACCCGAGAGCAGCTGCTCTCTACCTGCTCAGAAAACTCTACGTAGCTGCACTTCTTTTAAACTGCTATAACTCCGTCAATTTTTAACCGATTTTTATGAATCTTACAGAAAATATTTTTAAGATGTCATACTAAAAGAAAATGTAAAAATTCAAAAATCGAAATTTTTCACCCATATGACTAGGTATATCCCCTTATTACTAAAAGAATTTAAATATTTACCATGAATTTAACATAGACCGTGTAATACCTATTAGAATGTTTTTGTGACCAACATTACCACGTTACTAAAAACGACATTCATTTTTTAGAAGGGTACATTTATTTCTTATGCAAAAGAAAAAAACATTCCATAGAATCGCCTTAAGACACCCACTGTCATTAACATTGTTATGGGAGTATTTTATTTTGTGCTCAATTCACCGAACCATGCGATATTTCGAGGCTACTTTTTTTTATTCTGTGATATAAAGAATTGTCGTCGTCTATGTACACCTTCAGAAGTCACATGACTAATCGCGTGCATGTACCTTGGTACTTAATTTGACCATCCTTATTTAATTTATTGTATTAGTCCTGATCACGTGTCGGTAACGATTTTTATTGTTTATTCATGTTTTTATGGATCGATTAAATTTATTTATTTTATGTTGGTTTATGTATTGTTTTTGTCTCCATAAGATCACTTTCATTTGTATGCTTTTAAAATGTCATTGGACATATTTTTACAAGTAATACTATGCTACATGTAAACTCTTAGGTACAGTTACAAATCGTTGGACAATAATTACCTGGATTTAAAAACTGATTCATGATGATGATAACTGAACGATTGTCGCAAAAATATATAGAGCCTTTTTCTCGTTAGATAGCTTTAGTGTCATATACGGCAGGTAATATAAGACGTATCGGGCCATACTTAGCGTCAGTTTGTTGTAAATCAACTATTTTTTATTATTATATTACTATATTGTTTTGCCCCTTAGCTACGCTTATGAGTTTAATACAAATCTAGAGTTTAACAAAAACCAATTCTCAATAAAAGATATACTATGTACACTTACTAATAGCTCAATAAAACAACTACTTTCTGCAATTAATTATTTTCTTTGTAAACTTATTGATGGCGCCGAGAAGTCGCCAAACTCTGCAATAATTAGGGTGATAGGTAAATATTTGTTAGCTAAACTTGAGAGTACGTATATGGTAAATTTTAGATAGTAAATGTATAACATAATATGCAGTCAGCTAGAGACATTATTACTCGGCCGAATTTCCACGGAAATCTCTACAGAAATATAACGAATTTCTGAAGCGAATGATCACGAGCGATGAAATGTGAATCACGTACGATAATAATGTGCGAAAAAGATCGTGATTGGAAAAAAACTATGGCAAAGCCAGGATTGAGGCCAAGAAAGGTGATGCTGTGTATTTGGTGGAATTGGAAGGCAATTGTGCATTATAAGTTGCTGCAGCCCGATTGATTACTCTACTGTCAGCAATTGACAAGTTTGAAATAAACGATTGAAAAAAATATGCCAGAACTAGTCAACAGAAAGGGTGTCACCATGACAACGCCAGACCACACACATTTTTGATGACTCGGCAAAAATTGACAGAACTTGACTGGGAAGTTTTAATGCATCAGCCGTATGGCCCGAAGCTTGCACCATCAGGCTAACATTTGTTTCGGTTTCTACAGAAGTCCCAGAATGGTGTTAAGATAATTTGAAAAGAGGCCTGTGAAAACCAACTTGTCGCAATTTTTTGTCCCAGAAACCACAGTAATGTAAAAAATAATTGTCTCAATTTTTACTTTAAAATGCCTATTACGTTTTCGACATGCTAATATACCCAGATATTTTAACTGCTTGCGGGAGTTGAGTTTCGGATCGCGATGTATGTACACGTAAATCGAACGCCCGGCAATAGTCACTCGTTCAACGAGCATTATTATGGTAGTGTTTCGACCTATTTAATTATTTTGTCGATTGCAAACGAGAGGGACTAGAAATAAAGCAGAGTGTAGTGTTAGATTAAGACAATAAGTAAAAAATTTGGAGATTTATGAGAATAATTTTGTGAAATTGTATGAAGCTAACGAAACGATAAGCGACGACATTGATCATTTTACTGTTTACGGTGATAAGAAATATAAATAACATTTTTTTTCTTTTTCTCCCGTGTTTGAAAATGGAATATACGAGGAACACACGTAAAGTTTTTATAACAGAAAGAATAATGGATAACGATGATTATACCTCAGGAGACTCGAAAAGAGGAACCAATGGGATTATTCAAGAAGAGTAAAAAGCTGAGAAGATCACCACAGAGAGAGAAAAACGAAAGAGTAGATAAGATAGACAATTTGATAGAAATGATCAGAGAACTAATGTTAGATATAAAGGATATGAAACAAGATCAGAAGAGATACCAACAAGAGTTGAAGGAACTAAGAAACGAGAATGAAGTATTGAAAGAGGAAAGTAAGATAATTAGAGAAAACATGAGAAGTATGGATTTGAAGATGAGTAAACTGGAAAAAGACAACGTAAGGAATAATATTGTAATATAAGGAATGAGTTTTGAAGCGAATAGCCAACCAGATCTGAAAATAGGTGTAGAACTTTTTATGGAGAGGAGTATGGACACAAAAGTACAGATTAAAGATGTGATAAAAATGGGAGCGACTATATACAAGATAGAACTTGGGAAAAACACGGGAGATAAGGAAGCTGTAATGAAAAATAAAAACAAACTGAGAAACCTAAGAGAGACAGTTTATATAAACAACGATTTAACAAAAGATGAACGCGAAATTCAAAAGAAATTGAAGTATATAGCAGAGAACGAGAGAAAGAATGGAAAAAGGGTGAAAATAGGATATCAAAAAATCGTAATCGAAGGAAGAGAATATAAATGGAACATTGAGGAAGAAAAACTGAAAGAACAAACAAAGAATACTACGACCATCAAGTCAAAAAACTGAGAAAAAGGAGAGAGATAGGTAGATTGACGACGAGCCTGGCAAAGATAAAGGATACGGAAGAGAGGACTAGTAAAATGAATACAAATAAGAAGATAATCAAAGAAATAGATAGAAAGAAAGAAATGGTAAATAATTATCGAGTTTTTGGATTGAGAATACGGAATAATAGGGGTATAAACGGAAAAGAGGATAAACTGACAGAAGAACAACAAATGTAGGAATCACTGAAACAGAGAGGAAAGGAAATTAGGCATTTATATAAACAAAAAGGCAGACTTGTAAAAAAAAAGTCATTTATTTTCGTTGAAAATCAAGAAATAAATTAAAAAATCATTAATAAAAATAATTGATTCTACGTGATCCGATAACTAATTAAATGAAGAACAACATGTAAAAATTTTAGCCCCATCCGATAGATAGAATTTTGTCTCTGCTTCCCACGAACCGAAAAAAAGTAGTTTCGAGAAAAACGATTTTAAAGTTTTTGTTAACTGTTTTTTTCTAGAAAACTTATACTTGCACTAATCAGCTATGCCTGCTACATACAGTACATTACATTTCTTCAAAGGTTTCATTGTCAGCGCAGGTATAAGGATACCGAAAGAACAGTAGAGCAGGTCAGATCGTTGCAGCTGCTGCCGTGGCTCGAGGTGCAGGGTACTACGACGCGCTCTCTTCTATCTGTTGTCACTTCATAAATATTTAGAATTTCGGTCTGAAATTTTTACAGTATACTCTCAATATATTTTACTTTAGAAATATATAAGAAAAAAAAATTGATTTTTTTGAAGCCGTCACACCGAGAATTCCTCTTAAGAGCCCTAATCTATAATTTTTTGTAAGTAAAGATGTTTAGTAGGTAGTTGAGAAACTCGATTGGAACTTAATTTTACTTACAATATGACATAAAAAGTAATTTCACAAGTCTCGCATCACAGATTTATGAACTTTTGGTTAACTCTATCTGATTTTCTCGTGTTTAGCGTGTTGAAACAGAGGTTGACCATCTTTAGCCTGTCTTAAATTATACTCTGTGATTGGTAAATATCCTGATACTATCTAACACGTAGGCTGAAAAGTTTTTGGTCTGATACCTAGATGTCGCCCTTTTGAAAAAATCCATGTTTTTTAGGAAGTACCAACCTTCAAACGATACGTGTCAAAATTTCTTGACATGTTGACGATTACTTTACAAGTTACAGTGGTTTTAATGACGCTACTTCTGACAATGGAAAATCGGATTTCGTGTGTTGATTAAACACTGTTGTTTCATGAGAAAAAATACCGTTCAAGCAAAGCGATAGCTTGTTAAGTGTTACGGGGACTCTGTCGCTAGAAAATCACTCATCATTTACTGGTATGCTGAATTTAAACGCGGTCGTAGAGATACAAATGATGCGGAACGCTCTGGACGCCCAAATGAGGTGGTTACACCGGAAAACATCAACAAATCCACAAGAGTGTTTTGGATGACCGTAAAGAGAAGAAGAAATTGCGTGAGATAGCTGACACCCATATCAAAAGAATGTGTTTGTCATATTTTGCATGAACATTTGGGCATGAGAAAGCTCTGTTCGAAATGGGTACCGCGTGTGGACCAAAAACAACAACGTGTTAATGATTCAGAGCACTGTTTGGACCTGTTTAAGCGCAATAAAAAGGATTTTTTCCTGCGATATGTGATAATGGTTGAAACATGGATCCACCACTACATACCGGAATCAAATAGGCAGTCAGCTGAATGGACCGCAGCCGCTGAAAGCCGTCCGAAGCGACCAAAGATACAACAGTCGGCTGGGAAGGTTTTGGCCTTTGTATTTTGGAATGCGCATGGAATATTTTTCATCGACTATGCTGAGAAGGGAAAAACCATCAATAGCGAATATTATATAAAGTTATTGGTGCGTTTGAAGGCAGAAATCGCAGAAACGGCCCCAAATGAACAAGAAAAAAATGCTCTTTCATCAAGACATTGCACCGTGTCACAAGTCAATGGTTACGATGGCAAAATTGCATGAATTGAAGTTCGAACTGCTTCCTCATCTACCGTATTCTCCAGATTTGACCCCCAGCGCAACTATTATCTATTCGCAGACCTCAAAAAAATACTCGCGGGAAAGACATTTGGTTTTTAACGAAGAACTTATTGCCGAAACTGAGACCTATTTTGAAGGCAAAGACAGATCCTTCTACAAGAAAGGTATAGAAATGTTAGAAAAGCGTTGTACTGATTATATCGCTCTTGACGGAGACTATATTGATGAATAACGTCGAATTTTGCAAAAAAAATGTGTTTTAAGTACGAGCTCGAGCTCGTAGTTAGACCAAAAAGTTTTCAGCCTACGTGTTATTATCGTGTATTTTAAATCATCGCTTAACTTGGCACAATGAGAAACAAGCAAGTTTTCTAAAAAATGGATAAAATTCAAGGGCGAGCTCTTCCAAATATGTTGTTTTAGAAGGTTTCTCTTTAATTTTACATTGCGTTTTCTTTGTTAGACTGAGAACTTGTGGAACGACCCTTATTTAACCAAATGATTCTAGGATGAAGTTTAAACACTATAATTTGGACTCTCCACTTTATTTTAAGTATTAATATTGTAGCCTTAAACTAAGAACTGCTAATTTTTAATATTATAGCCTCAACCGTTCCTTTCATTGCAAATTTTATATTTTATATCCTTAATAATAGGCTTTTCAACTACTTTCATATAAAAATAATAATAATAATTAATAATAAAATGTTCATCTCGGAGATATATTGAACGTATGTACTGATTCATTACTTATTTCATACTTTCGACTTCTGCAATTCTTACTTTTTCTGTTAATTATTATAAAAGTAAAAGAGTTTGTAATTACTAGTATGGATCTACTATTATAGAGAAATTTGTAGGGAAATAATAAGTAGCAGTGTTGAACGTGCTTATTTCTTTCATTCACTTCAAGAATTATTTCTGATTTTTTACAATCACAAGTGATATTTTGTCTGCTTTCCTGTGAAAGTATTAGGCGATTGTATCGATGGTTGGAAGTATAAGGAGGAATAAGCGGCGGTTTAGTAATCGTACAATAACGGACCCCTTATATATTCGATCAAGCATTCTAGCTTTAAGTCCACTCTAGATTTCTGTGAAGGAACAGATTCTTGAGTTTAAAAGCCAATTTCTCCATTGATGTTGCGACGAATATTCCCGTGTTGTCTACTAATTAACATCACGTTTGTTTTGGCAATATTAATAAACGTTTTTCAGTGTCGCTTTCCACGTTCGTTAAGTTTTTTTGGAATGAAACGTCTTTAAGGTTCTTAGCTACGAGTGCGCTATCGTCCGTGTAATAAATATACAGTCAGTCCAAAAAGTCTCCATACACCATCTGCGTTCTATACTATTTTTCTATTATGTTTAACTAATTAATTGGAACTATGAGAAGACATGTTTAAATTAATATTTGAAACTTAACCAACGAGGATTAGTATTAAAAAGAACTACAGAACATTTGATTTAGGAGTTACTTCATTGTTATAAAAATGTAAACAAAATTGATGTCAAAAAAGTCTCCACACACACTTAACAATTACCAATAATGGTTTAACGGAAAATAACTTCGTTTAAACTAATATTTAGTAGGACCGCCGCTGGCCTTGATAATCTCCTGTAACCTTTCTAGTAACTTCTGCTGGCAGATTCTCCCATTTGTTCAATATTTTGTTTTTTAATTCTTCTCTATTTCAAACATTATGTTTGCGAACGCGCCGCTTAAGTTCCTCCCATAAATGCTCGATGAGGTTAACATCGGATGATTGTGGAGGTGTATGAAGCTGTTGTCGCACATTATGGATCATTCATTCTCGCACCAAGTTTGCGGTATGTTTCGGATCATTGTCCTGTTGGAAAATGTATCTTCTCTCGAGTGCTAATTTTTGGACACTTTCTGTTAAATTGTCTCTCAAAATGTTCAGGTAAACATGCTGATTCATGGTACCATTAATAAAATGTAAACTTCCAACCCCTCCATGCACCCCCAAAGCATAACACTGCCACTCCCTTGTCTCACCATGGAACAGATGTTTTTAATATCGAATGCTGTATTCTTCTTTCTCCAAACTTTAGTCCTGCTGTCAGACCCAAAAAGGTTAAATTTAGTTTCATCTCTAAAATTACGGTTTCCCAAAGTTCAGGAGGTTTAGTTACGTATTCCCTAGACAAAGCTAACCGCTTTTTGCGATTAGCTTCCAAAATTAACTGCTTCCTGGCTGCACATTTCTTATAGCCTGCCCTGTGTAAACAGTTTCTCACTGTTTGTGAACAAACTTTTAATTTTGGTGCACTTTTCTTGGGATCTATAATTATTTGTCCAACAATACTGGCCTCTTCACATGGAGTCACTTTCTTGGGACGACCGGAGCGTGGTCGAAATTTATAGGAACCCGTTGATTTATACCGGTTTTACAATGTATTGAACAGTAGCATGCGATTTTTTAACAATTTTTCCTATATTTCTGTATGATTTTCTATCTTTCTACAAATCAATTATGATTTTTCGAACTTGAAATGGGATATCACAATTTCTCTCGCTCTTTTTAGTGTTCCGTACGGAACACTTATAAGATGACTTCGGTGTCTGTCTATCCGTCTGTCTGTCCGTCCGTCTGTCTGTCTGTCACACCCGATTTTCTCCGAAACTATTTAACATAGAAAGTTGAAATTTGGTAATAATATAGGAATTGATGGCCTCATCAGAGCCGTGCAGTTTTGAAAGTTAAATTTTGAATTAAGCGGTTAGTTTTGGGGGGTGAAATCGGAAGTGAAAAAAAATATTTTTTACTAGGTCATCGAGTGTGTTGTCAAATTAAAGCTTGTGAAAACACGAGTAATATATATATATATATATATATATATATATATATATATATATATATATATATATATATATATATATATATAATGTAACACTTGGGCTCACTTTTCTTTGTATTATTTTTAAAAAATCGCGAAAAATCACTGTCCCCCCACCTTATTTCGAAAAGTACTGATCAGCAACAAGTAAGAGATTATAAAGTATGGCCGAAAATTGTTCATTTGTTTTTAGTTTAGGAAGCAATAGATAGCTTGATAAAATGCGGCTAATTATAACGTGTTTTTTTTCCATGCAGTGGAGTGTAGAGAGAAGAATTAAAAAATAGAATATTAAACGAATGGAGTTACTAGAAAGTTACATGCGGTCTAACTCAATTTCATGGATAGATCGATCTAAAATTAATAAAGATGAGTCATCGGAAAAATAATCTGTAAAATCATCTATCAACGATTTTGACTGATCATAATCTTCAAGCAGCTCATTCTCATCTAGATCTTACGAAGATATTTCCGCAGTATGTTCGCAGTTCGCACAATTCAAACCATTGCAATGTTTACATAAACTAGTGAATCGAAGTCTTTTGCACGAACAACCTTTTATACTCGTGCCAGTATGAATCCTATTCAGATTTTGACTGATCCCCTTAACATGTTTTAATAAAGTCTTTTTTATATATATATATATATATATATATATATATATATATATATATATATATATATATATATATATATATATTATATATATATATACTTTTTTCTTGATATAAAAGCCAAATTTTCTTATAATTTGAAGACGTAATATCGAATTGAACGGGAAGTTACCCGTAAAAAAACCATTTGCCGGCCATAGTAAATACTCTTTTTTTAGGTTATGTACTTAATATTTTTTAATGCAATTTACGCAGGTTTTTAAGCAATTTTATGACGAGTAACATGATTTTTTTTGTCGCATAACAATGAACAGAAGCTGAGATATTTAAGGAATAGTGAGCCGAAAAGCGTTAAAATGTAAAAAAATGCATAAAATAGAGGAAAAATGGCCTTGCGGTCAAAAATAGGCTGAGAAAACTCGTTTACATTATGTTGGCACTATTTCAAAGTAATTAAATCGATTTCCAAACTGTACCTAAAAAATTTCCAAAAATCATGAAAATTTTACGGCATTTACCTCCACTATAAAGAATAAAGGCCACACAGATGGATGTTAAAAATCAAAATGTTTTATAATCATTTGCTTATCATTACAAAATCAATTTTGTTAAAAACCTTTGCAAAAATTTAGAAAATATCATTGCTCTGATAACATAGTTTGTAGTTATGTTTTTAAAGAGTTACTGTTTATCTAAAAAAAAAAGAACAATTTTATATCTTTTGTATGAATAACTAAGAAGAAACCTTGAACTTATAGGTTTTTTGTACTCGAAAGTGATGTAAAATCGTGTTTCAAAACGATATAACTTTTTTAACACACCTGAATCACAGAACAATAAACATTATTTATTATATTAAAAAAATGTCAAAGTGATTGTATTTTTTTACATTAGAAGTGGTAATGGTAAAAGTAAATACACATTTTCAAAATATTTTTAAAAGTAAGCAGGCATTGATCCTTGAAAATATCAACAGTGAATAAAGCGAGTAACCTTGCCAGTAGAACTTCCTAAACTATTTTATTATTGTTATTAGACCTTTTTGATGCCTGTTGACATTGTTGGCAAATGGTTTTTGAAGCTAAGTTTATTGATTTTTATTTGCAATGTAAATATATGTTAATTTATTTGTTTGTTTCTAAAAAGAAAATTGTTCATAATATTTTTTTTTATCACTTTACGCTTTCTGTTTTATATAATTATATTATATAAACTTTTATGTATTATCTTATTTTAGTTATAATGTATTTTTGACGGTTTCCATCTGATTTTGATAATAAAAGAGTGTTATTTACATAAACCCTTTTATTATACTAGGTAAATTTAATTGTTCTTAACAAGTGTCCATAATAAAATTGTTTAGATAAGCCTTTTTGGTGAAATCACAAATTAAAAGCCAATTAGAACAAAATTTCCAAGTTTTTGCAGGATAATCGTTTTGAGGCGATTTCTTAGAACTCCAGTTGAAGTAAGAACTCATTTCAAGTTTCTAGGGATTATGGAAATTCCTAATAACATTTTATGATAAAAACTATGCTCTAAATACCATTGCCCTTTTGGAAATTAACCATTCGCAACAGTACTTTGTCAATCATACAGGCTCAATTGTTTTGTGAAAATGCTAAAAACGAAAGAAGTTTCCGTTGAAAATCGGGCTCTGAGAGACATCAAAATGGTCACTCGAGTCTACAAATCGCGAGTGATATGGGGATGCCAAGGAGAACGGTGGACTACATCGTAAAAAAAAATTTCTGCGGAACATGGAATTCTCAACCAAAAACGTTCCGGAATTCGTCGAAAAACGACTCCCGCTGAAGACAGAGCTATAACAATATCCAGCAGACGTAATCGCCGCCTAACCGCACCAGAAATCACGGCTCAAGTAAACCTGGAGCGGCCCATCCCCATCAGCGTAACAACCGCGAAGAACAGGTTAGCAGAAGGTGGACTACTTGGGAGAGATGTAGTGAGGAACCACTTCTTAGACAAGTGAATAAACGTAAGCGATTACAATGGGCCCGAGAACATGAAAATTGGACATCAGAACAATAGAATTCCGTCCTTTGGAGCGACGAATATAAATTCGAAATTTTCGGTTCAAATCGACGAATTTACGTGCGGCGATCATCTGGAGAGAGGTTGTTTGTGGATGTTCAGTAATGGTTTGGGTTTGTTTTGATAACGGTAAAGTTGGAAAGGTTAGGAATCATGCGAAAAGAACAGTATCAAGAAATTTTGCTAATTCAAATGCTTCCTTCTGAAAGAGACATTTTTTAGAGGAAATTTATTTTTCAGCATGACAACGACCCTAAACATTCTGCTAAACAAATTAGAGAACTTTTGGACCAATGGAAATCCAATGACGTCCTGGAAGTGATGACTTGGTCTCAATAATCACTCGACTTGCTGTGGGACCATTTGGACAGGTGTGTTCGAAAACTCAATCCAACATCAAAAAGTCACTTGTGGGAACTTTTACAAGCAGAATGGGTTAAAATAACCGAAGAAACTACTGGACAGAATGCCGAAACTCTGTAAAGCGGTAATTAGAAACAAAGGAGGTCACATAGATGAGAAAAATCCTGGAAAATCATGAATATTTTTCAGATTTTCTACACTGTAAATAATGTGAAAATAAATAATAATTCAATAAAATTTAAAAAAATATATATTATCTGGGTTTTTGTTGTCTTGGGACTGAAATAACTAGGTGGGCAAATACTTTCTGACGGTACTGTATATTTTGAATAATCTGCGAGTATCTGCAGTCATTTTTACAGTTACTTAAACCCAGATTTCAAGGGAGACAAACACTTTCTTATAATCCACATATGCCACCCAAATTTTGAAGTTATATTCGTTTGACTTTTCTATTAGAGTTCTTAATGCTTGACGGAGGTGCAGTATCCTAAATATATATGAGTAAACCCAAAAAAAAGTAGTTAGAGCAGTCATAAACCGATAAAAAAAATTTAACTAGCACACTAGTTTACCAATATTTTTTCGAAAGTATGAGATATCTGAAACACGATGATGGTGCATGTTAATTTGACGGTATCAAAAAAGCATTGATATTTTTATATGTTAATGCTCTTAAAGATTTAAATAATCAATATTTTTGTTTTTTTTTTTTTTATCAGGAGAGCAGCGTAACCATACAGTTTTACGAGGCTGGTTTGAAAAGTCCGTGCAAAAATAAAAACTACTTATGTGTTTGGGGTAAACCTTGTTTATTTTTCGACATAGTCTCCTTTTAGGCTTATACACTTCGTCCAACGATGTTCTAGTTTGTTGATCCCTTCCGAATAAAAGGATTTGTCCAAGTCTGCAAAATATCCATTAGTGTATGCAATCACCTCCTCGTTTGAATAAAATCTTTGTACCGCCAGCCATTTCTTCAAATTGGGGAACAAATAGTAGTCCGAGAGAGCCAAGTCTGGAGAATAGGGGGGATGTGAAACGAGTTGGAATCCTATTTCCATTAATTTTGCGACCACAACTGCTGAGGTGTGTGCTGGTGCGTTGTCGTGATGGAAAAGGACTTTCTTGTGGGCCAATCGCGGACGTTTTTCTTGCAGCTCGGTTTTCAAACGGTCCAATAACGATGAATAATATTCACCTGTAATAGTTTTACCCTTTTCCAGATAGTCGATGAGGATTATCCCTTGCGAATCCCAAAAGACAGTCGCCATAACCTTTCCGGCCGAAGGAACGGTCTTCGCCTTTTTTGGTGCAGATTCCCCCTTGGTAACCCATTGTTTAGATTGTTGTTTGGTCTCAGGAGTATAGTAATGTATCCATGTTTCATCCACAGTGACGAAACGACGCTTAAAGTCCTCCGGATTCTTCTGGAACAGCTGCAAACTATCCTTGCAACACTTCACACGATTCCGTTTTTGGTCAAGCGTGAGCAATCGCGGCACCCATCTTGCGCATAGCTTTCTCATGTCCAAATGTTTATGCAAAATATTATGTACCCGTTCAGTCGAGATGCCCACAGCACTAGCAATCTCACGCACCTTAACTCTTCTGTCATCCATCACCATATCACGGATTTGATCAATGATTTCTGGAGTCGTAACCTCCACAGGCCGTCCAGAACGTTCAGCGTCACTTGTGCCCATATGGCCAGTCCGAAAATTTTGAAACCACTTATAAACTGTTCTAATCGAAGGTGCAGAGTCATCATAATGTTTATCAAGTTTCTCTTTAGTCTCCTGAGGCGTTTTGCCTTTCATAAAGTAATGTTTAATCACCACACGAAATTCTTTTTCGTCCATTTCTTGAAAATCACTCGACTTCCTTGATTCACACGAATGCCAAACACAAAGAAATAGACCAATATGGCTGAAAGTTGGTGTTCGTTCATTCAAGAGATGCTGCTAACTAAACATGACCTCGATACGCGCCGGTGGTGCCATCTCTCGGACTTTGCAGCCTCGTAAATACTTAACAATGTTGAGTAATCAATTGAAAAAAATTTATTCCATGATACGGTTAAATAGGGCGTGAAAATTGAATATTAGAATAATCAAAATTAGAGCTTTTCAGCCTATTTCTATTGCTCTGTCTAGCCCTTTTATTCGATTTGTGACTTGTAAAGAATAACTTTTTTTGTTTATTACAAATTTTTAAAATATAAAAAAAGTTGATGTGTCCTTCCGAACCCAAGTACGTTCCCAAATATACTTTATACTCACAAAACACAACAACACTCGGTTTAATTAAAATACTTAAAACTCTTAGTTTAATAATATTTATTTTTTATTTCGGAATATTAACAGAACAAGGTTTTTAAGAGTATAGCTCAGAGATACAAAATTTACATTTTGGTGTTTAAAAAAGGGATCTCACTTCAAATTGGCGGTTATTTTTTCAAAAATTTAGAAAACAAATTAATTTTTAAATCTTTTTCCTCAATGTCAGATTGCTTAAAACATGATCCTCCAGCAGTTTGGGCTTTGTTGATTCCTGCCATTAAAACAATTAAGCAAGAATTTCCTGATTTCTGCGTTCTTCATGTTCAAAACGATGGGCCTAAAATGCAATATAAAAATAAAACAATTTTTCTTCTTTCAGTATTTTTGCAAAAAGTTTGAATTGAATAATGCTTCATGAGACTTTACTGCTGCTGGACACGGTAAAAGCGAAGCTGATGGCATTGCAGGAAGCTTAAAAAGTGTATGTGATCGAATTGTGGCACATGGTAAAGACATTTATTTTGCAGATAAAATTGTTACAGTTTTTAATGAGAATAGCAAAATAAAACCTTTTTTAGTTGATGAAGAGGATATAAAAAATATAAAGGCTTTTATCCTTAAGAATGAACAGCGAGTAAAGGAAACGACGGTACATCAAGTAATTTGGGTTAATAAAAAGAACATTTTTTATATCTTCGTTATTTTTCATGTAATGAATGTATCTCACAACAGTCTTGTAAACATTTTTCTCTAGCTAAGAATACTACATGTTATGACCAAAATAAATAGTTATAAGGATAATTAATAATTCATTATAGTTCATAATTGTTTTAATAAAATTACTTGGTATGGCATTTGACTTGAATAACCATACTATTTAATTTTTACATTAAGTTTTTAAAATTCTAAACTAATGTATAAAAATTCTTAAAAATAATTTTTTCATAAAAAGTTTAATTCGAATAAAGGGGCCAGACGAAACCAAATTCTTAAAAGTAAAGCAAAAGAGCTCGATTTTGAGAATTCAGATATTAATAGTTCGATTCTTTTTCTTCAGAATGAATAATACTTTTTGCATTGTTTTCTTAAAATTAAATTTTAAAATTCTGCTCAAAAAATTGATCCCTTACAAGTTGTAAATCGAATAAAGACTAGATAGAGCAAAATTACTAAAAGTAGATGGAAAAGCTCTAATTTCGATTATTCAGTTATTCAAATTTCGCGCACTTTTTAACCGCATCATGGAATCGATTGTCAAAACATTAAAAGTAGTTAATGATATGGCTGAGCGTGGTGTTAAATTAATAACCGACTTTAACGATCTTCTGACAAAAGATGAAGACCAAAAGCAATATGTCCTGCAAGTTGTAAGTAAATGCCGAGCATTATATCCTGACGTTTCAAAAACTACTTTAACAAAAGCTCTAGAATAGATTAGATAACTATGTAAAATTATCAACTCATGTAGGTACTACGTCTGTATCTTTTCTGTGTCTGTTTTGTATGTATTAACACATGGGCTGAAAAGTCCCGGGCCCAACACATAGATGGCGCTAGTTTTATTGCAGTCACCTTTTTTTCAGTTAATACTAACCTTCAAAAGACAGCTGTTAAAATTTCATGATATTCTATTCATTAGTTTGTGAGTTATTGTGCTAAGAGTGACGCTACTTTTGTTATTTTCAAAACAATGGATCAAAAACAATTTCGTGTTTTAATTTTACACTGCTTCTTGATGGGAAAAAATACCGTTCAAGCGAAGCAATGGCTTGAAAAGTGTTATGGGGACTCCGCTCCATCAGAAACAACAATAAAACGTTGGTTTGCTGACTTCAAACGTGGTCGTAGAGACACCGATGATGCAGAACGCAGTGGACGTCCAAATGAGGCGGTAACACCAGAAAACATCAAAAAAATCCATAAAATCGTTTTGACTGATCGAAAAGTGAAGTTGCGTGAGTTAGCTGACATCGTAAAGATATCAAAAGAACGTGTTGGCTTTATATTGCATGAGCATTTGACTATGAGAAAGCTCTGTTCAAAGTGGGTGCCGCGTTTGCTCACTGTTGATCAAAAACAAGAACGTGTTGATGATTCTGAGCAGTGTTTGGCCATGTTTAAACGTAACAAACCGAATTTTTGCGTCGATATGTGACAATGGATGAAACATGGATCCATCACTTCACTCCGGAATCAAAACGATCGTCATCTGAGTGGACAGCAACTGGTGAACCTCGTCCAAAGCGCCCGAAAGCACAACAATCGGCTGGAAAGGTTATGGCCTCGGTATTTTGGGATGTGCGTGGTGTAATATTCATCGACTATCTTGAGAAAGGAAATACCATCAACAGTGAATATTATATAGCGTTATTGGAGCGTTTGAAGGCCGAAATTGCAAAGAAACGACCGCATATGGCAAAGAAAAAAATTTTTGTTTCATCAAGACAACGCACCGTGTCACAAGTCAATCAAAACAATGGCAAAACTACATGAATTGAACTTCGAATTGCTCCCACATCCACCGTATTCGCCAGATTTGGCTCCCAGCGACTACTGGCTGTTCGCAGACCTGAAAAAAATGCTCGCCGGTAAGAAATTTCGCACGAATGAAGAGGCTATCGCTGAAACTGAGGCCTATTTTGAGGCAAAAGATAAATCGTTCTACAAAAGTGGTATTGAAATGTTAGAGCGGCGCTGGAATGATTGCGTTGCTCTTGATAGAGATTACGTTGATGAATAAAGCTAATTTTGAACCAAGAAAAACCGTGTTTTCTTTGTTAGGCCCGGGACTTTACAGCCCATGTGTTATATACCTAATTTTTATATTTTAAAATAAAAAATGTCATTAGACTTATCAGTATTACTTGTTTTTTTTTTATTATATTTCTACTTTAAACTCAAAAATATACCAAAAAAAAAAGCAAAATTTATCACTTAATAACAAAATATACGAAGTATGCTCCCAGTGGTACCAGGTCACGTTTTTGGGGCTAAAGGCTGTTGTAACTCGGTTTGACTTAAAATAACAACAATTATGTATAGAATATAAATTTTGAAGAACAACATTAGCTTTCTTTTGAGATATTAAGCGTGTTTCTATTATTTACCGTTCTGGAATTATGGCTCCATATGTCAGCTTTTTGACCAAAAATTTGGATTTTTTCAAACTTTGAGCGACGAGCGGCACGGGTTAACGTCGTTTAATCGAGCTCAAATTTCGGCTATCTCAATATCTGGAAAGGGGAATCGTTTTGTGGGGTCCAGACGAACAAAATATATATATATATATATATATATATATATATATATATATATATATATATATATATATATATATATTTATATGTATATATATATTTATATTTGTGTATATATATATATATATATATATATATATATATATATATATATATGTATATATATATATATATATATATATATATATATATATATATATATATAAATATATTTTAATATATATGTAATCAGATTGTGAAGGTTATGAATAAAAAGAGAAATAATCAAGGTCTTGAAACTATTGTATTCTATGTCACTTGTTCTTAACGATCTATATCTAGAATAATATGCAAAGATTCCGCATTCTTTAAATTAATGATATTTTTCATAGTACCTCATCAATTATTTTAAGACATTGAGTGATAGGTGTTAAAAAGTGACAGAATGATCTTGTACAACATATTATTATGTTGTTAGGAGATATAAGAACGCGAAATAGGTGTATAATTTTGTTTACTGTGTTTTTGTAATTACTCTTAATTTGTTACTCATTAAAAGTTTTTGGTATATAAAAGTCTGACCTATTAGCTGCATAAGTATTTGGTTTGGTTGGTTGTAGGCGGGATTTGCGATTATGCCTGTTTGTGCACTGCAGCCTCTTGGCTTATTGTCTTCCCCTCGCTTGGTCATTGTCCGACACTTTTCGTCTCGAACCATGTTCTGATGGATCATTAAAATTTTTTAACTGATAGTATCCTTTCACCCACTTGCTTACGAATGCCCTCACTTGCCCTTTGGTTGATTACAAAGGAATCCAGCCTCGAGTCGGAAAGTATATGCAGCATTCATGTTCAATAGGGTACTATTTAACCATAAATAAGGTTAGAAATAAATCACACACAAAGCATTGTTTGCAGTGGTGCTAGCGATAACCTAAAAAAAAGGGAACTACAAGTTATAGGCGACATGGTCTTACAGTCTGTCAATTAAGAACCGCTCGAATTCTGGAAAAAATGTGTTCCGAGAAGTATTCTTTGATCTCCTAATTCTAATACGGTTTAGCGTTTTCCAGTTTTTTCCAGCTGCAGGAAACACCACTGGGTGCGTCTTTTGAGAGTGGGTAACTGGCAGGTGGTTCGTCCCAGGTGTGTTCGGGACACCGGTGTCTTGATTTTAGTGTCTAGGGTCCGCATTGGCTTCCGAAAAGGAGGGGGCGGTCATCGAAAGTTGACTTAAATTTTTCGGCGAACTCATGTGGTGCTCTTCATGAATCTGGGCTATTAAAACCAGCCGCGGCCACGGAATTTGTCATTTTAGACCCCTATAGATGGGAACCAAGAAAGACTGCCTCGACCCGACGCGCAAACAAGAGACTCATTTTAGATTTTACGTGATTTCGAAGAAAGTTCGGAATCGACTGATACTTTTACTAAAATGCGTCGTAGATAGAGGCTCCCTCTACCGATTTTCTGTTGAATCGCAAAAATGATTATCGCTGATACATTCTTACTTGGTAGACTGTACTTGACCGACTGTACCCTAAATACGCAGAAGTTGCTGGCGGTCTCTGAGTATTCTAATTCTCTTGTATGAATTGGTTTTCTGTAAGCACAACCCATATTGATTTTTCTTCTGACATGGCATTTCACTAATATTGCTACAAAATTTTTGAGAAATATTACGACAAAAAATATCAGTGTATAGTACCCCATTAAAATTTAATTACGTTACTCTTCATGTATGTTTTAATGATGTTTTTATTAAAAATCTAGTGCAACTGCCGAATTAAACGTATGTTTTTGCTCTCTCTTTATATTACGCTGGTCAAACGTTAATATATTATTGGAAACTTGACCGACTTCTCTGTCCGCAATCTACTTCCTCTTTTATTTACTTACTTGTCATGGCAAATGGCCATATGACCATGCGGGGTCATAATAAACATCGACAATTAAATTCCTCGTGTCTAAAAAAGCATATGTTCAATGTGTATTCAAGAAATTATTACAGGTTTCACATTATCTATAAAGTTACCATGAAGCGGACTTAAATATTAGCGTTAAAGTGAAAATACAATAATTTTGCATTGCATAGATTCCTGAGGAACAGAAAAAAAAATTAAGTGAAGGCGTGTGGGAATAGTGCATGCGGACTTTCGTATCTTCCGATCTTACTACGTGGGGTGAAAAGTCCGAAGACCTTCCGAGAAATGGTAGCACAATCAATAAACCATGTGATTTTCAGTGAGTGTCATCTCTCAAGATTCGTGTAAAATTTTCATAATGTTTTGTTTATTATTTTGGGCATTACAGCTGTTTGAGTGACACTACTTTTGATTTTTACAAAACAATATAGCAAAAAGAATTTTGTTTGTTGATTAAACATTGCTTTGTGATGGGAAATAACCGGTCAAGGACAGATTGGACTTGCGCAATTAGTGTTCCGTACATTGATTGCGTTTAAAATAGATAGATTATTAAAGGTAATGCACTCGTGATATTTTTCGTTCAATCTACACCCTGTGGAGAATATTCCAGAATTTTTTCAAAATTTTTTTTTATCAGTACCTTTCGAGATAAGGGGGGAGATAGTGATTTTTCGCAATTTTGTTAAAAATAATACAAAAAAAAACTGTGCGCAAGTATTACATTATATATATTTTTGAACTCGTGTTTTCACAAGCTTTCATTTGACACCCCACTCGATGACCTCGTAATTTTTTTTTTTTTTTCATTTCCGATTTCAACCCCCCCAAAACTAACTCTTTAAGTCAAAATTTAACTTTTAAAATTACACTGCTCTGATTGGGCCATCAATTCCTATATTACTGCCAAATTTCAACTTCTATATCAAATAGTTTCGGAGAAAATCGGGTGTGAGAGACAGATGGACAGACGGATACCAAAGTGATCTTAAAGTGTTCCATACAGAACCCTAAAAATATAGCCAGAATCTAAGAATGGCTTCCAAAATGTGATGACACATTTGCTCCACGTATTCTGAATAAGAGCAAAGTGAAAGTGAGATAGATAGCTGACATTGTGAAGATACCAACAGAACGCGTGAGGCATACTTTGCATGAATATTTGCATATGGCATAAACCAAAGGAGTTTTTGTATCAGTGTGTAACAGTGGACGAAACATGGATCCACCACTACACGCTTGAGTCTCACAAGCAGTCGGCCGAGTAGCTGGAACCGAAGACTACTAAACGGAGTAACACTAGCTGCTTGGCTGTAGTAATTGCCAAAAACACACATACACATTGAGTGTCTCAGTAAATGGAATTTCAAAATCCAGTTTATTGGTAACTTGTACAACACTAGAGTTTTTGGTGTTTTTTCTGCCTCTGAATCTAATTATCAGTGGTTATTCTTACTAGAAAGAAACTTAGCTAGATACTGTAAATGTACACGGATTGAGTGCATGCGTCCTGTTTTTGGTTTACATAAACCAATGCTTGTCTTTCCCTTATAACCTGGATTTTTGAAGAAGGTGCTACAATCCTTTCCTTTAGGTAATAGTTTGCATACTCCAATCTTGGAGCTTACAACTTATACGGGTTCTTTACATTCAACCATACCACTAGAAAAAAAAACAAAACAATTATAATCTTTTTGGATATTTCTTGTTCTTAATTATTTGATAACCGAACCGAACCGTCCAAAAAAAAAAGATTTGACAAGTATTTTTTGGGATGTGTATGGAATAGTACTGGTCGATTATCTTGAGACTGAGCGAACAACCACCAGAGACTTTGATTTATTGGATCGTTTGAATGGTGAAATCGAGAAAAAAAAATTCTTTTTTATCGACAAAAAAAGTGTTATAGTGAGGATAATGCACCAGCTCAAAACTCCATAAAATCGATGGTGAAATTGGACCAATTGGGCTATGAATCGCTTTCTTATCCGCCATATTCACCAGATTTGGCCCCCAGCGATTATTACCTCTTTCCAAATTTGAAAAGGTGGCTCGAAGGAAAGGGAGAAGTCGAATGGGAAATTAAGACTTATTTTAGAGAGCTCGCTAAATCGTACTATATGAAAGGTAACCAAATGTTGGAAGATTCCTGGAATAAGTGTATCGTTCTTGAAAGAAACTATCGCTCTTGAAGGAAACTATGTTGACAGGACTTTTCACCCAATGTGGTATCTACCATCACCTATCGGCGCGAATCGATACTATTTTGCGTTCTTGCTTTATGAGCGTTAGTCTGGGAATTTTGGATCTCCGCAAGTATATTGTTGGTAGGATTACCTGTTGTATTACTGACACATACAATTTACTGTAATTATGTTTATTTCATTGGCCATTTAAGAAGGATAAGTTTTAGAAAGATCTTCACGCTATGTATATTTTTGTAGGTAGTTACTTTTACATAATGTCATTACTTTAATATTCTCAATGCCGCTCATTCGACATTACCTAATGTTTATAATTATGAAAGTAATAGATACCACCTTTGCAATAAGTCATTATACGTATAGTTATGGTTATTAATTTGGAAATTAAGGTTTATAGGGAATAAGTGGTAGTAAACAATTACGAGGGTAAAGCAAATATGAACCTGAATTCTTTTTTAAACAATTTATTTCTACAATAATGTAAAAAACAAAAAAACCTTATTTTTTAAGACAGTCTCCCCTGTTCAAAACACATTTGTCTCACCGAAAAGGAAGTTTGCCTCCCAACCCTTCTTTCAAGTGGCTAAACAAATAAAAGTCACAAGGCAGTAAATCCGGGTTGTAGGACGGGTGTTCCAAGGGTGTCCAGTATATTTGTTTCCATTTTTTTTCCAGCGTTGTCGTGAAGCAGTTCTCACCTTTTTTGTCGATAAGAGGGTCTAACTTGATCGAGGAGTTGACAGTAATAGGCAGCGTTAATGGTACGTCTCTCAAGGAGAAAAATCAACCGCCATATTCGAGTCCGCGATGCTGGTCCGAGGTCGGCGAGAATGACTCAGATTTCCCACTGTTTTCCGGCCATAGGAAAACTTCTTGTGACAGTCATAGACTTGGGATTTGGAAAGCGTCATTTTACCGAACTCTTTCGTCAGTCTTCGCAGAATTTTAAAAGGTTTTAAGTTTTTTAGCGTTAAAAACTTGATAATACTGTATTGCTCAATCGACACTGGTACCTCCCGTTTTGAGATGGCACTACTGACGACAAAATCGATCGAGAGATTCGATCGAGTGGTCTCTCTTACTCTTGATACCCCTACGCAATTAATAACGGGAAGGCGAGGCGATCGGATTACCTCACGAGAGTTGAGAGAAGAATTCCGGTTTATTTACCCTCGTATAACTCAAACTAAAACTGCAGCTGTAAATATAAAATAAATAGGCAGATTTATTAGGTAAGTTTTAATGTAAAGCCGTAAATCTACACCTTAAACCCCCATAGATTTTATTCGCTAAACAAAGTTGCACAACTCCGAGTCTACAAAGTTGGAACCAAACGGATATTCATGCCACAGGTCTAAATTAGCTTTAAACCTACAAATGTCATATTTAAATCTCAAATTTGTGCTTGGCCAACAGGTAAATGTAACATATTTGCATTCTAGGGATTATATATACAGAAACCGGTCAAGTGTAAGTCGAACTTGAGCAATTAGTGTTCCGCACGGTGATTGTTTTTAAAATAAAAAATTTTGTTACTCTAAATAATTTTTCAACAAAGTTTGTTTCCGATCTTTATAGAAAACATATGACTTTGAAATTTTTGTTTTTTTAATATACTAGATAAATTACACAAGTATACAAAAAAAATTCTCTGTCTTTTAAGTGAAACACTGTGATTTCTTAAGTATTTTTTTTATTCTGAATCCAAAAAAATCATAAAAAAGACATCTATGTGAGGATGTTTTAGAAAATATACTTAAAGTTGCCAGAAAACTATTAAATTGAAAAAAAAAACATTTTAATAAATAATGTAAAACTCTAAATCATTAAAATTATGGAATAAAACTACTATTTCGGACATCTTTAAATGTTCTGAATCTACTTTTATCATAAAAACTTAAAAATTTTAGGTTTTAGTGTTCATGTTTAACAAAAAACACGCATACACCTCCTTCAGCTAAACTAAATTCTTTTTACTACTCAGTATATATCACCACTACACCAAACACTTTATTTTTGCACTCGACGCGCGTTTCGCTAACCATGTTAGCTTCATCAGGAGCGATGATTGACTAAAGCTAAAACTACCAAATCTACCCTATTTATACTTAGCCTAACCCTTGAATTACTCAAGCGGAACTAATGACATAGGCAAGGCTATCAGTTCCGGTCAAGTAACCAGTAGAGGGGACTATAAGGAATAGGCCCTCTGTCTTTGTTTAAACTACTTTTACATTTTATGATTTCCATACTTTCGTATGCGTTCAACAATCTCCTATCAGATACATTTTTTATTAATCTTAGATTATCTAATGTTACAGTATGATCAGCTTCAAGAGCATGTTCGGCAATGCTAGACTTTTCTGTTCTGTTGTATTTTAAGTGTGCTAAATGTTCTTTAAATCGTGTTCTAATTGACCTTTTAGTTTGCCAACATACTTTTTGTCACAATCATTACAACTAATTTCATAAATTCCACTTTTCTCACAATTAGGAATCTTATCTTTGGGATTTCCTAAGATATTCCTCAGATTGTCTGATGACTTATAGACTAAGGTGAGGCCTACCTTATTAAATACCTTATTGAGTCCCTTGCTATATTTCGGATTATATGGTATGGAGACATACTTGGTGTTATTTTCTTCGCGTGTAAAAAAGGTGGAATTCTGAATATTAAACCTAAACTTATGCCTATTTATTAGCTTATTTACTAAGTTATCGTCATAACCATTAACTCTAGTTATATTTCTAATACGATTCCTTTCTTTATTAAAGTTTACTCTATTCAGAGGGAAAGTGACCAAACGATGAACTAAAAAATGTAATGAGGCTAATTTATGTTGTTTGTAATGAAATGAATCATTAGGAATATATCTATCTGTTACTATGTCCTTCCTATAGATATCAAATTCTAATCTATTATTATTTTTAATAATTAAAATATCTAGAAAAGGCAATTTTCCTTTGTTCTCAACTTCGTAAGTGAATTTAATGGAATCATACCGGCTATTTAATTTGGAAACAAAATCATCAATATTTGCTTTCTTTGTATCAAAAATCGCGAAAATATCATCCACATACCTATACCATACCCTTGGGAAATATTCGAATCCTTGACTGGCTTCGATTTCAAACTTACTCATGAATAAATTGGCTATGAAAGGTGACAAGCAATTACCCATAGCTGTTCCTTCTTTCTGAACATAAAATTGATTGTTATATTGGAAATAATTTTGTTCCATACAGAGTTTAGATAATATTAAGTATTCACGAATAATGGTCGCATGCGCAATGCGACCCATTGTTTCATCGGTCGGATCACCCACATATTTAATATCCAAATGGTTATCAAAAGAACTTGAGAAGTTATCATTAAATACTTTCGCAGTGAAGAATTCGTTAGAATTCATTAATAAAACAAAAAATCTAGTTCTTAATGAAGGTGAAGTCTTAATTTCTTTTGATGTTAGTTCTTTGTTCCCAAGTGTGCCAATTCCACAAACTTTACAATATCTCGAAGAATTACTTAGAATGAATGACTTTGAAGACGAAATTATTCGTGAATACTTAATATTATCTAAACTCTGTATGGAACAAAATTATTTCCAATATAACAATCAATTTATGTTCAGAAATAAGGAACAGCTATGGGTAATTGCTTGTCACCTTTCATAGCCAATTTATTCATGAGTAAGTTTGAAATCGAAGCCAGTCAAGGATTCGAATATTTCCCAAGGGTATGGTATAGGTATGTGGATGATATTTTCGCGATTTTTGATACAAAGAAAGCAAATATTGATGATTTTGTTTCCAAATTAAATAGCCGGTATGATTCCATTAAATTCACTTACGAAGTTGAGAACAAAGGACAATTGCCTTTTCTAGATATTTTAATTATTAAAAATAATAATAGATTAGAATTTGATATCTATAGGAAGGACATAGTAACAGATAGATATATTCCTAATGATTCATTTCATTGCAAACAACATAAATTAGCCTCATTACATTTTTTAGTTCATCGTTTGGTCACTTTCCCTCTGAATAGAGTAAACTTTAATAAAGAAAGGAATCGTATTAGAAATATAACTAGAGTTAATGGTTATGACGATGACTTAGTAAATAAGCTAATAAATAGGCATAAGTTTAGGTTTAATATTCAGAATTCCACCTTTTTTACACGCGAAGAAAATAACACCAAGTATGTCTCCATACCATATAATCCGAAATATAGCAAGGGACTCAATAAGGTATTTAATAAGGTAGGCCTCACCTTAGTCTATAAGCATCAGACAATCTGAGGAATATCTTAGGAAATCCCAAAGATAAGATTCCTAATTGTGAGAAAAGTGGAATTTATGAAATTAGTTGTAATGATTGTGACAAAAAGTATGTTGGGCAAACTAAAAGGTCAATTAGAACACGATTTAAAGAACATTTAGCACACTTAAAATACAACAGAACAGAAAAGTCTAGCATTGCCGAACATGCTCTTGAAGCTGATCATACTGTAACATTAGATAATCTAAGATTAATAAAAAATGTATCTGATAGGAGATTGTTGAACGCATACGAAAGTATGGAAATCATAAAATGTAAAAGTAGTTTAAACAAAGACAGAGGGCCTATTCCTTATAGTCCCCTCTACTGGTTACTTGACCGGAACTGATAGCCTTGCCTATGTTATTAGTTCCGCTTGAGTAATTCAAGGGTTAGGCTAAGTAAAAATAGGGTAGATTTGGTAGTTTAGCTTTAGTCAATCATCGCTCCTGATGAAGCTAACATGGTTAGCGAAACGCGCGTCGAGTGCAAAAATAAAATGTTTGATGTAGTGGTGATATATACTGAGTAGTATTATTGTGCCAAAGATTCCACATTCCCAACTTAGTTAAATTATTTTTATTTTTTATTAATATTAAACAAAACTCACTCGTTCACTTACTCACTCACTCACAACTTCTGTGGGTTCTTTACATTCAATCATAGCACTAGAAAAAAAAACAAAACAATTATAGTCTTTCTGGATATTTCTTGTTCTTAATTATTTGATAACCGGACCGAACCCTCCAAAAAAAAAGGATTATTTTAAGGAAGAGCGAACAACCACCAGAGACTTTGGTTTATTGGATCATTTGAATGGTGAAATCGAGAAAAAAAATTCTGCATTTATCGAGAAAAAAGTGTTGATAGTGAAGATAATGCACCAGCTCACAACTCCATCGATGGTGAAATTGAACCAATTGGGCTATGAATTGCTTTCTTTCCGCTCTATTCACCAGATATCTCCTTCAGCTAAACTAAATTGTTTTTATTTTTTATTAATATTAAACAAAACTCACTCATTCACTTACTCACTCGCTCACTCATTCACTCCCTCGCTTGCTCACTCAGTCACTCACTCATTCACATACCCCGATACTCACTCACTTTGCTCAAGCTGTGTCTACGACGCATTTTAGTAAAATATCAGTCGATTCCGAACTTTCGTCAAAATC
This sequence comes from Pachyrhynchus sulphureomaculatus, assembly GCA_019049505.1. Taxonomy (NCBI): domain Eukaryota; kingdom Metazoa; phylum Arthropoda; class Insecta; order Coleoptera; family Curculionidae; genus Pachyrhynchus; species Pachyrhynchus sulphureomaculatus. The sequence goes on along the minus strand of CM032449.1, from coordinate 173,058,203 downwards.
ACGTAAAATCCAAAATGAGTAACTTGTTTGCGCGTTGGTTCGAAGCAGTCTTTCTTTGTTTCCATCCAAAGGTGCCCAAAATGACACATCCCGCGGCTGCTAAATGTATTAAAAAGTCGTTTGTGACGAAGTGGGTAAACCATTTTAACGAGACGAAAAATGTCGAGGATTGCCAAAATGTGGCTCGGTAGGCAAAGTCACCCCGAAAGTCGAAAAACGAATTGTGTTTTTGTTTTCACAGGACCTGAAATTAACGCTGCGTCAAAAATCGGCAAAATTAAGAAAATCGGGTTTGAATGTGTCCCATGAGACCATTCGACAACATCTTGGTGCTTATGATTTCAAATTCCGAAGCACGTTGTAGAAACCTTTACTGGGCGAAAATCACGTCGCGAAGCGGCTAGCTTGGCTCCACAGTAAGATACTAGAGTGGCCCTCAGAATTGCCGAATGCCAACCCTATTGAAAACGTTTGGTCCCCTATAAAGAGAAATCTCAGAGAAAAGACTCTGAGGACTTGGACTCATCGTTTGTTGTTTCTCGAGATTCGAAAAATTGAAGATCATTGCAGAAAATCCGACAGCATGCTTCGAAGATGCCAGCCGATTATTGATGCAGGAAGCGATTGGACAATGTCACAAGGTAATTGCTCCGTTGTTAGCACACCAAAGAATACATTGATGGCAAAAAAATGTTCTCGAAATACAATTTTTCAAGAATACAGCGGGCACGTTCGTACTTGACAAACTGTAATGCTTTGTGGAAAGAGATTCATTTATGGTTAAATAATACATTTCCGAACATGAGTGCTACATATGCTTCCCGGTTCGAGGCTGTGTTCCTATGTAATCATCCAAAAGGTCCGAAAGTGACACCTACAGCGGCTGCTAAATATATGTGCGAGTCGAGGTCATTCGTTAGCAAGTGAGTGAAACGATGCTCTCAGTTATAAAATGTTGATATACGAGAACGTGGTTCGAGAACAAAAGCGTCGGATAAGGAAGAAAAAATGATAATTAATATGAAATAGATAGATCGAGAGGCATTGTAATTTTTTCCGACGAAGCTTCATTTTGGAGTTATGTTATCGTCCCACGAGTCTGGTCAAACACCTTGTGAACCCATGTTGGGGGATGTCTTTCGGAAAAGGATTTTCCAGAAGGCATTAGTCTGCCAAACGGTGGTTTGTCGATAAAAATAAGGAGTGGATTCTTCAAGAGGATAACGACCCCAAACATCGGAGTAACGGTAACAACACGGTCTTTATATTTGATTTCTTTCTCTTTAGTTTTGCACATGCTTAAAAGAAAGATAAGAACAAAGGCGTGCCAACATAAATGCTGCAAAATCTCCGTATTCTCCATTTTTTCTCGCCTTACCGTAATATTTAAGATTTCTCTTTCCAGGTGGCGTTGGATAGTTCGCATGTTACTCTTTTTTTTTCCTTTGTAATGGCCCATGTTTCGACCCACTATATCAGGGTTGGAATACTACATTGATGTAATATTCCTCAATAGTGCAGTAAAAAGGCATTTGAAATTGTATAGTCTAGATACAGCAATATTATGATTTTATCCTCTCTGGGGTATCATCAGGAGTATTGTCCCGAGTTTTGGATCTCGAAAAAGTTGTGCTCTTTTGTTTATAAACAATTTAAGTTTTCAAAAAGCGTTTTTTGAGCTTAAAATGTGAATAACTACAATTATATAAATCAGATCGGGATAAAAAAAATCAATCTTCGAAATGAAATTTCCAACAAATCCTCGTTGATTTTAAGTCTCTCAAGTGCGTACGTAACCTACAAAATTGAAAAAAAACAGACAAAAACCTGTTTTTTTTTTTCGTTTTATTGTACACATCGACTAAGTAAACCGATCCGCTTAAAGCTTTCAGAAAGTATGCCCTTTGTTGTAGCAATAATACCTTGAAATTTTGGTATAAAAATATTGAACTCGGTGGGTACAATTGAATTTGTTTTTTTTGAATTTTTATTCATTATTTATTAACCAACTAACATCAAATGCCTTTTTTCGGTCATTTTTACGTTAACAAAAATATTTTTTTTTAAATAAAGGTCTTATGATTCTCTACCAGATATGATAAAAATTATTCAATTTTTTTTACAAAATGACCGAAAAAAACGCATTTGTTGTTATTTGATTAATAAGTAAATTAAAAAAAAACGGTTAAAATTACTCCAAAAAAAAAAAAATTTTTAATGGCATCGGAAAGCTGGCGTTGAGACCTAAATTTTGAAAAAAAAAGATCCATTTTGGACCAAATGACGGAAAATTAAAATTTTATATAGCAAATTCTACTCAGTATATATCACCACTACACCAAACACTTTATTTTTGCACTCGACGCGCGTTTCGCTAACCATGTTAGCTTCATCAGGAGCGATGATTGACTAAAGCTAAACTACAAATTTACCCTATTTATACTTAGCCTAATCCTTCAATTACTCAGGCGGAACTAATGGCATAGGCAAGGCCATCAGTTTCGGTCAAGTAACCAGTAGAGGGGACTATAAGGAATAGGCCCTCTGTCTTTGTTTAAACTACTTTTACATTTTAGTAATCTTAGATTATCTAATGTTACAATATGATCAGCGGCAATGATAGACTTTTCTGTTCTACTGTATTTTAAGTGTGCTAAATGTTCTTTAAATCGTGTTTTAATTGACCTTTTAGTTTGCCCAACATACTTTTTGTCTCAATCATTACAACTAATTTCATAAATTCCACTTTTCTCACAATTAGGAATCTTTTCTTTGGGATTTCCTAAGATATTCATCAGATTGTCTGATGACTTATAGACTAAGGTGAGGCTTACCTTATTAAATACCTTATCGAGTCCCTTGCTATATTTCGGATTATATGGTATGGAGACATACTAGGTGTTATTTTCTTCACGTGTAAAAAAGGTGGAATTCTGAATATTAAACCTAAACTTTCGTCTATTTATTAGCTTATTTACTAAGTCATCGTCATAACCATTAACTCTAGTTATATTTCTAATACGATTCCTCTCTTTATTAAAATTTACTCTATTCAGAGGGGGGGAGGGAAAAAACTTTAATAAAGAAAGGAATCGTATTAGAAATATAACTAGAGTTAATGGTTATGACGATAACTTAGTAAATAAGGTAATAAATAGACATAAGTTTAGGTTTAATATGAATTCCACCTTTTTTACACGTGAAGAAATTAACACCAAGTATGTCTCCATACCATATAATCCGAAATACAGCAAGAGACTCAACAAGGTATTTAATAAGGTAGGCCTCACCTTAGTCTATAAGTCATCAGACAATCTGAGGAATATCTTAGGAAATCCCAAAGATAAGATTCCTAATTGAGAGAAAAGTGGAATTTATGAAATTAGTTGTAATGATTGTGAGAAAAAGTATCTTGGGCAAACTAAAAGGTCAATTAAAACACGATTTAAAAAACATTTAGCATTCTTAAAATACAGTAGAACAGAAAAGTCTAGCATTGCCGAACATGCTCTTGAAGCTGATCATATTGTAACATTAGATAATCTAAGATTAATAAAAAATGTATCTGATAGGAGATTGTTGAACGCATACGAAAGTATGGAAATTATAAAATGTAAAAGTAGTTTAAATAAAGACAGAGGGCCTATTCCTTATATTCCTATTGGTTATTTGACCGAAACTGATGGCCTTGCCTATGCCATTAGTTCCGCCTGAGTAATTCAAGGATTAGGCTAAGTATAAAAAGTGTAGATTTGTAGTTTAGCTGTAGTCAATCATCGCTCCTGATGAAGCTAACATGGTTAGCGAAACGCGCGTCGACTGCAAAAATAAAGTGTTTGGTGTAGTGGGGATATATACTGAGTAGTATCGTTGTGCCAAAGATTCCACATTCCCAACTTAGTATAACAAATTCAATTGTGCCCACTGGGTTCAATATTTTTGTACTAAAATTTCAGGGTATTTTGCTATAACTAAAGGCATATTTTCTGAAAGTTTTAAGCCGATCGGTTCACTTAGTCGACCTGTACAATGAAATGAAAAAAAAACAGTTACTTTTCTGTTTTTTTTAATTTTGTAGGTTATGTACGCACTTGAGCGACTTAAAATCAACGAGAATTTGTTGGAAATTTCATTACTAAGAGTTTGTTTTTTTTGTCTCGATCCGACTTATACAACACATTTTAAGATTTAAAAACGCGTTTTGAAAACTTAATTTGTTTATAAACAAAAGAGCACAAGTTTTTCGAAGTCCAAAACTCAAGACATTTCTGGTGATACCCTAGAGAGCTTAAAATCATAATATTGCTGTAGGTAAACTATTCCTATCTCATCATTATTTTGATCTTTTTTTACTGCACTACAATACGTAGTTTAAATCTTGACAACACTGATTTGTAACATAATCTTTCACTTAAACGTCCATTATCTGTTATTATTTTGCTAGGCGGGGAATATAAATCTAATGAATATATTATTTCCTTACTAAATTATTACATTTTTTTTCTCAAATAAATCAATAGTATTCCTAATGATAATCAAATTATCTGAATTTGAATACAATCGTACAAAATAGCCGTCAAATTAATTATACAATATATATCGGCGTTAAAACAGTCTTGTTTACATAAGTGTGTAGGCTTAAATATTGTAAATGTATGCACCATTGTAATGTAGCATTTGAAATTACTTGTGGTTCGGTACATCCGTTCAGTGATGTAAGAATTGTCAGATAAAAAAAAATACCGAAATGAATTTTACTTTGACAAGTGCATGTTTGTGAAACAGCAGGTACACTTATTGTAAAAGTTAACAAAGCACAAGTCGTTACATAATTTTTTTTTATTTTAATATATTTATTGTTAAAAAAATTATTTACTCAGTACTTTCCTTGCAGACATACAGTTCTGAAATAAACACTAAATTTGACTATCTTACGCTAAAGAAATAATTTGAAACCACCTTTGTTATTTACGATTTTTCACAATTTTAGATTCGATAAAAATTGATGTATAAAAGAAACCCTATTTTGACCTAAAACATTTCTTACCATTAAAATTAAAAATGAATCTAGAATACCATGTCGTCGCATAGATCTGTGTTCAAAAAATAGTAAGACTTTTAAATTTAAATCGCCCGGGCATTTCCAAATCGGATTAATTTTTTTTCGTTAGGTTGGTAGGACCTTAACTGTCATCTGTGTCAAATTTTAAGACCATAGCGTCAGTAGTTAATAAGACTCGCTTGCAACCATTCAACAACAAAAGTGCGTTTTTCGATTTTTAACATGAGTAAAAAAAATTCAGCAAAGAAGTTGCTTTAAATTTTGTTTTAAAACTGTTTTTTCGGCGTCCCAAACGTTCGAAATGATAAAAAAGTCATTTGGTGATGATGCTCCATCCAGAGCAAGTGTTTTTGATTGGTATAAATTGTTTAAAGAAGGCAGAGAACGTGTGGAGGACGATGGTCGTCCTTCAACATCTACCGTTGAGAACCACGTCGAACAAATCAAGGATTTGGTGCTCAAAAATCGTCGAATGCTAGAGGTGAACACAGACCGAGGAAACCACGCCAAAGCAAGTCGAAAATTAAGGTGATGTTAACAGTTTTCTTCGATTATCGTGGTGTTGTTCATTATGAATTCCTTCCGCCGGGCCAAACTGTCCACAAGGAATATTATTTAAGTGTTATGCGTCGTTTGCGTGAAGCTATTCGTCTTAAGAGGCCGGAATTATGGGCCGATAACTCTTGGTTTTTTCATCACGATAATACGCCTCCTCACACAGCATTGGTTCTTCGCGACTTTTTCATCAAAAATTCAACTCATATCATTCCGCAATCGCCCTAATCGCCTGATTTAGCTCCGTCGGACTTCGGGCTATTCCCTAAATTCAAAAAACCGCTTGGAGGACATCGTTTTAAGTGGATTGAGGAGATTAAAACTGAATCGAAGAAGGCTTTAAAGGCCATTCCAGATATCGAATTCAACAAGTGTTTCGAAGACTGGAAAAAACGTTGGCATAAATGCATTGTATTCAAAAGGGATAACTTTGAAGAGGACGAAATAAATTTGGAAAAATAAATGACCCGTTTGCGTTTTATTTCAAAAGTCTTAGTAATTTTTGATCACAGTAGTGTATATATATATATATATATATATATATATATATATATATATATATATATATATATATATATATATATATATATATATATATATACACGAGGCTGGTTTGAAAAGTCCGTGCGAAGTCCGAGAGATGGTACCACCGGCGCGTATCGAGGTCATGTTTAGTTAGTAGCATCTCTTGAATGAACGCACACCAAGTTTCAGCCATATTGGTCTATTTCTTTGTGTTTGGCATTTGTGTGAATCAAGGAAGTCGAGTGATTTTCAAGAAATGGACGAAAAAGAATTTCGTGTGGTGATTAAACATTACTTTATGAAAGGCAAAACACCTCAGGAGACTAAAGAAAAGCTTGATAAACATTATGGTGACTCTGCACCTTCGATTAGAACAGTTTATAAGTGGTTTCAAAATTTTCGGACTGGCCATATGGGCACAAGGTACGCTGAACGTTCTGGACGGCCTGTGGAGGTTACGACTCCAGAAATCATTGATCAAATCCATGATATGGTGATGGATGACAGAAGAGTTAAGGTGCGTGAGATTGCTAGTGCTGTGGGCATCTCGACTGAACGGGTACATAATATTTTGCATAAACATTTGGACATGAGAAAGCTATCCGCAAGATGGGTGCCGCGATTGCTCACGCTTGACCAAAAACGGAATCGTGTGAAGTGTTGCAAGGATGGTTTACAGCTGTTCCAAAAGAATCCGGAGGACTTTAAGCGTCGTTTCGTCACTGTGGATGAAACATGGATACATTACTATACTCCTGAGACCAAACAACAATCTAAACAATGGGTTACCAAGGGGGAATCTGCACCAAAAAAGGCGAAGACCGTTCCTTCGGCCGGAAAGGTTATGGCGACTGTCTTTTGGGATTCGCAAGGGATAATCCTCATCGACTATCTGGAAAAGGGTAAAACTATTACAGGTGAATATTATTCATCGTTATTGGACCGTTTGAAAACCGAGCTGCAAGAAAAACGCCCGCGATTGGCCCACAAGAAAGTCCTTTTCCATCACGACAACGCACCAGCACACACCTCAGCAGTTGTGGTCGCAAAATTAATGGAAATAGGATTCCAACTCGTTTCACATCCCCCCTATTCTCCAGACTTGGCTCCCTCGGACTACTATTTGTTCCCCAATTTGAAGAAATGGCTGGCGGGACAAAGATTTTATTCAAACGAGGAGGTGATTGCAAACACTAATGGATATTTTGCAGACTTGGACAAATCCTATTATTCGGAAGGGATCAACAAACTAGAACATCGTTGGACGAAGTGTATAAGCCTAAAAGAAGACTATGTCGAAAAATAAAAAAGGTTTACCCCAAACACATAAGTAGTTTTTATTTTTGAACGGACTTTTTAAACCAGCCTCGTATATATATATATATATATATATATATATATATATATATATATATATATATATATATATATATATATCGTGAAACGGGTGACTCGTGAGGTCATGTAGAAGCATATTCAATACTTTTTTTTGAAATTCGAAGATTTTTGAAAAATTAAAAAAAGGGGCCAAACTGCGTTTTTTCCAAATCATTTACAAAAAATAAACCCACCCATGAAAGGCCGCCCATTGTACAAACTAGCTAAAGGGAGAAGGAGCCATAAAAAAAAGACAAAAGCAGCCAACAATAAATCCCTTATATTACGATGCCGACATACATTAAATTTTTTGTCGGCGTTGGAAATTCTTTGTAGTAGTACAGTAAGCACACTAAGGTCAACTGCGTTACGACCTACCTCAAAAGTTTTTTGTTGTGCCTTGGCAAATAAAATTTTAGTAAATTACCTCCTTTAAAATTTTTACTTATTAAAATAAAATATTAAAATATAAAACTTGTGTAATTAATTTGTTGGTGTCACGAAGTAATTATTTTAAAAGGTAACAGTTTTTATAATATTATTTTTTTTATTAAATTTATTTAGCAAAAGTGCAGTCAAATCTGAATAACACGCGATTAATATTTTAGATTAGATTAGGATTGCTGATTAGTATTTATTGACTAGATTGTGATAGTATCAGTATCCTCACAGGTGTTCTACATAAATAAAACTGTAAATAATGTGTTTTTGTATTAAAAAATTGCAAAACAATAGAAGATTTACGTACGAATTTTAATATGTCTGTGTCTTTTTTAATAAGACTACACTTCTTGTAATACTCTCGATTTATAATATTCCTATGACATAATATTTTGTTACATTACTTGAAACCTTAAAGATCCAGATTTACTCATATCGATGGTTAATCCCTTTAATGTTTAATTTTTTTTTATTCGAGTGCAACTAGACATTTGTTTCGACTTAAAGCTTTTTCGAGAATACGTACTATACTTAAATCCGAATCTTACGAAAATAACTCATAACAGCTAAAAAAATCTATAAATTATTTGAAACGGACGTTGTCTAAGAAAGTAATATTGCATAAATTTAAGGAGTCAATTACTGGGGTTTTAAAGAAATTTCTTGTGCGTTTATAGTGGAAATGTAACTCCGAGTATGCCACCAACGAACAGTATCGGCAATATTGTGGAATTATATGGTTCAGCACTGTCGAAATTTACCAAAAAGTTGGCGAAAATGTTGTAATGGAGTAATGCGTAAAACTAAGTTAAAAACAAACCTTCTGGATTAAGTACATATTGATTGTTTCAAAATAACGATGGTTTTATTATATATATTTTTATTATATTACATTAATTATGTATTATTAATATTCTATTTAAATATAATACGCATAGTTTTTTTTGTTTAATTCTTTTAAGCTATTTTTGTTTAATTTTTAGTGTTCTGTACTGAATACTTATAAGATCACTTCGGCGTCTGTCCGTCTGTAACACCTCATTTTCTCCGAAACTATTTCACATAGAAAGTTGAAATTTGACACAAATATAAGAATTGATGGCCCAATCAGAGCCATGTAATTTTCAAAGTTAAATTTTGACGTAAGTGGTTAGTTTGAGGGGGGGGGGGTCAAATCGGAAGTGAAATTATTTTTTTTACCAGATCATCGACTGGGGTGTCAAATGAAAGCTTGTTAAAACGCAAATTCAAAAATATATATAATGTAATACTTGCGCACACTTTTTTTGTATTATTTTTTAAAAAAATTGCCCCTATCTTGAAAATCTCGAAAAATTAAAAAAAAAATCTGGAATATTCTCCATTGAATGAAAATTATCACAAGTGGTAATTTATCTGGTATATAAAAAAAATTCAAGTTAGTTTCCAACAAATATCGGAAACAAACTTTGTTGAAAACTCATTTGGGTTGTGTTTTGTGAAGTATAAAAAAAATATTTTCAAGGCAATTCTAGCACAGAACACTAATTGCGCAAGTCCAACTTGCACTTGACAGGATTTTTTTTATTTTTTAAATCATTTCCCATGATTTTAAATTTATACGGAAACCGACTACCAATTACATACTCTTACATAATCTCTAAGGTGTGGTTTTTAATTCTGGCATCTATTTATTTCCAGATAAAAGATAGTAAATTCGACTGATCGAAATCAAAACTTGAACCAATTAGAAATGTACGCAATTATTCTGCTTATATGGCTAACATACTTGAGCAAGCCGATTAAAATCATAGGCTAAGATATGTGATATGGGTACTTTCTTTTCTTCTAAACGGGTTTTTAGTTTATAATAGACTCGATACCTAAACGATGTTTAGTGAGTCAGTTTTTTTAATATAAATATGGTTTGCAATTGGTTATAAGTTTGTAAAATTCTTTTTGTTATAAAAGTTTTGTTATTTTTAGTATTCCGTTTCAAAATCGAAAAACGGAACATTTATGAAATTACTTCGGTGTCTGTCAATCTGTCTCTTAGCCGATTTTGTCCGAAACTATTTGACATAGAAAGTTGAAATTTGTCACAAATATAGGAAGTAATGGCCTAATCACAGCCGTGTAGTTTTGAGAGTTAAATTTTGTCTTAAGAGGTTAGTTTTGGGGGGTGAAATTAGAAGTGAAAAAATAATTTTTAATCGAGTGAGGTGTCAAATCAAAGCTTGTGAAAACGGGTATATATGATGTAATATTTACGCAAGCTTTACTTTATAGTATTAAATAACCCGGCAAGTGTAAGTCGGACTTGCGCAGTTAGTGTTACGTACGTTGATTGCTTTTAAAATAAGAATTTTTGTTAGGGAGGTGTAAAATGGTCAGTGACTTCACAAGAGACACCCCAAATGAGTTTTCAACAAAATTTTTTTCCGATCTTTACTGAAAATTGATGACCTTGAAATTTTTGTTTTTTCCCATATACCAGATAAATTATTGAGGGTATTACATTTTTGATAATTTTCTTTTAATGTACACCCTGTGGAGAATATTCCAGATTTTTTTTTAAATTTTTTATCAGTACTTTTCGAGACTTTTTTTTCATTTTTATTCCGTTTTCACTCAATTTAGAGTTGAAAAAACACGATTTTAGCAGCTCTCATGTCTTTGTCCAACTTTGAACTGCTGTAAATTGGAACCATTATTAACTAAAAATCCAAAATTTTACACAAATACTTGGTGGTACTAAGGGAACATTCTCACAAAGTTTGTAAAAAAAAATTCCATGTACGCTTGAAATGAACGACACACACACACACACACCCACATACATGCATACATACATACATACATACATACATACATACATACATATGTATATATATATATATATATATATATATATACGTGGTTAGAAAAATGGTTTAATATATTTAAACAGGTAATACCGCAGATAAATAGTAATCATTGGCACTTTACCAATAGTTTTTAAAAAGCAACTGTTGCTGAAACGACATAGTATGTCTGAAGTTCAGATTAGTTATTTTAGGCATTTTATCAGCAATTGTTCATTATTGAAAATAAGACACCCCATATCCACGAATTGTTCCTTTTTTACAATTGACATTAGAGTGTGCGTAATAACGCAAAATAATTTTCCGCAAACATTATTTTGACCTATTAGTGAGCGTAGTAGCATCATATTTCTTTATTTGATCACAGGAATCACCATTTCAGTAGATCTTCTCAGTCGTACGCTTCATTGCTGAAGGTCGTAGCCATCTTGAAAGTTTCTAGTCGATTTGACAACCATTTTTCGCCATCTGTCCCTGTTCGTCTCAAGGCATCAGTCACTCTAAGCCCCGTTATTGATTTTACCTGATCGGCCACGTGGTCTCTTCCCTTCTGCCTTTCCAGTCACGATCAGCCTTTCCAAGTTGTCTGGGTCTCTCCTTGATAGGTGATCAAAGTAGCCGAAAATTCTCTGGTAACAAATGGTAGACAATCTTGTTTTAATATTTTGTTGTTCTAGGATGGATTTGTTTGTTCTTTTGGCTGTCCAAGAAATGCGAGGTATACACCGCCAACACCACATTTTGAGGGCGTCTTTTTCTTATTTCCTATATATATATATATATATATATATATATATATATATATATATATATATATATATATATATATATATATATATATATATATATAGTCCTTTCTATACTATTTTTCTATTATGTTAACTAAACTATAAGAAAACATGTTTAAATTAATATTTGAAACTTAACCAACAAGGATTAGTATTAAAGACAACTACGGAACATTTTATTTAGAAGTTACACCATTGTTATAAGAATGTAAACAAAATTAATGTCAGAAAAGTCTCCATACACTGGAAGAAATACATTATAATGAGCCGCAGTTTATCAAGCTATCTATTGCTCGCTAAACTGAAAACAAATCAATAATTTTCAGCCAAACTTTATAATCAGTCACTTGTTGCTAGTAATTTTGTAGTGGGTTTGCAAAATAGTATTAAAAATGAGCGAGAGAAATTATAAAATTCCATTTCAAGTTCGAAAAATTATAATTGATTTGTGGAAAATCGTACGTAAATACGTACATTGTAAACCAGTATTGTTCACAAACAGTGACAAATTATTTACGGCAGGCTATCAGAGGTGTGCAGCCAGGAAGAAGCTGTTAATTTCGGAAGTTAATCGCAAAAAGCTTTTGCTAGAGAATACGTTACTAAACCTCCTGAATTTTAGGAATCCGTAATCTTTAGTGATGAAACTAAAATTAACCTTTTTGGGTCTGATGGCAGAACTAAAGTTTGGAGAAAGAAGAATACCGCATTCGATATTAAAAACATTTGTTACACGGTGAGACAAGGGGATGGCAGGGTTCTGATTTGGGGATGCAGGTCCGCTGAAGGGGTTGACAATTTACATTTTATTAATGGTACCATGGATCAGCATGTTTATCTGAACATTTTGAGAGACAATTTAAGAGAGAGTGTCCAAAAATGAGCACTCGAAAAAAGATACAACTTAGTGCGAGAATGGATAATCCATAATGTGCGTCAGCAGCTTCATACATCTCCGCAGTCACCCAATGTCAACCCCATCGAGCATTTATCGGAGGAACTTAAACGACATAATATGTCAAATAGAGAAGAATGAAAAAACAGAATATTGAAGGAATGGGAGAAGCTTAAAAGATTATCAAGGCCAGTGGCGGCCCCCTAAATATTAGTTTAAACTAAGTTGTTATTTTCCGTTCAACTCCGTCAAACTATTATTGGTAATTGTTAAGTGTATGGAGACTTTTTTGACTTTAATTTTGTTTACATTTTTTATAACAGGGAGCTAACTTTTAAATAAAATGTTCCGTAGTTGTTTTTAATACTAATCCTTATTGGTTAAGTTTCAAATATTAATTTAAACATGTTTTCTCATAGTTCCAATTAATTAGTTAAACATAACAGAAAAATAGTATAGAAAGCAGGTGGTGTATGGAGACTTTTTGGACTGACTGTATATAAATATGGGAGAGCTAAACAAAGCATTTACCCTCTGCCCCTATGGATGTAGAAAATACGCACCTTAGAAACGAATATTTATTTTGTGACAAATGCTGACTTGACAATTGTTAAATTTAATGTTAAGTTCTTAGAGTTCCACTGTGAGTGCGGGTTCTCTTTCGGGAAGAATTTCTCCCTTTCCCCGGTCACCGATTTTTAGTTTACTGTGTTGGGAGCGGTCTAATTAACTACTCTATATACATTTTGTACTGTATTTTTAGGAACTTATTCTATTTTTATGTAATTATAATAATACAATATCTTATTATAGAGCGTAGTATTACAACTTTCTAATAAAATCAGTGGAATAAAAACAATTATTCCTATACAATTTTTAATCTATTAAAATGTAAAAGTTCGAAAAATTTTTAACTAGCACCATTTATTTAATAAAATATCTATTATAACTTTTTACGTATGTTGCAAATTTTGACACATATAGACCATATTAAAATTCTTTTACTTACTGATTTTTTTGTCTAAATAAAAGTAGTTAATTTGCATTGTTTAGGCAACAGCGGAGAAACCAACTTAATCATAATGAAAACTCATTATCTCACATAATGAATGTTCATTGAAGCAAAGTACTTTCTTCTTTAGGATCACTTTGAGTGGCTGAAGTAGTCTGCTTTCGAAGGAAATGAAACAAATATCTTTTTATTAATATGAGAAAATTAAGTTCATTAACTTTTGACACGTTCAACAGCAAAAGGTGTTTTGTTTAATTTCTAGTAATTATTTTCGTTTATAATGGATAATTATTTAATTATTAAGGCAAACTATTAAAATTATACAGTCGGTCAAGTAAGAACTCGTCGTGCATTGTTCATTAAAAAAACGTATTTATTTAAATACTAGCAGTGCCCGCGGCTCCGCTCCCGTGGACTTGATTCACTACTATCGTCACTGCTTATTCCTTATGTTACCTAATGTAATAAAATATCTGCCATTATTTCCCCTTATCTCCTATTATCTCTACATAAGTTCCATTATCTAGGCTTATCTCTGCTCATCTCCCATTATTTCTCCTTATCTCCCATTATTTCCCCTTATCTCCCATTATCTCACCTTATCTTTCATTATCTAGGCTTATCTTGACTTATCACGCAATATTTCTCCTTATCTCCCATTATTTCTCCTTATCTCCCATTATCTAGACTTATCTCTGCTTATCTCCCATTATTTCTATTTATCTCTCATTATTTTATACTTATCTCCCATTATCTCACCTTATCTCCCATTATCTAGGCTTATATCGAATTATATAGAACATATGTATAAATTTATAAAAACACGTAAATCGGATAAGTGGTTCTCAAGTGATAAGCGCACTAACGGACAGACAGACAGAGAGACGTTCCATTTTATATATATTATATTCTTTGTAACATGATATTGTTCCATATTTAATTGTTTAGACAGTGTATTGCAAAAACAACGCGCTAACGGTAACCTTTTTTCCAACTTGATTCACTATTATCGTCACTGCTTATTCTTTATGTTACCTAACGCAATAAAATATATCCTAAAACCTGACCAGAGAACATATGTATGTTTTAAAAAAAGCACGTAAAGCGGATAGGTGGTTCTCCAGTGATAAGCGCACTAACGGACAGACAGACAGATAGGCAGACAGAGAGACATTGCATTTTATATATATTATAGAGAGAAGATTATAGATAACCTGGCCAGAGAACATATGTATGAATAAAAAAAAAAAACACGTAAATCGGATAAGTGGTTCTCGAGTGATAAGCGCTCTAACGGACAGACAGACAGACAGCGAGACGTTGCATTTTATATATATATTATAGATATAGATTATTATTATTATTATTATATAACCTGGCCAAAGAATATATGTATGAATTTAAAAAAAGACACGTAAATCGGATAAGTGGTTCAGGCGTGATAAACGCACTAATGGACCGACAGACAGACAGAGAGATATTGCATTTTATATATATTATAGATTATAGATATTCTCTGCTACATAATATTGTTTCATATTTAATGGTTTAGGCTGTGTATTGCAAACTTTTTTCCGACTTATTCACTATTATCGTCACTGCTCATGCCCTATGCTACCTATCGTAATAAAATATAGCCTATAACCTGGCCAGAGAACATATGTATGTTTTAAAAAAAAAGTACGTAAATCGTATAAGTGGTTCTCCAGTAATAAGCGCACTAACGGACAGACAGGCAGAAAGGCATATATATTATAGATTTTTTACATCATTCGGCAGTAAACGATTGCCATTCAGTAGTTCGTCCAGTTCCATCAGCATCGATGATCTCCTGGCATCTTGGGGGCATATTTTTGGCGAGATTTACCGCGTATTCTTGGGGCAAGGATTTCCAAATTGTCCGAATTTTGGGTGACTTTGGCTGCTTTACTTTGTACAGCAATGGTTTCTTGATTTTACTCCGCCACTTTAAATCGTTAGCTCGAAGATGAGTGCGAATCGTTTTATGCGATAAATCCAAATCTTTCTGCTTTAGTTTTTGCCCCCCTGGGAACAAAGTTAATTGAGAATTTTGGGAAAAAGTGGTAATAATCATTTTTTCATCCTTATCCGACACTTTTCCGCTCGAACCACGTCCTGGTCATCATCAACATTTTTTAACTGAGAGTATGGTTTCTCCTACTTGCTAACGAGTACCCTCGACTTACCCATATACTTAGCAGTAGCAGTAGTCTTGCTCTATAGAAGTTTTAAGTCGTACCACGCAGACTAACATGCATACGTATTGAATTGAGAACATTCTTTTTTTCGAAGTCAGTTAAAAATGGCACGGTTCTCTTATAATACAAAGATCGTCCTTTCCTATCTTTGCTGTATAATTTAAACCTCAAATCTGTTATAAAGTTCGTAGAACAAATACCACCGGCTTCCCACAGAGAAACCTATTAACGTTGACATTAGTTTACTTACCTATTGATTAAAAAATACCCATACAGATATGAAGTTCTCTGTTGTTTCACAGTAATTATTGTTTTCACCAGTGGTAATCGAAAGTAAATTCCCGTGTTGCGCACTAGCTCTATACGGCTATAATCATGCCAGGAATCACCTAAAGCCCCGTGATGTGGTAACTTCAAGTAAATGAAGTGAAGAGAATTGCAGTGCCAGCTAAGCTGCGGAAAATTCAATGACTTGCCGGCTTGACCTTTGTAGAAGCAATGAGATTGACGCCAACAGTTGTAGAGGACGTCCTTCTCGGGCTATAGAACAAGTATCATAAAATACGTTAAGATACAACTGCAGGTTAGGGTTTTTTTGGATACAGGGTTTAATATTAAAGAAAATCCGTTACAAAATTTTCTACATGTAACATTAGGCAGTTAGTTAGACAACCGTTTAAATCACCTTTATCATCCGTGGTGAAAATCTAACTTTTAACTAAATCACGACCCAATCATGCCTCTTCTTTTAAATCATCCCCAAGGACAATTCGCTATGATATTCTGACCTTTCGCTTGTAAGGCGGCGCATCTTCCTCACGACGTTTCATGCAAGAGAAGACAATTATTTGTTCGATACTCGGAATTCCATTTTAGTTATCTCTTCGGAAACGTGTTAAAGCGTGAACTTGAAAACCTTCTTCAAAGGTTACACCAGGTCGTCTACCGATGACGTCGGTATCGACGGCATCTTCACGACAATCGTGATGCCTAGACCATCACTTTCCGTTTTTATTTCTTCAGCGTGGTAATAGATACATGAGTACAGGGAGATATACAGGATCGGAATGAATTTTGTTTCTTGGGAATTTTCTTCGTGATTTTTTCAATCCTGGGATTGTCAGAATACAATTTATGGCGGCTGTGTCGTTATTGAAATAGAGTCAGGATTATTTTCCTAACTAGGAAACATTTTGTACACTGTATTTTACCTCCCTGTTGTCCTTTTTTTTATTTTTTGAAAAGGTTATTATTATTCATTCTGAAAAATTCATTATTCTTGGGGTTAGATCATGTGGATCAGTTGTCAAGGTTTGGCTTTTGACTAGATGAGGCATCTTCAGTGAGTTGTACTCTTCAAGGTGACACCACGGAGTGTTATCAAAGTTAAAGTCAAACATTTATTTATTACACAGGCCAACGATGAAAAAACTTTTTTAATAATTTTACCTGATTTCTATGTTTTTTGATGTCCTGGGTCCAAAAATAATAATAAAAAAGTCGTATCACCCACCAATTTTTCACATTTTAATATTCAAAATGTGAAAAGTTTATTTTTTATCATTCGAATGTTATTAGGTTGGCAATAAAATCAGAATTTTATAAGGTTGGCAGTAAAATCAAATGTTATTAGGTTGGCAGTTCCGATAAATGTCACAGCTGTTTGTTTTATTCCTATTAATGTAACCTCGCATAACCCACACTCAAAGTATGGCTAATCGTGGTTGTAAAAACTCTTCCAACAATGTTTGTTATATATTTGGTCAGTTTGTAGTTAAAAAACATCAAAGAAACATTACTGACTTTGTAAAAAAAGTATACTTTGCATATTTTGGTGTAGAAATCGGTAATCAAGAAAAATGTTGGGCTCCTCACAAAGTATGTTAGGTTTGTGTCGAGGATCTTAGGAAGATCTTAGAAAGAAAAGAAAGCGTTTAGATGTGCAGTACTCATGGTATGGAGAGAGAGCAAGAAAATCATTCAAATAATTGTCTATCCTAACTTTACTTC
Source organism: Pachyrhynchus sulphureomaculatus (assembly GCA_019049505.1). Classification (NCBI taxonomy): domain Eukaryota; kingdom Metazoa; phylum Arthropoda; class Insecta; order Coleoptera; family Curculionidae; genus Pachyrhynchus; species Pachyrhynchus sulphureomaculatus. The sequence continues at coordinate 173,040,476 of CM032449.1, read as the reverse complement.
AGCTAATCGGCCGGTAGGACATGGACCGGGACTTCCTGTCCCTGAACCACCTCATTCTATTAATAACTTTTTACAGTCCAGTCCCGAATTTAATGAAAATCGACAGGATGATGATGAGTTTCAATGTTCTCTAGAAAATTTAAAACCTCAGTTGTTTACCCAAGCTGAGTTAAATGATTTAGTGAGAGATTTGGGTTTGACTAAGGAAAAAGCAGAATTGCTTGGTTCTAGGCTGAAAGAAAAACATTTATTGGAATCTGGAACGTCTGTTTACCATTATAGAACAAGAGATCAACAGTTTGTATGTTTATGTATCAAGTTTTTCCTATTTTGAAATTTAATCGATGTCATATTGTGAGAGAACTGTGGGTGATACAAACAAATTGATACCAGATACGGTTTCAGCAGCCAAAATTGCATAACCCTTAGATGTATTGGTTTAAAAAGTTTTTACAAATATTTTTTTGTTAGCCTGTGTTATTAATCATTTATACAATTTGAGCTTACTTACTAACATAGTCTAACAAATACAATATGTAATACATGCACATTCATTTGTTTAATATACCTTTCGGCAGGCATATTGTTTGGCCTTTTTTTTGAGTATATTTGCTCTATGATTTTTTAATTATTTCCAGTCACTTCCGATTTACATCTTTAGTTACCTTTTTTCTTTTGTTTGGTTAGAAAGATTTTGTTGTTTTTGTTTGTAGTTGTGGTGTTTATTTATTTATTTTTACTACAACGAAAAAACCCATCTTGATTTTATCAGGTACAGAGTTTTATCAGGATAACGTGACTTACTTGTTTGTTAATAATATTGTGGTTCTTTCATTATTGCCCACATATACGAGGCATGTTTTTTAAGTAAGTACCGTTTTGGAATTAAAAAAAGACGTGCAAAGATATCGCTATAATTTTATTTTTACATGAAAGCCTGTACCTTAATCTACTTTTCTACATAATTTCCGTGAATATTGAGGCACTTGTCACAACGTGGCACCAGTTTTTGAATACCCTCCTCATAAAATTCTGCCGCCTGACTTGTTAACCACTGTATCACAAATGTTTTGACTTCGTTATCGTCTTGAAGACGCTGACCACCCAGGTGCTTCTTCAAGTGCAGGAACAAATGGTAGTCGCTGGGCGCCAGATCAGGGCTGTATGGAGGATGATCTAGAGTTTCCCATTTAAAAGATTTGATGAGATCTTTGGTCCGATTAGCCACATGTGGACGGGCATTGTCATGCAGCAAAACGATACCCTTACTCAACTTGCCACGTCTTTTGTTCTGGATTGCACGACGCAGATTGTTCAATGTCTCACAATAAGACGCTGCATTGATTGTCTCATTACGAGGCAGAAACTCCACTAGCAATACTCCTTTTCTGTCCCAAAAAACTGTGCACATGATTTTGCGGGCAGAAATTGTTTGCTTAAACTTCACTTTTTTGGGTGATGATGAATGTCGCCATTCCATGGATTGTTGTTTCGATTCTGGTGTGACGTAGGCCACCCATGTTTCGTCACCAGTAACAATTTGGTCTAAAAAATGTTCACCTTCATTGTGGTACCGCTCAAGGAAAGTCAATGCACTGCCTAAACGTTGGGTTTTGTGCAAATCCGTCAACATTTTTGGAACCCAACGTGAACACAATTTCCGGTAATTCAAGTTCTCGGTCACAATGCGATACAAAACACTACGAGAATATTGAGGAAAGCAGTCGCACAATGATGAAATTGTAAAGCGTCTGTTTTCTCTCACCTTTTCGTCCACTTTCTGCACCAAATCTTCATTAACGACCGAAGGACGCCCACTCCGTTCTTCATCATGCACATTTGTGCGGCCATCTTTAAATGCTCTCACCCATTTCCTTACCATTCCATCACTCATAATGTTTTGTCCGTAAACTTCACAGATCTCACGATGAATATCGATCGGTTTTACGCCTTTAGCACTAAGAAATCGTATAACAGCCCGTACTTCACAATCGGCGGGACTCACGACTGTCGGAGGCATCTTAAACACTCAGTAAACAACGTATACAATGAAGAATCAGACTGTAATGGCGTCAGTGCGTAGACATGAGATGTAGGTTACCAGCGCGCATGCGCGGAACGCCGACCGTATCGCTGCGGCGGCGGAATCGCAAAACGGTACTTACTTAAAAAACATGCCTCGTATTTCTCGTTGACTCTCTTTCATTCCTATGTATAATCAGTCAATCATTTGTTGTTTATTTCCTTACAGTATATATTATTATTTTATATCAACACTCATTATTTTAAATTCACCGTACACTGTACACTTCGCTATTATTTTACTTTAAACACTTAACAATTAGTTCAAATTTTTAGTCTAATTTTACCTTCAATCTGGTGTTACCTGCCTACCCGCTAATACTTTTCTTTTACTGTTTATGTTCTTGTATTTTTTTTTATGATTTTAAATAAATTGTTCAAATTTTATTGAGATTATGGATTCCTGAAATAAATTAGTATTAATGGTTTATGCTTCGGTTCATTTAGTTGTCTAGTTTGTGTCATGTTACTTGTTAGAGTAGATATTTCTGGTTTATATCTGTAGAATTTAGTAGATATATCTTCTATATATTGTCTTACGGTTTGCATGTTAGTCATTTGGTGTAGTTCGTTGATTCTTATGTATCGTCCAATAGATGTAACACATCTTAGTATGCGGTTTCGTGTGCGTTGTAGCCGTTCCGTGTGTCGGATATGCTGCACCATATTTGTGCCGCATAGATTAGTACTATGTTATGTTATATCCAAAAAATACCTAAGTTAGATGTTGCTGGTTTGATCTGTTATAGGAGTTTCTTATGATGATTCATTAGTATGTTATTGTGCTCTTGTTCAAAAAAATAATAAAAAAGATGTGCTTTTGTTCACAGCAGACAAAATTCGTAGTCCGTTAAGTACCTAAGGTCTTCTAAATTTTTTTTTTTTGCGATTCACTTACACCAGAAAGTTGAAGCTTCTGCTATTTCTAGAGGTGTAACGGGTACCCGGCCAAAACCGGGTACCTGACTACTTTAGCTTGGTACCCGGTTTGGCCTGATACTTTATTACCTGGCCAGGGGTACCCAACCAAATTTTTTTAAGCAGAATAAAGCCAAATTAAGAGTAAGACTTATTTAAAAATATGCAAGAGAAATATTTTAAATATAAGATCAACAACAAACCTAAACTATTACCAAACTTACATATAGAATATTTTAATATTTAAAATCGAGCAAAGGTACATTGTTGTATAGATATGTTAGTATTTCACCATTTTCAGGCGACAATCTGTTCTTTTTTAGTGTTCCGTATGGAACACTTATAATATCACTTCGGTGTCTCTCTGTCTATCTGTCTGCCTGTCTCTCCGCCTATCACCCCGATTTTCTCCGAAACTCCGAAAGTTGAAATTTGGCTCTAATATAGGAATTGATGGTCTCATTAGAGCCGTGTAGTTTTGAAAGTTAAATTTTGACTTAAGGGGTTAGTTTTGAGGGGTGAAATCGGAAGTAAAAAAAATTTTACTAGGTCATAGAGTGGGGTGTCAAAGGTTGTAACAACACGCGTTCAAAAATATATATAATGTAATACTTGCGCACACTTTTCTTTGTATTATTTTTAAAAAATTGCGAAAAATCGCTGTTCCTTCCTTGTTTCGAAAAGTAGTGATCAAAAAATTTTCAAAAAATTCTGGAATGTTCTCCACAGGGTGTAGATTGAACGAAAATTATCACGAGTGCATTATCTTTAATAATTTATCTGGTATATTAAAAAAAAAAAATTCCAGGTCATCAGTTTTCAATAAAGATCGAAAAAAACTTTGTCGAAAACTCATATGAGACGTGTTTTGTGAAGTCATTAATCATTTTATACCTCTGTAACAAAAATTTTAATTTCTAAAGCAATCAACGTACGGAACACTAATTGCGCAAATCCTACTTGCATTTGACCGGTTATTTTTTTTTTTAAATTTAAATCTCTTAAATAAAAATACGGTTCTGTTTGTTTAAGATTTAAGCGCTAATGTTGACGATGCACGGTGTAATTTTAAGTGTCGAAGATAAAGCTGGTTATGCAATAGATTACCTCAGAGAAAGGGTTAGTAAAACACGTTGAACTCAACCTTGGCCCACTTTTAATTATTATTTTTAATTAAACAACCTAATAGCCAAGTTTCAATTAATCAATCTTGACGTCAACCCGGAATTCAGTATTTTTATTAACATTTTTATTAAGATCCTTTCATGTCGTGGAACGTGTTTGACTATCATATGTCGATCAATTTCTTCTAGAGCGGGAGCTTGGAGTCTATGAAGCGCCATTATGACGCATTCATGATATATTAGGTCAGTCAGTAACTTTTGAAAGCGACACCTATGGAACATCACTTGAATTAAATATTGAACACCATTTTGAAAATTCATCTGTCTTATGAACACACCCTAAATTTCAAGTCAATTCATTGTTTATCAGCTGGTTAAAGTAGACGTGTTTGAATATTTTTCAAAAATGGAAAAAAATTGAATATCGTGCAACGATAAAATTTTTTGTTTTGGAAGTTTTATCGGCAAGTGAAATCCATGCAAAAGTATTGAAAATATTAAAGGAGTCTGCTTCTTCATTTTCAACTGTTCATAGATGGACTCGAGTTTAAACTGGTCGTACAAGCGTCAATAATGATCCACGTTCAAGACGTACAAGAACTGCAACAACTGAAGAAACTATTGTGCAAGTATAAAATATGGTAATAGAAGACCGTGAATGATTTAGCTGAGGCTATAGGCGTCTCACATGGATCAGTATATGAGATTTTAAGTAATGTTTTGGGTATGAGGAAGCTATTCATAAGATGGGTGCCGCATTTGCTAATATCGGAACAAAAAGGCACTCGGGAGAAACTTTCTAAACAACATTTGAATAAAACTGATTTTGTGCGTCTATTTGTAACTATGGATGAGACTTGGATTTACCAGTACGATCCTGAACTGCGACAACAAACCGCACAGTGGACTGATCCCGGTTGTTCAGCTCCAGAGCTAAAAAAGTTATCCAAAAAAATTATGGCATCAGATTTCTGGGATGTAAAAGGTATTTTGTTAATTGATCACCTTCAAACCGGTAAAACAATCACAGGAGAATATTATTGCAACTTTTGGACCAGCTGGATGAGAAAATTCGTGAGAACAGCCCGGTTTGCAGAAGAAAAAAAATCATCTTTTATTATGACAATGCACCTGCTCACATTCGTGCTTTGGCAACGGCAAAACTGGTCTGATTAAAGTACAAATTGTTGGAACATCTACCCTGTTCGCCAGATCTGGCACCGGCTGACTTCCATCTGTTCTCATACCTCAACTGATTTGCACGTGGGAAGCGTTTTTTAACAAATGATGAGGTGAGAGCATCCGTAAATGGGTATTTTGAAGGTCTTCCAGAAAACCACTTCAGAGATGGGGTAAATGAATTAGAAAAAATGTATTAAGTTTATGGGATATTATACTGAAGAAAAAATGTATTTCGACTCATTAATTCATCTTGTTTCATTTCCGCTTTCAAAACTTATTAACTAACCAATATTAGGCCGACTCAACTGTTACCATACTTCTGTATCATATTATTACTTCTAAAATGAAATCTTCCAGAACGTTTCAAATCTTCTAATTGTCTGGAAAATTATGTTTTGGACAATTTTTTTGCTGGGAAAGTCGTAACATGTTTATTTCCAAAAAATATTGTAGAAATATATAAAATCTGTCAACAAATTTAAACCTATAAATATATATACATATTTATATATATATATATATATATATATATATATATATATATATATATATATATATACATATATATATATATATATATATATATATATATATATATATATATATATATAACATATATATATATATATATATATATATATATATATATATATATATATATATATATATATATATACCAGGTGTATAAGTATGAAATGCGGATTTCAGACAACAGATGGTGCACCAATTCACTGCGCCATTTTGTTGTGTCATCAACAAGTGTCGGACGCGCACGAGTGATAAATTGGAAAAGTGTGTGCATAGTGTTGTATTGTTGTGTTCAATATGTCGAAATTTATGCCGAACAAAGAGCATTCGCGGACAGCATTAATTTTTTGTTTTAATTTGAAGAAAACTGCTGTTGAATCATACCTATTACTTCGAGAAGCTTATGGTGAACATGCTCCATCGCAAGATACGTGTGAACGATGGTTTCGGCGTTTTAAAAATGGTGACTTCGATGTTGCAGACAAGGAAGTGGAAAACCGCCCAAAAAAAAATACGAAGATGTGGAATTGCAAGCATTGTTGGACGGAGATGATTCGCAAACACAAAAACAACTCGCTGACCAATTGGGCGTTAGTCAACAAGCTGTTTCCAATCGGCTACGAGAGATGGGAAAGATTCAGAAGACCGGTAGATGAGTACCACATGAGTTGAACGACAGGCAAATAGAAAAACGCAAAAACACGTGTGACATTTTGCTCACTCGGTACAAAAGGAAGTCGTTTTTGCATCGTATAGTTACAGGGGATGAAAAGTGGATTTATTTTGAGAATCCCAAGCACAAAAAATCATGGGTAGTCCATGCGCACCATCCCCATCAACCTCAAGACCGAATCGCTTTGGTAGAAAGACGATGCTCTGTGTTTGGTGGGACCAGAGGGGCGTGGTCTATTATGAGCTGTTAAAACCTGGGGAAACGGTTAATACTAAACGTTACCTACAACAATTGATCGATTTGAACTGTTAGCTGCTTGAAAAAAGGCCAGAATACTGAAAGAAGCAGCACAAAGTAATTTTTCTTCATGACAATGCTCCATCACATACGGCAAAACCAGTTCGCGACACGTTAGAAGCACTCAGCTGGGAAGTTCTACTCCATGCGGCTTACTCACCAGACTTGGCTCCTTCCGATTACCACTTGTTTGCATCGATGGGTCACGCACTTGCTGAGCAGCGCTTTGGTTCGTACGAAGATGTAAAAAATGGCTCGATGAATGGTTCGCAGCAAAAGGGGAAGATTTTTGCTGGCGTGGTATTCACAAATTACCCGATCCAAGAAAGGGTTGTTTACTTACAGTGGATGAGTTTAATAAATGGCTTTACATTTACTAGTAGTTGTACTGAAGAATTCAAGGGCGAAGATTTCTGAATTAAGTGTGCTTCAAAGTATTTGTGCGGTTGTTTCGTTTACAACGTTCTTAAAATAGCGCTAAGAGAGCATTCGAATATCAAACATCTCGGTGGCTATAGTGAGCGCCAAATCGCAAAAAATTTCAGTACTTCAACTAAGAACAAATACAAAAGCGGATTGAAAAGACTTATAAAAAACCAGATAAATAACATTCTTTGTGCAAAAGTAAAAATTTATTTCCCCAAGTCAATATTTCAGACTAGCAAAACAAAAAAGTCCCTTGGAGCCAAATCTAAAAACTAGGCTAGATGGGGAACGATTTCGACGCCTAACTCGTGCACCTCTGTGATTGCAGCGGCCGATGTGTGAACAGGCACATTGTCCTGGTGAAAAGACACTTTTTGCACGCCAGTCTTGGTCTCTTCTGCTTCAGCTCACTATACAAACGGTCCAGTAACGTTACGTAATAAGAACCAGACACTGTTTTCCCTTTTCCAAATAGTCAATCACAGTTTTTTTTCTTTTCCCGTTGGTAAAACTGTTTTCGCTTTTTTCGATGCACTTTCACATTCGCCAACCCACTGTTTTGACTGCCTTTTTGTCTCAGGTATGTAATGGTGGAACCACGTTTGATCTGTAGTCACAAAAGGATGCCAGTTCTTCGGATTACGCTGCAACTTTTCCAAATACGACGAATGAATCGAAACTTTGGTACTAATACGAATATATTAATGCCTATCTTAACTGAAGCAAGAGCTTTAGAACATCGCGCAGTATATATATAAAAACATTCTCTGCCTTTTAAGTGAGACACGTGTGTCCGTAATTATTTTTTTATGCTGAATCCAAAAAAATCATAAAAAAAGACATTCACCGTAAGTTTTTTTCAGAAATGAAATAATAGTTTTGTTCAGTACAAATATTAATAAAAATTAAAAATCATTTTTTAATTCAAGGGTCGCCCATTTTTATTTTAAACAGCATTTTGCTACGAAGCTTAGTTAAAGGTGGTGTATGCGTGTTTTTTGTTGAACATGAACACTAAACCTAATATTTTAATGTTTTTTTTATGATAAATGTAGATTTAGAACATTTAAAGATGTCCGAAATAATAGTTTTATTCCATAATTTTAATGTGTGTACAGTTTTACATTATTTATTAAAATGTATTTTTTCAATTCAATAGTTTCCTGGCAACTAAATGTGTTTTCAGAAAAAACTCACGATGAATGTCTTTTTTATGATTTTTTTGGGTTCAGCAAAAAATTCCTTAAGAAAACACGTGTGTCACTTAAAAGACAGAAAATTTTTTTGTATATCTGTGTTATTGAGTACGTTTTAGTGGTAGTAAGGCAGTACAGTTTGCTAAAGATAAACAGAAAATCTAAGAGGATACTTGAAAATTCTACAAGAACATGCCATACCATTTGAGCTAAATATTATAGATTACAGTTTTATCTTTCAACAATATAACGACTCTAAACACTTTCAAAATAATGTCAAGGCTTTTACTTAAATTCAGTGTTTATTTTTAACTTATATATGCTAGAGGAGTAATGAGAAATAACTTCGCCCATTTGCTACTGTAGTTAGAGATTAATTTTAAAATTTCTTTATGCATTATGTCGGTAGTGCATATTTAACCGAATGCAAACACAGGCATTTGTTGTTCGACATTTAATATCTCAAGAATTGCATACAAAATTACACTTTGAATGAATATGGCCTAATACCCATGGTTAACAATCATTTTTGCACAACGTGGATTTACGTTTAGAGTTCGAAAATTATTTTTTCTATTAATATATATTTCAACTGATTTACGCATAGAATATTCTGGAAATCTATAAGAAAATGCGTTAATTTAATCTAATACGTACAGTATTATTGAGGTATCACCTAACATAAACTACGTTAGATACTATCTTTGAAAATTTAACTTTAACACGAAGAAACCACTTTTAGGTGTGTCCTCTTCTACTATCGATCCATCGTTTTCAGCGTTTTTTCCATCCTTCAAATGCTTCCTGAAACTCGCTTGCTGTGATAGTACGCAATTACATTTTCGTACATTCCTGAATCCCGTCTGTGGTTTGGAAACGATGTCGATTCAAACTGGATTGGAAATTTGAGAAACATGTAAACTCGGGAGAATACGCTAGATGGGGTACAACGAAAAATTCAAAAATCAACTGTATTCTTATACATTTTTCTAAATCCAATTCACACTTTTTTGGCATTTCTATATAAAAATACACCTAACCTTTATAGAGAGAGAATTCACTAAAATTAATAGATTATTAACGATGTGTAAACTACAAAATGTAGTAGACCAAATAATTACAAGAATAAAACAGGTCAACCGTTGTTGACATCCAAAAAATTTGTTCTTTTATTTTTTTCAATGGGATTTATAGTTATGTCAATTTATTTGATGTGCCAATTCAGAGAAATAAACATAAGTCTGGTGAGAAATAAGAGACATCTGTTTTCTGAGAACTGAAAGGGGTGGCAAATACTTTTGGCCAAACCAATAAGTTAGTTTAAAATTACAAGTGAAAATATTAACTAGTTCGACTTGGGCTAATTTCAAAAGTTTGCTTAATTTTGTGCGTTTACATATTATATTGAATTTTTCTTTTACAGTGGAAACAGCGCAGTTTGTTTTTTTTTAGTGTTCCGCACGGAATACTTATAAGATTACTTGAGTGTCTGTCTGTCCGTCTATCACACGCGATTTTCTCCGACACTATTTGACATACAAAGTTGAAATTTGGCACTAATATAGGAATTAATGGCCTCATCAGAGCCATGTAGTTTTGAAAGTTAAATTTTGTCTTAAGGGGTTAGTTTTGGGGGGTGAAATCGGAAGTGAAAAAAAAAATACCAGGTTATCGAGTATGTGTGTGGGTGTATTATTTTTAAAAAATTGCGAAAAATTCTCCAAAACTGATCAAAAAATTTTGAAAATATTCTGTAATATTCTCCACAAGGTGTAGATTGAATAAAAATTACCACGAGTGCATTACTTTTAATAATTTATCTGGTATATATAAAAAAGAAAAAAATCAAGGTCATTAGTTTTCAGTAAAGATCGGAGAAAAAATGTTTTTAAAACGCATTTGGGGTGTGTTTGGTGAAGTAACTGATCTTTTTATACTTCCGTAACAAAATTTTTTATTTTCAAAAGCAATCAACGTACGGAGCACCAATTGCGCAAGTCCAACTTGCTCGTGGCCGGTTATTTAATTATATATACTTTTATAAACAGCTAGGTACAAACTCTTTAAGGTTAATGTAAATACCTACTCTATCTTTATTTCTTCTATGACTTTTCCTTTCTATTCCGATTACAGTACGAACACAATGGAGGCTCAAGAACGGCGAAGTGTCACGGGGGCACGGAACAAGTACGCCCCTTAAAGGTCACTCGGTCGGAAACTTTTAACCCAGCTGACAAAAATTGGGACCGGAATGTTGAGGATGTTGTTTTCAGAGCGGACGTCTGTGGTGGTGACCCTCACCATTTTATAATTTTTGAAGGTTGTCGGGATATACGGAGTTTTTTAAAAAGCATTCAAACAGGTTGTACTCCTTAAAATAAGTTTACTACCCCAAACAGTCTGTAGTCTTCTTTGCAACGTCATACATCGTCATCTCATCTGCTGATCAACATTTTTGAAAATGAGCACTGTGTTTTCAGTTAATAACACTATAGGCTGTCTTATTTATACGACACGCTTGGTGTTAATCGTTATTAGAAAGAAACATTTGCACGGATATTCAAAGTATCTTATAATATTGCATTTACGGCAAGACATATTTGCAGATAAATTTACAAAGCTTGAAATTTGTGCGATATGTTGTTTGTATTGTTTCTCCGATTCAACCTCAATCTGTTTTTAAAATTCTGATAGTTGGCTACGAATTATTATAACAGGGATTTGACTAATCTTATAATTTTAGAGCTTGATTTCACTCCTTAAAATCTAGTTTCTCAGCAGTTAATAGTTCGAACAATTTAGTGCAGTAAAAAAAGCTCAATAAAGATCAGATAGGCATAGTTTAGATACAGCAATATTATGATTTTATCCTCTCTGGAGTATCACCAGAAGTATTGTCCTGAGTTTTGGACCTCGAAAAATTGGTGCTCTTTTGTTTATAGACAATTTAAGTTTTCAAAACGCGTTTTTTGAGCTCAAAATGTCAATAACTCCGGATATATAAGTCGGATCGAGACAAGAAACAACCAAACTCTTTGTAATGAAAATTCCATTGGTTTTAAGTCGCTCAGGTTGCGTACATAACCTACACAATTGAAAAACCGCCAAAAAACTTCTTTTTTTTTCATTTTGCAGGGCCGGCCCTAGCTTTTTTGCCGCCGTAGGCAAACTCAAAAAATGCTGCCGCACCCAAGCTTAAAGAAAACTATGTTAACCAGGAAAATGATATATAATTGAATTAAGACAACAATACTAATATAGATTTACGAAAAATTGTTTTATTGAAAAACAAAGTTTACATTTTTAACGAGCTAACGACAACGAACTTACAAACTAAAACTAGTACCTACTATTTTCAGAGATAATTTAAATATGCTTTTAATATAATGAACAAAACTAGTACAATAATATACAAAGTCTAAACCTAAATTAAAACAATTTTTTTGAAGTTTCATTTCTGCAGAATTGCGAATAATGTCTTTCAGATCTAATTTACTACTCAATTCATGTTCAATGGCCAACATTGCTAGCCCATCAAGACGATTTTGTGTAGTCATAGTTCATAAATAATTTTTTATTATTTTTAATTTAGAAAAAGTTCTTTCTCCGGTAACAACAGCTATGTGCAGCGTTAAAAAAATTCTTAGAGAGAGAGATAGGGAATTAATGAATTTAAGAACGTCAACTGGACCTTCGTTCTTAGTTAAAAGTTAAGAAACAATATTTCGTCAGCGAGATCTAAAGCGTTAAGATTGGACGAATCACCATCTGTCAAGACGTTTTCGAGATCTTTACAATGTGCCAGTAATTCATTTATACACGTCTTTAAGTTTATAAACATCATACAAAAATTCAAAAGAGTCATTATGACTATTCAGTAGGTTGAATCTCAGCTCCAATGCACTGATCGCCTGATCTATAGTCAAGAAAAAAATTCTATTTTATATGTTTGTTCTGGACGTGTATCGGTTCGTCTAAACCAGGGGTGCTCAAACTTGAACTGCTGGCGATCTACCTCAATATTGTTAGACTACGATCGATCGACTCTGAGAGGCTGCAAGTAAGTGTGATGCAGGATTGTCGTCTAGGTAGGGTGTATCGTGGCATAGATATTAGTTTTCCGCACAATATGCATTTTTTTAGTCATGGTAAGTGTAGGTCTGCTCTAAAATGTCAATGAAAAAACTCATAATTATTCAAAATTGCGAGTTTATTGGTGCTTACAAAACAAACGAGTTCTAGTGAGCGTCATCACCTCTTTCGTCCAGAAAAGCTGTTATTTCGGCAATAATTCTTGAAACCTTTCTAGGAATTTTCCGCGACTCAACCACCTGACGCCCGTGTGAAGAACTAAATCAGTTGTTCAGCTGACTCACTATCTTCCAACTGCAATTTAAAGAGCCGTCGTTGCAAGCTACGTGCACGAATAGAATTCACAATTTTTATTGCAATGCCCATAATCTCCTCCATGTTTAGAACTTTTGAACACAAAACTTATTGATGTATAATGCAATGGAAGGAGAAAAATGAAGGGAAATCATCATCAGCTCGACACAATGCCATAAAACCGTTTTTGTTTCCAGTCATTGCTGGTGCTCCATCGGTTGTAATGCACAGTAGTTTATATATTGGTAGCTTGTAGTTTGTTACAAAATTAAAGAAAACGTCATATATATCTTCGCCACGGGTCTTTCCTTTCAGAGGAATCATTGTCAAAAACTCTTCCTTAGCCGACATGTCATTGAATACCATTCGAATAAAAATACACAGCTGGGCAGTGTCTTATATCGGTGGATTCGTCGAACTGTAAAGAAAAGTATGTACATTCCATGATATCATGTTTTAGTTTATCTGCCATGTCCTGACTCATGACTTCAACACGCCTTGTGACAGTCGGACGAGATAACTGAAGTTCTCTAATAGAAGACATAATCTCTGTTTGATTTTTAAAATCTCCAAATAAAGTCTCACCCGCTTCAATAAATGCTTCCTTCACAACCAATCCATCATCAAATGGTTTCTTGTGTTTCGCCAATATATGAGATATTTTAAATGACGCCATCGTTGCAGCTTTTGATTGTTTGGCTGGTCTTGTGAACATGGTTTGTTATTTTTTCAAACAAGTTATCAAATCACGTACTTTTCGTTTTCTTAATTCACTCTGTGACGGAAAATCCTTTTCATAGTTTTTATGAACCGTTTTATGATGCCTCTCTAAGTTCCCACGCTTAGGTATTGCAACTGACGCACGGCAAATGAGACAAATGCACTTATCCTTTACCATACAAAAGAAAAATTCTTTCTCCCAATCGTTATTAAAATGATAAGTTTTTACTTCAAGTTACAACTCAGACTGACTCCTATTCCTGCAGGCGCAACATTTATATCGGCGCGAACGAAGTCTCGAATGTTCCCGTCAAACACGCCGCCCGAAGTTTCTAGAAAAATCGGCGGGAATCAAAAACGTGACTTTTCTGTGACAAGTACCGCGCGTTCCTTTTATAAAGCCGCCTTTTGCCGCTAGCAGAGGGTTATTACGATAAAAGAAAGTGATGAGGGGGTTATTCTGGCCTAATTGTGGATCGAATAAATTTTAGTAGTTTATTCATTACATTTTGTTTTAGTTACCTAAAACAAAATCTGTGAATAGTTCTATATCGGAATTTTTTTCTCGAGATCGACTCAAAAAGCATTCGCGATCGACTTGTCGATCACGATCGACCGTTTGAGCACCTCTGGTCTAAACTTTCATATGAAAAATTTCGTTTTGTAGTCCGAACACGATGACGTAATGTAGTCAATTCAAAGTTTTTTCTACGTCGATTTCGCTGGTTATATTTTCAGCTTCTAAGATAATGTCAAAGGATTCATCCGATCTTAATTCTTTAAAAAAAAGTAATGAGCTATTTAATAAATTAGTGGCTTGGGATAAATCAAAATCTTTGGATTGAAGTAGCTTACTTATCGGATTAATACGATTCAAAATTTTATACCAAATAACGATTGAACATAAAAACTTAAATTTTTTTTATTGTGGTCAATAAACCGCTGGCCTCATCTCGAATCATATTATCTATTTCGGCATTCGCATAAATACTTTATAAAGCATAATGAATATCTCCTATTTGAAAATGTAAGGGTTTTAGGCAATCTCTACGACTTTCGTAACGATTGTCGCTCAATGGTTTCAATGTAAGAGTATTGAAGTGTTCTCTTAATATGGCCCACCGAAAAGTCGATAAGGCAAAAAATGTATATAGCTTTTGAACCTATTAAAAAAGTTCGCTGCCTCGCAAAGAAGATTTTGCCATATCGTTAATTACTAAGTTTACGGAATGACTGCTGCAACGTACTTAAAATATTCTAGGGTTTAAAGTTTTAATTCTTGATTGTACTCGCGATTTGTCGCCTCTCATATTTGAACCATTGTCGTAACCTTGACCTCTCATATTTTCCACTTTCAATCCATTTTTCCCTTACTCTTCCAATAAAACTTGAGATAATTACTGACCAGTAGATCTCTCAATAGGAAGAAAACCCAAAAAATGTTCATTAATTTTACATTCAAATCCAAATGTTATTTGTTCAACCTTACTCGCATCGGTAGTGCAATCAAGAAAAACTGAATAATATTTCGCTTTTTGAACTTGTTTTATTATATAAAACTCTATGTTTTCATGTAATAATCCAAGAATTTCATTCTGGATGAAGCCTGTCGATTCCTGTTTGTATTTGATTTTACTACTCATTTTTTGCGCTCTAGTAGTTCAGGCGGTTTTGCCGCCGTAAGCAGTTGCCTACCGCCTAGAGCCGGCCCTGCATTTTGTTCTGCAGGTCGACTAAGGCTTGAAACTTTCAGAAAATGTGTTTTTTGTTATAGTGTCGGCACCAACTGCTCTTCATACATAGAATATATTTTTCTCCTGATGACGTTTTTTTTTCACAATCGTCTACATGATGCATTTGAAATTTTTCCTGTTCCTGAGTGATGGTTTTCCTACAATACCCTTAATCGTAGAAATTGGGGTTTTTGTTAGTTCACTGGTTTCGTGCAGAACACTTTGTTTATTCAAATTTCTTTTTATCAAACGGTAGTAAAGATTTTTCACTATTTGTTTGGCGTCAAGTGATCATATTTTCTCTTGCGATAGCCACTATTACAATTTTCCCACGGACGCCACATAATTAAAATAGAACCGCTACGTTGTAAGTTGTAAGTAAAACTAAAAATAAAAATAATAAAAAGTATCTTTCGAATCTGTGGTCATTAGGCCTATATTATCAAATACTTAACCAAACCGGGCTGCTAGGTAGTAAATATATAGGTAAAAATAGATCCAATATGATTGCTGGTGCAAGGGAGGGCGGTATACAAAGCAGGTAAAATAAAAATACGTTTATCGTAATACCTGGCAACTATGCACAAAACCCTAATAGGGTCGTTTATTGCCCCATTGAAAAAGCAAAAATGCAGAATCTTATATCTTGGGATTTACTTTACATGCATCACATAGCGCGTGGGGCGCTAACGCACGGGGAGCTATTCCTGAAATCATTCGTAAATAAGCGCATACGTAGCCTTTCATAATCGTAAGTATCGGGGAATTTTTAAGCCGTGATATTTATGAAATTGGTTAGTAAAATAATAACAACGATCACATTTAAATTATCGTAGGGGTCGTAGAGTACATGTCTACTTACTTTTTTTTTTCAACATGTTGTACCACTTGGATTTTAATGAAACTTGGCACGCTGTTAGGCGACACATAGACAAATATTATATATTTTTTTTCAAAGTGGTCATTCAATTAGATCTGATAGAAATCGATTTCTAATCTTTTTATTTAGGCTTGGCCCATCGGAAACTGTTGTAAAATCAATTGTAGAGTGTACCATAACAC
Source organism: Pachyrhynchus sulphureomaculatus (assembly GCA_019049505.1). Taxonomy (NCBI): domain Eukaryota; kingdom Metazoa; phylum Arthropoda; class Insecta; order Coleoptera; family Curculionidae; genus Pachyrhynchus; species Pachyrhynchus sulphureomaculatus. Next base: position 173,024,149 of record CM032449.1, on the reverse strand, counting down.
AGCCATTTAGTTTTATTTTTCTAGCTTTAAGAGTTACTTAGATACATCGCTTTGAAAAAAAGTCATCGTCGGTCACTTTTTTTTAAATATCTCCACGATTAACCAAGACAGAGAAGTTATACCTTCTGTATCAACTACTATTAGCCTCCTCTACATTATAGCGTAGGTTACGATATAGGTTCCTATCTGGGGCAGTTTCGCCATGGAAGTTCGGCTAGACCCTTTATTTTAAAATTACCTCAGATCTTAAACACATAACGTTGGCTATTCTATTAAATTTTCAGTTCAGTTCATGATCGGATGTAAACGTTGCAATTTACCTCCGTGGAAATTACATGATTCATATAAAAATTAAAAACTGGTTTTTCGATATAATTGATTTAATCTCAGAATATTAACTGGAGGCGATGAATTAATGCACTTGTACAGAGGAAGTGCAATTTATTTACAAAAAAAAAATAATAAATTTCATGTGAATTCTCCGTCTACGACAGGAAAATAGTTGTTTTAATTTGTAAAAACGTACGAATAAATAAATATTTACCTTCACGACACTTAACGGGGGCGAATTGATAAGTCTGGTAAATTTCTACGAAATTACGGGAAATTTTGTTAAGTGGCATGACTGTTGGTAGGCGTAATTTTTGTAACGGTAACCCAATAGCACCCTGTTATTTATTTTTGTTATTGTTCCGACGGAACACTTATAAGATCACTTAAGTGTCTGTACGTCCGTCTGTCTGTCACACCTGATTTTCTGCGAAACTATTTGACATAGAAAGTTTATATTTGACACTAATATAGAAATTGATGGCCCCATCAGAGCTGTATAGTTTTGAAAGTTAAATTTTGATTGGTGAGGTGAAATCGGAAGTGAAAAAAAAAAATTACCAGGTCATCAAGAGGGGTCATCGAGTGCCTGTGAAAACACGAGTTCAAAAATACATATAATGTAATACTTTCGCACACTTTTCTTTGTATTGTTTTTAAAAAATTGCCAAAAAACGCTGTCCCCTGCCCTTATCTCGAAAAGTACTGACCAAAAAATTTTGAAAAAATTCTGGAATATTCTCCATAGGATGTAGATTGAACGGAAATTATTACGAGTTAATAATTTCAAGGTCATCAATTTTCAACAAAGATCAGAAACAAGCTTTGTTGAAAACGCATTCGGTGTGTTATGTGTAGTCATTGATCATTTTACACCTCCGTAACAAAACTTTTTATTTTAAAAGCAATCAACGTACGGAACACTAATTGCGCAAGTCCGACTTGCACTTGGCCAGTTATTTAAATATTTGAAGAAATACCTCAAGATCCCGAAAGTTACCATGGAAAATGAGTTTAAAGTCTCTGTAGCGTCGTTTTGTTCAAACAAATCCCATCCCATAAGAGGAGAACAACTGAATCATTTGCGATTCGCGGGAGATTTTCAGCTTATGCAGTGCAGTGCAGTGCAGTAAAGAAGAATTGGAAGAAATGCTGAACGAACTTAACAACAAATCCAGGGAGATTGGTCTAAAAATAAACATAGCCAAATCCTTATTCATGACAAATGACAATAACTGCGTTAAATAAGCAGTACTCAACATTGAAAACCCGAAAATTACTTGGACTAACAATAGTAATATCCAAAACTGGAGAGCTGATTTATCAAGGAGAATATTATTAGCTTAGTCAGCGTTTGGCAATCTGCCGAACATCTTCCTTTCCAATATTCCAAACAGACTAAAAACGAACACAATTTGATCAGTGCTTATTGGCAATGTTGACATACGGAACGGTGGACCCTGATTTGAGAAATTTTAAATCGCCTACAAGTAGCTCAACGAGCGATGGAAAGGAGGATGTTGGGTGTATCACTGAGGGATACGCTGACTAAGGAATAAATTTGAAGGAGGTCCGAGATAACTAATGTAGCTAAGAGCGTGAGCAGATTGAGGTGGACCTGGACCGGCTACATCGCTATACTTTCTGATAATCGATGGACCCATAGAATAATCAACTGAAGGCCCTGGAATAAGAAAAGAAGTAGAGGACGTCTATAAACCCGGTGGCATGACGACATCAAAAGACTCGCGGTACATAACTGGATATGGACATACCTAGAGAAGGCTGATGTCCGGTAAGGGAGTGCATAGCTGAAATGATGATGATAGTGACAATAAAACAGTTCGAAAAATGCTGAACTAAGTATATTAATGTAGTTATGCAAAAAAGTATTTTTTTTGTTCTGCAAGTTTTCTTTAATAGCTAGTTAGATAACTTTAAAAAACACACTCTTCAAAAAGTTAATGATTTAAGCTCACTTCGTCCAAAAAACTTTAAAGTTTAATAATTTTTAGGAACTATAATACGTTGTATTTAAAATTGAAAATATTTTGGGCACGTTTTGTGTATTTACCAGGGACGTTTAATAATTACCGAGACAAACAGCAAGCTACCACCATATTTTTAAATTAAACTTTCTGAGAGTCAAGTTGACAACCGTGACGATGGATTCAATCAGCTGTTTGAAAAAAAAGTTGTTAAACAAAACCTAATTTGTTCATTTCAAAATGTCAGCCGCGCGTTTCGCTAACCATGTTAACTTCATCAGGAGTGATGATGACTAAAGCTAAACTACAAAATATTTATACTTAGCCTAACCCTTGAATTACTCAAGCGGAACTAATGGCATAGGCAAGGCCATCAGTTCCGATCAAGTAACCAGTAGAGGGGACTATAAGGAATAGGCCCTGTGTCTTTATTTAAACTACTTTTACATTTTATAATTTCCATACTTTCGTATGCGTTCAACAATCTATCAGATACATCTTTAATTAATCTTAGATTATCTAATGTTACAATATGATCAGCTTCAAGGGCATGTTCGGCAATGCTAGACTTTTCTGCTCTACTGTATTTTAAGTGTGCTAAATGTTCTTTAAATTGTGTTTTAACTGACCTTTTAGTTTGCCCAACATACTTTTTGTCACAATCATTACAACTAATTTCATAAATTCCACTTTTCTTACAATTAGTAATCTTATCTTTGGGATTTCCTAAGATATTCCTCAGTTTGTCTGATGACTTATAGACTAAGGTGAGGCCTACCTTATTAAATACTTTATTGAGTCCCCTGCTATATTTCGGATTATATGGTATGGAATATTTAACCTGAACTTATGTCTATTTATTAACTTGTTTACTAAGTCATCGTCATAACCATTAACTCTAGTAATATTTCTAATACGATTCCTTTCATTATTAAAGTTTACTCTATTCAGAGGAAAAGTAACCAAACGATGAACTAAGTCAAGAATTTGAATATTTTCCAAGGGTATGGTATAGGTGTGTGGATGATATTTTGGCGATTTTTGATACAAAGAAAGCAAACATTGATGATTTTGTTTCCAAATTAAATAGCCGGTATGATTCCATACTTACGAAGTTGAGAGCAAAGGACAACTGCCTTTTCTAGATATTTTAATTATTAAAAATAATAATAGATTAGAATTTAATATCTATAGGAAAGACACAGTAACAGATAGATATATTCCTAATGATTCATTCATTGCAAACAACACAAATTAGCCTCATTACATTTTTTAGTTCATCAGCACATTTTTTTTTTTATATATCTAAGCATATACATTCATTAAAATGCCAAATTTAGTCGGATTTTATACTATTCCTAATATGGGGTAAACATGTACTTTTCATATAACCGATATATGATCAGATATAATAATAAATCAATTTATTTAAAATTTTGCAATTGGAGAGTAAACTAGAAGCGTTCACGAATATTAAAAAAAAATATATATTCAAATTGGTCAAAACGTAAACCACGTCTCTATTTTTGTCAAAAAATTGCCTTATATTTTCCAGTGTGCGACGGTTTTTAAGGGAAAGTAATTAGTCCCGACCTTACATCGTTCGATTTTGGGAACAATTCTACACTACAGGAATTCGGAAACTCACAGAACAATGGGAAAAGTGCCTAAATATGGACGAAGCTTACGTTGAAAAATAGTTTAGATTTCATTGTAATTGAATAAACCGTTTTTTGTTCACAGCCATTTGTCTCGTTAATTAATGAACGTGCCTCGTATTTATGAATATTAAAAATGTCCCTGAACATGTACAACCCAGTGTGTGACTTTATACAGTGCATGCGTTCTACTTGGACAATATTCTTTTTAGGTAAGGCAGGACTATTTCAAATAGATAGCTCACATTCTGGCAGCGAAAGGCTAATTAGCAAAATTGGTTTCGCGGTATCGGTTTTTTCCCACGGAAAACTAAAATTTTGAACACACAATGCCATCCGATAAATGTGAGTTGTACTAATGATATTGAATTTTTTTATTTGTTGTATATATGGGTCATTCTTTTGCAAACCGTTCACCTATTTTGACATCACATTTTTGATTTTCCTGAAAAATTGTTTATGATTTATATACATAAAATTAGTCGTCACATATATCGAGATTTTTTTCTAAATGTATACAGCTAAGAATTTCAGATATTTTGTTGCCCATGAGATCCCACGAACAAGATAGCAAATTAAGTTTTATAGGACTTTTCTAGAAGGTTTTTTTTGATAATTTAAAATCACCTTTGTCGTCGCAGACTAATGGACTGAGTCCACAATTCGTGCTTATCCTGTCACGCCATACAAGGGCTACTTTTTAAGTGAACGAAAAAAAAATTTAGCTCACATCGTTTCATTCGTCTTTAAGATTTATACACATTTGCATGCGTTCGAACCAATTCTCGAAACACTTTTTCCACTCTGAATTTGGTACCTCAAAGATATGGTTGTGGAAGGATTCAACACCTTCTTGAGGTGATGTCTACTATTTTTTTTTTGACATTCGGAAACAACAATAAGTCATTAGGCGATAAATCAGGTGAATACGGGCAATAAAACATTAATTCGATGTTTTTTTCTCCGTCAAATAATCAATTCATTGACATGCTGTTGAGAGCTAGCATTGTCATGGTGAAGAATGATGCGACGTTTTCGGTTGTTTTTCCTGATTTCATCGATGACTTCTGCAAACAAATTGTTGTATAGATTTTTTTCTAAATGTATATTTTGCAAAATATGGATGTTATAAATTACCATAGCCCACTAATCGGCGGCACATTAAAAAAGCAATATCTCCGGTTCTATTTATCATATAAACTTCGTTCTTTCGCCATTTTATTGCTCTTTAGGTTGGCTTTCCCAAATCATATCAGTACTTCTATATGAAAATTGTGTATACATTATCCAAAAAACAAACAAGTTATCCTTATTATTAGACTAAATGTAAACATAAGTATTGAATACTGGAACAATTACATATTTTTCTGATGAGGCAAGTGCGCAATACCAAACCAAAAAAAATTTATCAATCTCACTTATCATCTGAAAGATTTTGACTTAGCTGCAGAATGGTACTTTTTTTACAACGTTCCATGGCAAGGGTGCGTGTGATGACTTAGGTGGGACTTTGAAAAGGTTAGCTGCTAGAATCAGCCTTTAAAGAGTAACCAATCCAATACAAACGCCAAAAGAATTATTTGAATGAGCAACTGAGTCTCTTCCTAACATGTCATTGAAATTTGTAGGGAATAAAGAATATATTGAAGAATTAAAAAAATTAGAGGCAAGATTTAAAATGGCTCTAACTATAAAAGGGGCGTTGATATATCACTGCATGATACCAGTCACGAAAAAAGAAGCAAAAGCGAACATTCAACTGAAGTTGAATTTATGAAATAATTACTTACTTTGTAACATATCGTGGAAAATTATATGTGTTATTATATCATATCCTTGCAAATAAATGTGCTTATGACAATATTTTGTAGTCTCTTGATTTATTTTAATACTCCGATCGTTTTTTATCATAAACAAATCGTAATATTCGATTTCAGCTCAGTTTGTATCTGTTCCAGTATTCAGTACAACGTTTCTAAATTTTCAATAAGTGTGCATTTGAGCATTTAGTCTAATAATAAGGATCACTTTCTACTTGCTCGTTTTTTGGATAATATATATACAGTCGACACTGTTTATAGTGAAACTCTATATAGTGAAAAACTCTTTATAGTGCAATTTTTTCAAGACCTAGAATATCTTACATATATAGCAATATATACGGATTTTCTCTTTATATAGTGAAAAACTCTTTATAGTGAAATTTCGGTCAACATTTTGGTCTTTTACTATATAGAGTGTCGACTATATATATATATATATATATATATATATATATATATATATATATATATATATATATATATATATATATATATATATATATATATATATATAAATTTTTATATAGAAGTACTGTTATAAAAGGATGACGGTTCGAATGTTGGCAATCATTCTGGCTATTATTACTTTAACCACTGCAGCTCTGAAAAGACAGGAAGTATTTGTTGAGAACCAATTTCCTAGGTTGTTTAGCCAGGAAGTACGTCTGCATCTTGGTCCCCTTTTTCCATATCTGTGGGGATTTCTCATTATGTATCCTAAATACTTCCTACTTTAACAGATTCAATAATTTCCAGTTTCTTGTTCATGCGACGTAAGACATCCTCTTTGGTAATATGGTCAGTATAAGAAATTTTCAAAATTCGGCGATGTAGCCATAATTCAAATGCTTCAGGTTTCTTAGAAGTGGCTTCAGTCAACATCCAAGATTCCACACCATAAAGAAGGACACTGAAGACATAACATCTTAGGAGTCTCATTTTCGTGCTCAATTTTATTGCTGATCTTTTGAAAAGTGTTGCCATTTTGAGGAACACTGCTCTAGCTTTTTCGATACGGCAACGAATTTCCTGCGAATGTTCCCATTGTTCGTTTATCATGGTACCTAGATATGAATATTGTGGAATTCTTTGTATTTGTTGATTACACAGGCCAACGATAAAATTTTTTTTAATAAAAACCTGATTCCTATATTTTTTGATGTGCTGAGTCCGAAAATAATAATAAAAAACCGGTCAAGTGCAAGTTGAACTTGCACAATTAGTGTTCCGTACGTTAATTGCTTTTAAAATAAAAAAAAAATGTTACGGTGGTATAAAAATGATCAGTGACTTCACAAAACACACCCCAAATGAGTTTTCAACAAAGTTTGTTTCCAATCTTTACTGAAAACTGATGACCTTGAAATTTTTGTTTTTTTTTTATATACCAGATAAATTATTAAAGGTAATGCACTCGTGATATTTTCGTTCAATCTATACCCCGTAGAGAATATTCCAGAATTTTTTCAAAATTTTTTCATCAGTACTTTTCGAGATAAGGTAGGGGGACAGCGATTTTTCACGATTTTTTAAAATAATACAAGGAAAAGTGTGCGCAAGTATTACAAATTCAATTCATATATTAATACCAAATTTTAACTTTCTATGTCAAATAGTTTCGGAGAAAATCGGGTGTGACAGACAGACAGATGGACACCGAAATGATCTTATAAGTGTTCCGTACGGAACACTAAAAAGTCGTATCACCCACCAATTTTTTACATTTTAATATTCATAATGTGAAAAGTTTATTTTTTATCATTCCAATGTTATTAGGTTGGCAATAAAATCAGAATTTTGTAAGATTGGCAGTAAAATCAGGTGTTATTAGGTTGACAGTTCCGATAAATGTCACAACTGTTTGTTTTCTTCCAGTTAATATAACCTCGCATTGCAGTGTTTAACACTGTGTTCACACTCAAAGTATGGCTAATCGTGGTTGTAAAAACTCTCCCAACACTTTTTTTTTATATATATATGGTGAGTTTGTAGTTAAAAAACATCAAAGAAACATTACTGCCTTTGTAAAAAAGTATACTTTGCATATTTTGGTGAAGAAACCGGGACTTCCTGTCCCTGAGCCACCTCAGTCTATTGATGACGTTTTACAGTCCAGTGCCGAATTTAACGAAAGTCGACCGGATGATGATGAGTTTCACTGTTCTCTAGAAAGTTTGAAACCACAATTGTTTACACAAGCTGAGATTTAGTGACAGATTTGAGTTTGACTAAGGAAAAAGCAGAATTGCTTGGTTCTAGGCGGAAAGAAAAAGATTTATTGGAATCTAGAACATCTGTTTACCATTATAGAACAAGAGATCAATAGTTTGTATCAAATTTTCCCTATTTGGAAATTTAATCGATGTCATATTGTGAGAGAACTGTGGGTGATACAAAGAAAATGATACCAGATACGATTTTAGATCCCAAAAATACATAACACTTAGATGTATTGGTTTAAAAAGTTTTTTACAAATATTTTTTTTGTTGGCCTGTGTTACTAACCATCAACAAGGTAGCAGGAACCGGAGACTTGCTGATTACCATGTACTTTGTTTTGCTGATATTAAGTTCGATACCGTATCGACCTACTCCGTTTATTTTTGTCATAAGATGTTGTAGACCCTGCAAGTTATCAGCCATAGCCGCCGTATCGTCAGCATAATGAATGTTATTTATTCGCTCCCCATTAAGTAGTATTCCTTCATCAGCCTCTTCCAGTGCCTCTCTGAAGATTTGCTCACGATATATATTAAACAATAGAGATCCCACTTTTCAACAATATGGGTTTTTTAGATTAAAACATAGCGAATATAATGGTATTTTTTTTTTGATTTTATAAGTAATGGGAGCAAGCATGATAAAATTATTTAAACAATTTCATTGTTATTATTTTTTATAATTAAACAATTAAAAAATTCCACGGTTATACTTTGCCAAAGCCAACATAAAGAGCAATAAAATGGCGGAAGAACGAAGTTTATACGAAAATTAGAACTGGAAATACTGCTTTTTTAATGTGCCGCCAATTAGTGAACTACGATATTTTATAACATCCATATATACTACTGTGATCAAAAAATAGTAAGGCTTTTAAATTTAAATCGCCCGGGCATTTCCAAATCGGATTAATTTTTTTTCGTTTGGTTGATAGGACCTTAACTGCCATCTGTGACAAATTTTTAAGACCATAGCGTCAGTAGTTAATAAGATTCGCTTACATTCGTTCAACAACAAAGTGCGTTTTTCACATGATTGAAAAAATTCAGCAAAGAAGTTGCATTAAATTTTGTTTTAAAAATCGTTTTCCCAAACGTTCAAATTTGTCTCAAGAGACCGGAATTATGGGCCGATAACTCATGGTTTTTGCATCACGATAATGCGCCTTCTCATACATCATTGGTTCTTCACGACTTTTTCATCAAAAATTCAACTCATATCGTTCCGCAATCGCCCTATTCGCCTGATTTAGCTCCGTCGGACTTCTAGCTATTCCCTAAACTCAAAAAAAACCGCTTCGAGGACATCGTTTTGAGTCGATCGAGGAGATTAAAACCGAATCGAAGAAGGTTTTAAAGGCCATTCCAGTACTCGAATTCAACAACTGTTTCGAAGACTGGAAAAAACGTTGGCATAAATCCATTGTCTCCAAGGGGGATTACTTTGAAGGGGATGAAATAAATTTGGAAAAATAAATAACCCGTTTGCGTTTTATTTCAAACTTACTGTTTTTTCACAGTAGTACATTTGGAAAAAAAATCCCGATACACGTGTCGTCTAATTTCATGTATAAAAGCCACAAAAAATGTTTCAGGCAAATCGAAAATATAAATACTTTTTTCCTCAAATCCGTATGATATGTACTAGGTGTACAAGTATGAAATGCGGATTTCAGACAACAGATGGTGCACCAATGCAGTTTGTGCTATAAAGATTTGACACTGCGCCATTTTGTTGTGTCATCGACAAGTGTCAGACGCGAACGAGTGATAAATTGGAAAAGTGTGTGCATAGTGTTGTGTTGTTGTGTTCAATATGTCGAAATTTATACCGAACAAAGAGCATTCGCAAACAGCATTAATTTTTTGTTTTCATTTGAAGAAAACTGTTGTTGAATCATGCCGATTACTTCGAGAAGCTTATGGTAAACATGCTCCATCGCAAGATACTTGTGAACGATGGTTTCAGCCTTTCAAAAGTGGTGACTTCGATGTTGCAGACAAGGAGCGTGGAAAACCGCCAAAAAAATACGAAGATGTGGAATTGCAAGCATTGTTGGACGAAGATGATTCGCAAACACAAAAACAACTCGCCGAGCAATTTGGGCGTAGTCAACAAGCTGTTTCCAATCGGCTACGAGAGATGGGAAAGATTCAGAAGACCGGTAGATGGGTACCACATGAGTTAAACGACAGGCAAATGGAAAAGCGCAAAAACACGTGTGACATTTTGCTCGCTCGTTACAAAAGGAAGTCGTTTTTGCATCGTATACTTACACGGATGAAGAGTAGATTTATTTTGAGAATCCCAAGCGCAAAAAATCATGGGTAGACCCAGGCGCACCATCCACATCGATCCCAAGACCGAATCGCTTCGGCAGAAAGACGATGCTCTGTGTTGGGTGGGACCAGAGGGGCGTGGTCTATTATGAGCTGTTAAAACCTGGGAAACGGTTAATACTAAACGTTACCAACAATTGATCGATTTGAACCGTTCGCTGCTTGAAAAAAGGCCCGAATACCGAAAGAGGCAACAGAAAGTCATTTTTCTTCATGTCAATGCTCCATCACATACGGCAAAACCAGTTCGCGACACGTTGGAAGCACTCAGCTCGGAAGTTCTACCCCATGCGGCTTACTCACCAGACCTGGCTCCTTCCGATTACCATTTGTTTGCATCGATGGGTCACGCACTTGTTGAGCAGCGCTTTGGTTCGTACGAAGATGTGAAAAAATGGCTCGATGAATGGTTCGCAGCAAAAGGGAAAGATTTTTACTGGCGTGGTATTCACAAATTGCCCGAAAAATGAAGTGTATAACAAGCCATGGAGCATACTTTGAATAAAGCACTTTTTATCATTCTTCCGAATTTAACATGTTTTTTTTTTAAAAAAAAAATCTGCATTTCATACTTGTACACCTGGTAAAAGAATGACCCATATTTCATGTTATTTTATTCTTAAGAAGCCGGAGACTAGGCTCCTTTTGCAGTTCTTTATTTGAATAAAAATTAATTGTGAGTTAAGGCTGAAATAACGAAAAAATACCCTTTTCAATAAAAACAAGCACTTAAGGCATACCAAACCCAATGCATTTAATTATTCAGTGTGAAACAGAATTAAGGTGTGTAGTACAATTTATTTCCTATCTCGACTGCATTTTATTGCAGTAGTTCAAGGTTTATCGAAAAATTATGAAACCATTAACAGGGAAAAATTAGAGTTTTTTTTTTGGAAAATAAATTTAATAGCCACGTGAATCATCTTAAGGATAAGTATATAAGGAGTACGGCGAATAATACGAGGCTGGTTTGAAAAGTCCGTGCAAAAATAAAAACTACTTATGTGTTTGGGGTAAACCTTTTTTATTTTTCAACATAGTCTCCTTTTAGGCTTATGCACTTCGTCCAACGATGTTCTAGTTTGTTGATCCCTTCCGAATAATAGGATTTGTCCAAGTCTGCAGAATATCCATTAGTGTCTGCAATCACCTCCTCATTTGAATAAAATCTTTGTCCCGCCAGCCATTTCTTCAAATTGGGGAACAAATAGTAGTCCGAGGGAGCCAAGTCTGGAGAAGAGGGGGATGTGAAACGAGTTGGAATCCTATTTCCATTAATTTTGCGACCACAACTGCTGAGGTATGTGCTGGTGCGTTGTCATGATGGAAAAGGACTTTCTTGTAGGCAATCGCGGGCGTTTTTCTTCCAGCTCGGTTTTCAAACGGTCCAATAACGATGAATAATATTCACCTGTAATAGTTTTTACCCTTTTCCAGATAGTCGATGAGGATTATCCCTTGCGAATCCCAAAAGACAGTCGCCATAACCTTTCCGGTCGAAGGAACGGTCTTCGCCTTTTTTAGTGCAGATTCCCCCCTTGGTAACCCATTGTTTAGATTGTTGTTTGGTCTCAGGAGTATAGTAATGTATCCATGTTTCATCCACAGTGACGAAACGACGCTTAAAGTCCTCCGGATTCTTCTGGAACAGCTGCAAACCATCCTTGCAATACTTCAAACGATTCCGTTTTTGGTCAAGCGTGAGCAATCGCGGCACCCATCTTGCGGATAACTTTCTCATGTCCAAATGTTTATGCAAAATATTATGTAGCCGTTCAGTCGAGATGCCCACAGCACTAGCAATCTCACGCACCTTAACTCTTCTGTCATCCATCACCATATCATGGATTTGATCAATGATTTCTGGAGTCGTAACGCCCACAGGCCGTCCAGAACGTTCAGCGTCACTTGTGCCCATATGGCCAGTCCGAAAATTTTGAAACCACTTATAAACTGTTCTAATCGAAGGTGCAGAGTCACCATAATGTTTATCAAGCTTCTCTTTAGTCTCCTGAGGCGTTTTGCCTTTGATAAAGTAATGTTTAATGACCACACGAAATTCTTTTTCGACCATTTCTTGAAAATCACTCGACTTCCTTGATTCACACGAATGCCAAACACAAAGAAATAGACCAATATGGCTGAAACTTGATGGGCGTTCATTCAAGAGATGCTACAAACTAAACATGACCTCGATACGCGCCGGTGGTGCCATCTCTCGGACTTTGCACGGTCTTTTCAAACCAGCGTCGTATAGACATACAAAAAAAAATGTGTCTTTTAAGTGAGACAAGTGTTTTCTTAAGTATTTTTTTTTATGCTGAATCCAAAAAAAATCATAAAATAAGACAGCCATCGTGTTTTTTTCAAAAAACACAGTTAAAGTTGTCAGAAAACTATTAAATTGAAAAAAATACATTTTAATAAATAATGTAAAACTGTATAATCATTAAAATTATGAACGATTATTTCGGACATCTTTAAATATTCTGAATCTACATTTATCATAAAAACTTGAAAATATTAAGTTTTAGTGTTCATGTTTAACAAAAAACTCGCTTAGACCACCTTTAACTAAGCTATGTAGCAAATTGCTGTTTAAAATAAATATGTGCAACCACTAAATTAAAAAAATTGTTTTTAATTTTTATTAATATTGAACAAAATACTCACTCACTCATTCATATGCCCCTATACTCACTCACTCACTAACGTCTACACTCACCTACTCACTCATTCGCTCGCTCACGCACTCACTACCTCATTCACCCACTCACATTCCTCCGTATTCATTCAATCAATCGATCTACAAAATTAACATTTAAAACTGTCAAAGGATACACTTTAGACTGCATTCTGAAACCTTTTGTGCCTAAATAGTAATCGGATATTTTTTTCCAACATTAAACACTATTTCTCATGTTTTGATATCAAAATTCGAATTTGAAACTTAAAGAACTACTAGAAATGATAGTTTTGTTCGAAAAAAAAGTTCTTGTTTAGTTCTTGCACTTATTTACTTAAAAAAAGCTTTTTACCAACCACATAGCATTCTTGTAAGTTTTAAAAAAGCGAGTTTTTTTGTTGAAACTGAACATAAAATTCCATTTTTTTTGATGTCAAATCAGGATTAAAAAACTCAAAAAAAACACTGGAAATAATAGTTTTGTTCAATATTAATAAAACTTTAAAACATTTTTTTAATTTAGCGGTTGCACATATTTATTTTAAACAGTGTTTTGCTACGTAGCTTAGTTAAAGGTAGTGTATGCGTGTTTTTTTTGTTAAACATGACCACTAAAACCTAATATTTTAAAGTTTTTATGGTAAATGTAGATTCAGAACATTTAAAGATGTCCGAAGTAATAGTTTCATTCCATAATTTTAATGCTTATATAGTTTTACGTTGTTTATTAAAATGTATTTTTTTCAATTTAATAGTTTTCTAGCAACTTTAAATGTGTTTTCTGAAAAAAAACTCGCGGTGAATGTCGTTTTTTTTTATAATTTTTTTTTGTATTCAGCATAAAAAAATAGTTAAGAAAACACGTGTCTCATTTAAGAATTTGGTTTTTTGTATGCCTGTGTAATAAATAGGGATTCACATTGGTCTTAAAATAGCCCGGTAATCATGATATTTAGATGCAAGAATTGTTTAATATATTGCAACCGATATTAAATCCTTGGCAATTGCAGAAAAATAATGATAAATAGGGCTTCTCTATAACTAATGAAAAAAATAATCTTAGAACAATGAACTTGGACTTTGATAGTAACTGTCGCAATGTTACTATACGTTAAAATTAAAAGTTTTTTTTATTTTATATTATACTAAATTAAAGAAATATTACCTTTTTCAGGTTAAAAAATTTCTAAAGCTGTTAAAAACAAATTATGTTGAGAGTTCATTGTTTCAAAAGCAACAAGTGGTAAAGCCTTAACAGAAGGGAATCATTTTATTTGTTTTGCATCGTCGCCATTTTCTCTTATAATATATTTATATCCTCGGATAATATATCTTCTGAAATAAAAGGTTGTACACAGCTAAGAATTTAAGATATTTTATTGCCCATGAAATCTCACGAGCAAGATACCAAATTAACATTTATAGGACTTTTCTAGAAGGTTTTTTTTGATAATTTAAAATCACCTTTGTCGTCGCAGACTGATGTATGGGTCCACAATTCGTGCTTATCCTGTCACGCCATACGAGGGCTGCTTTTTAAGTTTAAAAAAAAAAACAATGAAAAAAAAAATTAGCACACATCGTTTCGTTCGTCTTTAAGATTTATACACATTTGCATGCGTTCGAACCAATTCTCGAAACACTTTTTCCACTCTGAATTTGGTACCTCAAAGATATGGTTGTGGAAGGATTCAACACCTTCTTGAGGTGATGAAAATCGCTGTCCACTATTTTTTTTTTGACATTTGGAAACAAAAAAAGTCATTAAGCGATAAATCAGGTGAATAATACGGGCAATAAAACATTAATTCGATGTTTTTCTCCGTCAAATAATCAATTCTTTGACATGCTGTTGAGTGCTAGCATTGTCATGATGAAGAATGATGCGACGTTTTCGGTTGTTTTTCCTGATTTCATCGATGACTTCTGCAAACAAATTGTTGTATACCATTCAGCATTAACTGTTCTTCGATCCCCTAAAGCAGTGGTTGTAACATGTCCAATATAACCAAAGAAACAAGCGATCATTTTGTTGGTGCTTCGCGAACGAACCACTTTTGTCGGATTCGGTTGTATACAGATTTTGCATGTCCTCGGTCGAATTTTTTGAGCATTTCCTTACATCAATTGATACGAGCCTGTTTTTTGGTCTAATTATGCCGGATCGATCGGGAACAGATCTTTTTCACAGCTGAATGTTTTAGATATGCCTAAAAGTGCTTCTATCTTACGGTTAGTCATATGCCGATCCTCTTCAATCATGTTCCGCCAGTATCGATGTTTTTTGGAACAATGATCGCTTTTGGTCGACCTTCTCGAAATTCACTGCTAATGGAAGCACGACCATCACAAAATTCTGGAAAACAATTTTATAATGGCAATTCATTACCAAAAGTT